>CM076581.1:1201569452-1201994007 GCA_034641835.2 Pinus albicaulis | reverse complement strand
GTGCCCCTTTATCTCTCGTTGACACCTAATCCTATGGGTTGGGTGTGCATATGTAATATTGTATAATAAATTATATTAGGAAATAAGGGAGGCCAAGAGTCATTGGGAGATGAATCCCAATAGCCTCACCTCCATGTATAAATACATGCACATTCCTCATTTAATAAACATTCTGATTTCATGAGTTACCTCCGAATTTTGACATGGCATCGAGCTGAATTCCACTATTGGCATTTTTGCCCCTCGTGGTGTAACCTCTGTCTGCCGCCGCCTTTTTCCGTATAGTTTTGCCGCTTCATTAAACCCATGCTATATACCGAATTCGCATACTATGTTTATCTCAGGCATACCTGTGACTGTGCTCTGAATTCCCGCACCTATGGGCCTTAAGATACCTACCACTCTGCAATTCTGCAGTCCTGCATCTCTAACATTCCAGTTTTTTTAAAACGGCCTCTCGGCCTCCCCTCTTTCCAGTTCCTGACCTTACGGCCCCCCTCTTCCCCAACACCTACGCATCTGCACTCACATCCCCTACCCCATTTCTCCACGCCTGTGCATACCCCCTCACACTACGCTATCTCCCTTTCCTCACCTACCCAACGCACCTACGCCCCACTCAACTCTGCAAACCATCCCTTCACCTTATAACGTCCAGCTCCTCTGCTTAATACGTTGTTATAATATGTTCTGCCACTGCATATTCACTGCATATTCATATTCTCCTCCGATTAATATAACGCACACAGCCTGTCGACCCTCGTGGCTCGTGGCCCGGTTCACCTTTTGTAATACGCTGCACAACCTTCCTGCTTTCGGCCCTCCCTACGCTTATTGTACCTCCCTGCCTGCGCATACCCCGTCTCCATATCTACCCTACCCCTGCTACATCCCACCCGCCTGTTTTAACTCCATAATACGCTGTCACTTGGAGCCTGGTATACTGCATCAAATACCACTCCACCACCATATACCACTATTATATTACGCCCTCCACGCTGCATATATAACATCGACCCCGTCACCTATAATACAGCTCTGTCATATCACATATCCAATACATAATATGTTGTCTGCTTTATAAAATACCGCCCATATATAACAGCGCCCCATTCATTAACAATACCGCCCCTCCACCACCTTATAATACCGCGCTTCCACAACATTTCTATCGATTGATTATTCAATACCGCTTCTCCTCAGTCATAATACCACCCACTCCACCATATTTTCAATACAATTATACATATAAAGTTTTTTTTCTTCAAACACAAAAATATATATATTTTTTTTTTTTTTTGGTGCAGAATTCAGTGTTTTTAGCAAAGAGTTTTTGTCCACTTTAATTGAATTGAAGATTTTCTAGCAAAATTTTTCCTCTTCAAAAGAATTTTTTCCAGCAAACTAATGCATTCTCTCATATCTATTGGTGGGGTGGTTCTCTCCGACAAAGAGAACTATCTTGAATGGTCTCGGAAGATTAAACACACACTCATTTTTAATGAGTTGTGGAAAGGAATCTGTGAAGGACAAGAAGGAAATCCACCAGCAAAGCCCACTTCAGACAAAGAGCTCGCCATTTGGGAAAACAAGAACTGCAAGGCCTATGCCTTGATTGCAGCTTCCGTAAATGAAGAGGTGAGTTGCCATATTTCATCATTCTCAAATGCCTATGATGCCTTGAGCAAGCTAAAAGAACTCTATGACTCACATTCAAAATTAGAAAATGTTCAATTGATGATTAAGCTGTTCAGTCTTGAAATGAAGAATGATGATCCCCTTTCTTTAGCTTCAGAAGTTAGATCTATCATGCATGATATTGATAGCACTGGTGTAAAAATGGACATACCTCTCATAGCATATGTTAAGGCATTATATCCGACTTACTCACATTATCTTGAGTCATTACAAGCAAGTGGAAACCTTGAGCATATCACCTTTGATACACTTGAGAAAAAGTTTGCAGAAAGAGAGAAAGCTTTCGGGAAGATGACAGTCCCTTCGTCTTCCGAAGAGGCCGCATACTTGGCACATAGAGAAAAGAGTCATGCTCCAGATTCATCCAGAGGAAGAGGTGGCAGAAGAGGCAGAGGAAGAAGAAACTTCACAGAAAGGGGGGGCAAACAATCTGACAAATCCAATCTTCATTGCACACGTTGCAATAAAGATGGACATGATGCATCCAAATGCAGAACACCTTGGGAGAAAATTGAGCAGCAAAGAAATGAAGACAAAGGTAAAACTAATGACAAAGACAAAGGTAAAGCACCTGAATCCGCTCATTATGTTCTAGCACATTGTAACAATGGAGTAACTGAAAACCTATTTGATGTTTCATTTACTTCATGGAGAGATGATTGGTTGCTAGATTCAGGAGCAACATGTCACGTGACATTTAGAAAAGATTTTTTTGAAGAATTCACTGACAAAGTTGATGGAGCAGTATATTTCGCAGATAAATCCAAACTCAAGCCATCAGGGCTTGGCACAGTCAGGCTTAAACTGCCTGGTCTTCCTGATCATATCCTACATGAGGTTCTATACCTCCCGGAGTTGAAGAGAAACTTGTTGTCCCTGGTCGAAATCCGGCAGCAAGGACACTCAATTCACTTGTTTGATGGCAAGGCAGAGGTCAGAAAAGCATCATATCACTCACTTGTCATGGAGGGAATAGAAGAAGGGAGACTCTTGAAGCTGAAAGGTTCATCTGCTCATGCTCAAAACTTTGCATTCAGCTCACATCATGATGAAGGTACATTCCCATCAAGTCTTTTATGGCATGCTAGATTTGGACACTTAAACTATGAAAGCCTTCGTTTGTTGAAGAAAAATGGTGTTAATGGACTGCCTACAATTCCTAGAAAACCTAAGGAATGTGATGCTTGTATTCTAGGGAAGCATAGCAAACAGCCATTTCATGATTCACACTCCAGAGCACATAGAAAACTTGAGCTTGTTCATTCAGATTTATGTGGCCCTATGCCTATTGCTTCTGCAAATGGAAATAAATACATGATGACATTTATTGATGACTACACCAGAATGTGTTGGATTTACTTATTGAAGAACAAGTCTGATGCTTTTCAAATATTCAAGAATTTTCATGCATGGATAGAAACTGATGCACAAACTCATATTGGCTCTCTACGTACTGATAATGGAAAAGAATACACTTCAAACGAATTTGAAAATTATCTTCGTCAACATGGAATCAAACATCAAACAATTGTGCCATATAATCCCCAACAGAACGGTGTAGCTGAAAGAATGAACAGAACTATTTTAAATATGGTTCGCTCCATGTTATTTTTCAAGAATGTAAAATTGATGTTTTGGGTTGATGCAATTCTATGTGTTGTTTACATAAAGAATAGGTGTCCTTCAAGTTCAATTAGAAACAAAACTCCTTTTGAAATGTGGCACGGCCACATTCCTTCGGTAAAGCATTTCAGGGTCTTTGGGTCCACCTGTTATGCCTTGATACCCAAGGGTCATGTTAGCCTCCTATATCAATAGGTTTCATCTTTCATGATTGTCTTGATGGAAGTGTGGAATATGTTCAAACCTTCTTACTTGAGCAAAGGTGTTCCATATTCTTAAAAAACCAAAAAATCAAAAAAGTTAAAAAATGTAAAGAGGGTATACCCTAAAAGAAATATCAAAGGGTAAAAAGAATAAAATGGTCAAAAAAGTGAAAGAAATGAACCCCAAGTAAAAATAGACCAAGTAAAGTGTGCAAATCCAAATGCCACTGCTATTTCATTTTTGTAATAAATCAATTGTGTGCAGCTTGTCAAACTTTTGCCACAATTTATGAATAAGTCAAACTGTTTAAACTTGGCTTACTCATATTTCAATTTCATGTTATAGATTAGAGAATAAATATCTGACAAAACAGTTTAATCTTGGCAGATAGGTAGATAGGTAGAGTGAATAAAAGGTGCTCAACAGTTTAATCTGAGCCCTTGGATGTAATAAGGGTAGAAATAGATAGATTTATCATGTAAAAAGAAAAAGATTGAAAAGGGTTTGCAAGTCTAAATGCACCCTAATAAAGAAGATAAAATGGTAGTGTTAAGTAGATAGGGTAGGTAGATGGTGCTGCAAAGTGTTATCTGATGAATGATGCTGCTACATGTTTTTGATCCTTTACTTTCATCATAAGTACTGAAGCAGGAAATACACTGGAAAATCACAGCAAGCAAAGTCAAATTCATTAACCTCCCTCATCATTTTCCCCCTCAAGAGTTTTACTAATTTCCCCCAAAAAGTACTAAGGTATTTGGAGATCAAAAGGGCTCAAGGCATTTCCTTGACTTCTGGAGGGACCGGACCCTCGGCCTAATGATCAAAAAGACTTAAGTACTTGAGATGATCCATCATTATAATCATCCATTTTTAATCTTGTCCTAAGTAAAATCCTATTTTTCTTAGGAAACTCATGCAACATTCCATAAAATTCCTCAAGACAACTTGTTATTCTAAGCTTAAGTGTTGAAGATAAAATGTGCAATTTACTTCATAAGTTTTCACTTTCTTAGATGTACAAAGATGTTTTGATTTTCCTTGTCCTTTATCATATTAACATTTAACTTTATTATATTAATTCCCTAGTGAAATCCATTTTCCTATGTATATAACTCCCTTTTCTAATAAATATCCCCAAAACCCTCTTATTATAATGTTTTACCAAAGTATATATAGTCCCGCACATTTAAAATAAATACCCCGCTTTATAAAGCCCTTTGGTAAAAACTATAGCCTTATATATACATTCCGCCCCTATGATGAATTGATTATATTAATTTATTCATCGTATAATAAAAAATATACAAAAAACCTTTAGACATGCGACAAGTGTGTTTAATATCAAAACATATTAATAAACTCCGCGGAAGTTTATGCCACCGTGTTCTGTCCACGTGGCATTCCACATGGCCAAACTCCGCCACGATCCATTTCATAAATTCACGGGGTTAATTAGTCATTTGGACTAATTAACAACCATTGCCGCCTATTAACCTTTCCCCGGGGTGATTAGATTACACGTTAAAACCTTTTTAAACCCCGACGGGCCCACCTTTGAAGTCGCACAAGTTCCCATCCCTTTCAGCCGTCGGATCATTTGTCCGTTGATCAACGGCGATCATCAATCCTGCTGCCCATCCCTTGCCAGCGTGTTAACCAGCGGGGGATGGGCGGTTTTTGAAAAGTCAGCATTCCACGTGGCAAGCGTCCTGTGGAATCGCTGCCATTGCGTCTTTTACCGCCCTCGTCCAAAAGCGGTGCGGGCTTACCGCTTACCGCTTACCGCATACCGCCGGTCCCACTCCCTTACGTCACCCCGTACGCCAAAATGACGTCATCACCTCGAAAACGACAAAAACCCTTTTGACTTGTAAATAAGCCATTTTTCGCGTTTTTTCAGTTATTTTTAGTTTCCGAAAGAGACTAAGCTCCCGCTGCAATTTTCAAATTTCACTGCAAATACACCAAATTACTCCGAAATGCCGCTGCGCCAGTATTGAAGAACGTCCCCGCCATTGTTCATTACCTGTTGAAGAACCAGTTTCCATTAAAAAACAGGTATTTATCATTCCGCGCCCCGACTGCAAGTTAAGCTTAGTTTCCTGTGTTTTTTCTCTGAAAAAGTGGTCAAAAGTCCTCTCTGAGTCCTCATTGAAGATTTAAAACCTGTGAAATTGCCCCCAAAACCTGCACATTGTTCCAATTTCCTCCTTTGTCAGATATCCCGTCCGGTCTGTAAGGAAAAATGAAAACCTCCATTTTGAATCCACAAGAACCAAAATGGAGGTCCCGACAGCTCTAAATATCACTCCATTGAATGCTCCTCACCGTGATTTGGACTATTTTCCTCTGGTAGATGAAGATTTCCAAATAAAAGACCTGCATTTTGATGAAAGTCCCCTATTGAGATATTGTCGCTGCAGAGACGAATACTCAAAGGGGCAAGATCTTATAGGGTTGTGGGAATCCAATCTCCCAAGGTATCTCATCCCCTCAGTCATTATTTTCCCAGAAATTGTCCACTATTGCCATTCTAACTATGATCCAACTCAAAGAGCAGTAATGTCCCCTAACCAGAATGTTCTTTTCCCAATTACTGCTCAGTCTAAAACAGTAAAGAACAATCAAAGAGTATCAGGATTAAAGAGTATCAGTGGTTAAAGTGTATCAGGTAAAAGTCAGAGTGAAAGTAAAAATAAAGTTACAGAGCGGTCAAAGGTAAAACAGTAAAAGTAATTACAGAGGCAGTAAAATGGTAAAAAGAGATGAAAATACTTTCACCAACATTGAAGTTTATCTAAAGTGAAAGTAAAACATTCAAAGGAACAAAAAAGTGAAAAGATGAAAAATACAACAAGAAGGAACATTTTTGCAGAAATTGCATATTTTAGTCATAGTTTTGCAGAAACTATTGTGATCAATCAAAGATGAATTTTACAAAACTGAAGGAGGTTTATGTTTTTACGAGGACCATATACAAAAACCTCTCTCACTTTTCTAACAGCTATTATGGTTTTGGAAATATTAAACAAAGTTGGAAAGCACTTTTTGCAGAAAATTACAGTCAAGTCATCATTTTGCAGAGATTATTGTGGCCAATTAGAAATACATTTCACAAAAATGAAGGAGGTTTTTGTTCCTAAGAGACCCATATACAAAAACCTATCTCAGTTTTTGCACAGTGGTTTTATAATGAGAGATACATGCGCATATTTACAGGCCATTTTTCAGACTCTGTAAAACTCTGTTTTACGCATATTTTTTACAGAGAATATTATGCACAGCTGGAGAGGAATTTTGGGAAACTGAAAGAGGTTTATCTCACCAACATATTTATCCACAATAACCTCTTTCACTTTTTACATATCTATTACGGATTGATAAACACGAAGATATCATTGGACCCCAAGTTTGCAGAATTGTTGGAGCAGATTGCACAAAGAAAGGAAGCAGTTAGTGACTTGGATGCCTCATCATCAACTAAGATTTGGATCAAATTCGAATTCTCCTCTTTGTCATCACCTATCCATCAAAAATAGTGCCAAATAGTTTGAGTGTCCTTTACTTTAGTTCTATGTATGTAAATAGTTGGAGAGATTTGTGAACCAATTTTGATATTTGTTTCAAGATATTTTAGTTTAGAATTTGTATAAATACTCCACTCTTGGTAGCATTTGGGGTGGATTCTATTACTCTGCTGTAACATTGAGGTTTTCGGAATAAAAAGCTTTTGGACAAATTTACTTGTGGCTTACTGGATGACGTTTTGAAGCACTGGACTTGTTGCAGGATTCATGTGTTGGACTACAGTTCAATAAGTTTTCCAACCCTTGGTTTGAATTTTATATTAGTTTATACTATCATCATATCCGTTTCTGAATAGTTTACATAAAGGATTGAAACAGAATTTGCTTAATTGTACTCTGTTTTCAAATGTAATTATTCTTGATGTTTTCTTCTGAATTAGTTATAAGCATGAATTCTTAAATGCTCCTGCTTCGCTAATTTAATCATTGTTGATTACTATAACAAAGAATCCTTCATTGCTCTTTGCTTGTAGTCATTTCTCTTCTTTCTCTTGAACATGGTGAAAGATTCTTAGTTGCCTTTCATCCCTTCAAGATCATCCCATCCACTTTAAATTTTAAGGATTGTTCTCTGTCTAGCTATCTTGCCCTGCAATACCATCTTGTGCGTAGAATAGAAGTCCAGTAAAGCCATCCTTTGACTCCATAGCCCAATGGACTGAAAGCTCTCAGCCTTGCCCTTAGTTTGCGGATTCCACCATTTTCCCAAAACAAACTTTGAATCTGTAACTAGCCTAAAACCTTAAAAGAACAAAGATAAATCATAAAGAGAGAGCCCTCTCTGGATGCAGATTGGCTAGATTCTGCATCTAAAAGGTTGGTTTGTGGTTACCTCGGGTATACTTTCCTCTTACACAACTTCTAGGAAAACCTGAGTGATAACAGGTCAAAGGAACAAACTTGGTGCTAGAAGTCGAAAATGTATCTTCTTGGGGTACTCCAATACCCTCCAAAGGATATCGTCTCTATGATGAAGCAAATAAGAAGTTTGTAATAGCAAGAGATGTCATATTCCTTGAGTCTTCCAAGAGTGACAAGGTTGTTGAGCGGCAACTTGATCGCCTGGATAGATTCACACATGCAAAGTCTTTCCAAGAATTTGATAATCAGATTCCACATCTTGAAGGGAGGATTCCGATATTGAATCAAACTGTGGAATCATGTCCTGAAGCACTCTCTCCCCCACATGAAGAAACAACCATAGATGACACATTGAATGATGTGATTGACAGAATTGGGAGATTGAATCTTGAATCATTCCCAACTCAGTGAAATGGGTAGCCTGGGCCATCTCAGAAAGGTCCTCCCAAATGGCTGACAAAGACACTGGAGAATGTTCATCCTGATGAGGTTGGAAAAACAGGAACAAGAAGTTCCACTCAACAAATTGAAGGTGATGTAGATAATTCTGATTCTCCTGTTGATATGGATATTGCCTATAACTGTGAATTGAGTTTGTCGACAAATCATGAACCAACTTCCTTCAAAGAAGCCGCTTCTCATGATGAATGGAAAGAAGCGATGCAAAAGGAGTATGATGCCTTGATAAAGAATGGCACTTGGAAGCTAGTTGATCCGCCTTTGGAAACAAAACCAATTGGCTGTAAGTGGGTCTACAAGAACAAGTATAAAGCAGATGGCTCACTTGACAAGCACAAGGCCAGGCTTGTGGCAAAAGGTTTTGCACAAAAAGAAGGAATCGATTATGAAGAAACTTTTGCTCCCATAGCAAAATGGACCACCATCCGAACTCTCTTTGCCCTAGCAGCTCAGAATGGATGGAAAGTCTATCAGATGGATGTAAAAACAGCATTTTTGAATGGAGATCTAAAGGAGAAAGTTTATATGTCCCAGCCAGAAGGATTTGTTGTAAAGGGTCAAGAAAACAAAGTTTGCAAGCTTATAAAATCCTTGTATGACCTCAAGCAAGCACCACGAGCCTGGTATGAGAAATTAACCGAGCATCTTATGAAACTTGACTTCAAACATTTTGATCTTGATGATGCAACTTTGTTTGTTAAGAAAGTTGGAAAAACAGTTGTATATCTTGTGGTATATGTAGATGATCTTTTGATAACAAGGAACAATGAGAGCTATATTGCATCCATGAAGAAAGAATTGAAGAAAGGTTTTGAAATGACTGATTTGGGTCATGTTCATTACTATCTGGGTATTGAAGTAATTCAACATCCTAAATATATATTTCTTTCTCAAAAGAAGTACATTAGAGATCTTTTGTACAAGTTTGGCATGGATGAATGCAATCCCTTAACCACTCCAATGGAACAAAACTTGAAGCTCACATCTATTGAAGGGAAGGAATTCGAGGATGCAACTAAGTATAGACAGCTTATAGGAAGTCTTATCTACTTGACCAGCACCAAACCTGACATTTCATTTGCTGTTGGAATCCTCTCAAGGTTCATGCAAAAACCTTGTGAAAGACATTGGTCTGCTGCAAAAAGAGTGTTAAGGTACTTGAAGGGGACTCAAGACTTTGGACTCAAATATATGCAGGTAGGCGACTTCAGCTTGATCGGATACTCTGATTCAAACTTTGATGGCGACAAAGAAACAGGGTTGTCTACTACAGGTTACACCTTGAGTCTTGGATCAGGAGCTGTCTCATGGAGATCACGCAAACAGTCAGTTCCAGCAGATTCCACGACTGAGGCAGAATATGTGGCAGCAGCTAAAGCAACAAAGCAAATTGTGTGGCTCCAGAAAATCCTGGAGGATTTGCAGATGAAACAAATGTATTCCACACCACTCATGATCGACAACACTTCTGCAATAAATTTGGCCAAGAACCCAAAGTTCTATGATCAAACAAAGCACATCAATACAAAATACCATCTAATTCGACATCATGTTCAGGCCAAAACCATCCATCTGCATCATTGTTCCACAAATGAGCAAACTGTTGATATCTTCACCAAAGTACTTCGCAGAGAAAAGTTTGAAAAGTTCAGATCGATGCTTGGACTCACCAACATCCCTTCGGATTAAAGGGGGGAATGTTGACACCTAATCCTATGGGAATGTTGACACCTAATCCTATGGATGGGTGTGCATATTTAATATTGTATATTAATTAATATTAGGAAATAAGGAAGGCCAAGAGTCATTGGGAGATGAATCCCAATAGCCTCACCTCCATGTATAAATCCATGTGCATTCTTCAGCTAATACACATTCTGATTTTGAGGAGTTACCTCCCAGTTTGACAGGTATGGCGAAAATATTGATCAAATAGAGAGAGAGAGACCTAGGTGCATTACGGTCGGAGATCCAGGAGGATGAAGGTGTCGATAGTGCTTTGGCCAGGTTTGGGGTTCTAAATTTTGTGGATAACCCTTTGATGAGAGTTGGGCAGCCCTTATTGGCCCTAATTTTCAGCTATTGGGACTGGGACCATCAGGTATTTACAATGCCGGGGCACCGGATCGAGTTGATAGTCTAGGAAATATATTTCCCGATTGGTCTCCCACCACTTGGGATGGTAAGGAATACTCAGCGAGTATTACCGCATGGGCGGAATATCATAGAGTTTGTACAGCGCCATTTTCGGCCAAGTCTCCAAGTCAAGGGGAATCGAATACCCATCGGGGATTTGGAGAGGTTAGAGACCCGTGCTGTGGCCACAGCGGTGCTACGGATCCTCGGTAGCCAAGAAATCCATCACATCATGGGAGGGGTAAATGATGCTTGTGGAGAGCGTTCTAAGTGGGACCTACTATTGATGGGCCTAGATGATGTTTTCATCGTTGAAACAATAGTTGTTGCTATGTAAGCGACAAGTGAACCATGACTATGCATATGGTACAGTTTTGTGCTCTTTCTTCTTTGAGAAGATCCCGACACTTTTACCTTGCATACAACTCCCAGATGGGTGCCCGAGAGAGCCTAGGATGCGCTCGTGGGGGTGACTACTATGCAGAGGAGGAGCTGGAGTAGTTGGACGGGTGTTCCGTCCTGATTTCTTTGTTCATTGGGATGAGATGCCATTGTATATAGACGATTATCCCTATAGTGGGATGAGTTATTCTAGGGACCCGGATCTGCCACTTCTGCCTGGTCATTTATGGGGACTCGATGGTAAGTGAAAATTTTCTAATCTTTTACGTGCATGTAAAGTTTCTAGAATATTGTATCTAGTACTGATTCTTTTACTTTTGGTATGCAGATACAACACCGATAAAACCAACCAGGTACATGTGGCGACCTCGAGTATTAGTGGCCACAGGATCTAGTGGATCAAGGGCGCAACAAAATGAGGACGCAATAGCCCTTCTAGAGGACGTCCATCATAGATGTGAGAGGCTTCTGATGGGTGTTTCAGAGTGTGGATGGTAAGACTTAGATGACCAATACATAGAGCCATGTATTTTTTTACCCTCGGAAAGGCGAGGGGTCATGCAGCACATGGCGATGGCCAGACAGGACATGTGTGATCTATGAGCTGCAGGGGTAGAACCATTGGCTCGGTATCCTCCAGATAGTGATTAGTGTGTAGGGGTACTTGGTGGCCCCAGTTTTGAGTTTTTGGTAACATTCTATGGGCATGTCATATGTATCAGAGTTGATGAACTCTAAAACATTTTATATGACACATACTATGGATATGCATCGTTTTGATATTTTTATGTTATTGTCTTGTGTTAAATGTGTGTGTTAAATGCCAATCCAAAATATGGTTTGTAATGCGATCTACATAGTGATTTTGTGCTCTAGGTACATGACTCAAAGTAATGATTTCGAATTCATGCATAAAAAGCTTCACTCATAAATATCTTCTGAAAAAGATAGGATTCCGCACATGATAGACACTATTCAATTGCATGACAGGAAGTAGGGAATATAAATGAACATGAAGATGGAGGTTTCGATTTGAAAGGGCATCAAATAATAAACATCATACTGCATCATATTAAGCCTAATTATTGGTAGCAGTACTAATGCATACACCATTCAAAACAACAAGCACATGCAAGGGGGTAAAAATGGCCTAACCTGCCAAGGCTAAATTCCAAGAGTAGCGACTTGCACCATCAGCAAAACCGATATAAGGTGTGGATGGTAGATCTATATCAAGGGTTCCACAAGACAATAAATTGAAGGCTAATAAACAATGTTGGCAACCTGAGCGCAAAGTAGAAATCAAACGCACTCCGTGGGGAGGAGTGATTTGGGTAAGATGTCTAATACTCACATGCCGATGGTAAGGTGGAGAGTGGGAGCTACCATAGGTGTAACTTGAGCTAAGGTTATGAAATTAATCATGGGAACAGGGTGTGCTATCCTGTTGATGGGTGGGAATGATGAAGTAAGAGGTGGATGTGGCTTCCATGTTGTCATCATTAAAATATAAAATGGGATGACTGTAAGAAGGGAGACCACCTGATGTGGCAAAGCTACCTGACTCATCATCTTGAGAAGAAAGGTTTACATGCTCATCGTCATGGGGGATGACGGAAGAACAAGTAGATAATGGATCTACTAATTTTGAGCCCAGGGTGATTGCTGAAGGTGGTTCAAGAGAAACAACAGGGGAATATTCAATGGGAGATTCCACCCAAGGTCTCATGGACAATGAAAGGTAGAGGATGGTGGCCGAATTCTCCATCATGTTGAGATCAGGGGGTAATATCATTAGGAATGGGTAAATCCTTGGTCTATCCTGTAGCATATTGTGTAAGTACAGGAGAAGCAGATCAGTTCCGTTCAATCTTGTGCTCCCGAAGTACCTCTAAAGAGGCACGGTAATGCATAAGGCATGGACAATGATGAGAGTAATGGCGATGGAGACCACACAAAGCACAAGGGTGTTTGGTTTGAATAGTATTCGTGTTCTTGGTAGCGGTCGATGAAGAAGCAGAGGTTTCGGGGACCATAGACTCAGAGAATGTGACATTAACCATGGGCTTGATGCGGGGCAACTTGGGACAAGTATGGGTGGCATGAATGATGACATCACACAAAGTGCAAGGCTTTAGAGGCAGAGGAGGTGTAGGGTCATTCAGAGCATCTTTGTCCTTTGAGGCCCTTTTTCGAGCTCTACCCTTCTTACCTGAAGCAGCCACAACAGGAGGCAGTTCCTATTGAGGTGGCTGAGGCACTGTGATAACGGAAGAAGACAGGGGGTCTAGTTGAACCAAGGTTAAATCAAGATAAGGTTTAGGTTGGCCTAGTGTGGTAGTGGTTAGAGGATCAAGGTACAAAACTGGAATCCCAATGGTCAAGTTGGGAAGAGAGAGGGTGGCCATGACAGGTGCCGAATAGATGCTTGGTGGAGGGACTAGGAACGGTATGTGACCGGAGGGGTAATGGCTAGGTGGGATGGATCTTAAATGGTTAAGGCCTGGAGGAACCGACCCAGCAGGATAAAGAGGTTGATGAGTACCAGCTGAAGGGCCAGGAGGATGAGGTCTAGAAGGCTACATCGAAGGGCTAGGAGACGGCTGCGGAGGGTGAACGAGCTACTAACTAGCCGAGGCGAGCTGCTTAAGAGAAGCCCGAGATGATTGCATCATGCAAACGTTCAACGAGATGAGATCAGAGATGGGAGGAGGAAGACTAGGGAATGTACCAAGCAAGGAGGAATCCTTGTATACGTCAGGTGAGACACTGGTCAAAGGGTTGACGGTTTGCTTATTGGCCACGAAAGAGATAGTGGACCCAGGGGAAGTCTGAGACTGCAGTTCGTAATACGTCAACTAGTCAATGGTGACTATCTTTCCAGTATGAGGGAAGGACATCTTGCGGTGGACCACGGAAGGGACAATAGACATCGCATATGTGTAGCTATGACCCAATAGAATTTTGTAATATAAGGGGGTGTTTATGAATTCTACATCAACGCAAGCTATCTTGCCCACAAGAGTAATGGGTTAATTGGAGAATGATCCAATGGGCTTGGAGGCATGGTCATCCCATGCTCGGAGAGTGATCATGGAAGGAGCCAACTTAGGGTATCCAAGTTGTTTCCAAACCGAAGTGGACATCATGCAGGTGGATGCCCCCTCATCTATAATGCATTGGGAAATGTTAGTGTTTCGGATCTTGACTAGGATTCGGAAAGCGACGGAAGCAGGGAGTGGAGGATATTTTGATCAGTCGACATCAAAGATAATCAATTGATCGTTGGAAGGATATACAGTTTCCACGGTAGATAGAAGCACTTTTCATTGTGAGGGGAATGAGTGGAGGAGTTCCAGTGTTGAAATGGCAGCAGGGGATTGTGCCAAATCATCGACTATGCTATACGAATCGGTGGCTTTGCTAGAAGTAGCATTTCGGCACAGTGGTCCCTTAGGGATCTTGGTATGAACCTCCGCCCTAGGCTGAGGGATCTACAAGGGAACCCTAGGTTTCAAGAAAGGCTCTATACATACTGAAGGAGGTGGCTCGAAACAGACATAGAGGGGGGCTTGTTGTACTGATGAAACTGATTCTAAAGATTGATTTCTATGGTTGAAGGTTAATCAGATTTCATCATGAGAATCTTGTGATCAGTGGTACCAAATGGAAAAGGGTGGGTAGAAGTGTGGTAAATAGGAGGTTGGGAAATAAGAGGAGGCATCTCATATCTTGAATACGTGCTACCAGAATGGGAAAAAATGCAGGAGGTGCCCCTCCCCCCCTTAGGAAAATCAGAGCTCATGGGAGGTTGAGCAATGATGACACAAACATAGCACAAAGGGAAAAACAAACTGACAAGGGTGGGGAGGTGCAAGATCAACTGATTAAAATGAAAAAACAAGGGCAAAAAGGTGCAGGATCAATTAATTTCAATGTTTTAGAGTCTTTGCTTGGCGGTCTTAACCAAGCTCTTTTTCACTTAGGGCGTGTGTGTAAAAGTGTGTAAATTTTAACTTTTAAACCCAGATGTTTGTAGAGAAAAGGAAAAAGTGTGTTTTATAGCTGTAAATAATGCTGAAAATGTAAATATATAGGCCCGCAAAAGCAGAAAATAAACAATTGATAATGCACTAATCTAAACCCAAGGAGGTGGGTCTCTCAACAACTAGTCTATAGGTGAGTAAAAAAATAATCGAAAAACACTAAAACAGCTAATAGTTCTAAGGTCAGAAGGGATAGGGATATAAAGGAAAAAATCTGTTGGAAAGTGGTGGAGAAAAAAACACAAATCAGAGGAATAATTGTTGTAGAAGAAGTGGCGAAAGGCTATCTCATGAAGGGAAACATAGTGAACCCTAGAGGTTCAAAACCAAAAAAAAGCTAGATGAGGTGATTTGGGTGGATAACAAGCCGATTTGAAGTGGATTTGAAGATGAGGTATTAGATCTAAAAAAACTGTAAGGTCCCTATATTACTAGTATATTCCCTTATTGTTGTTAGTGTAAACCCCTTATTGTTATTATTGTACCCTTGTAACCCCCATATTGTTATTATTGTTCCCTTAAATTATTATTGTTAGGTCGCCTAGGATTACATTGGTCCCCACTAGGATTACATTGTGGCCCCATGGATTCCTATATATAGAAAAGAGGTTTTGTAATTTGAATCATCCAAGAATTGTTCATTCATGTAATGTATTTTAGGTTGCCCCCTCGAAGTGGCTTATTTCTAAGGTGTTGATATCTCTTTTCTTCTCTTTTTGGAGATGGTTTCACAACATTAGGTATTAGAGATTTGAGATTTTAGGGTTCCGCTGCTCCAAAGAGGTCATCATGGCATTTTTTTATACGAAGGTTCAAAATTTGAAATTTTTAGAGTTTGAAGAAAAAATCTAGAGTAACATCGTCGCAAAATTTCAGAGCTTGGTTCACAATATTTTCGGAGATATGATCTGTGCAAGTTAGGTCATTTTGTAGGCTCTTAAATTTAACCTAAACAGGTCATCGTGGTATTTTCGTAATAACTTGTTTTCTACGAAGGTTCATAAGCTAAAATTTTTAGAGTGCGAAGCCACAGTCGTGGTGAACATCGTCGCAAAATTTTAGATATTGGTTCGCAATATTTTCAGAGCTATGATATGTGGAAGTTAGGGCTTTTTTAGGCTTCTGAATTTCATCTCAAAGAGGTGATCTTGGGAAAATATTCATAGCTCTCTCTCTGAGCATCAGATTAGGATGATGTAAAAAGTGGCTGCAGGTACATGAACTGCAGTTTTTTCTCTATCATTTTTAGAGCCAAAGGAGGAAATAGTGACACATGGCTAGTCGTACAATTTTTCTCCACTGAACTAGTCCAGAATTTGGTCATTGTGGGAGATTGGACATAACTTTTCCTTGAAGAATCCAAATGAGATTAGACTTGTGGAATTTTAAAGAAGCTTTAGAAGGCTACTATAGGGCTGAATTTTGTATATTTAGGATCCACAATTATATAGATAATTCAATTTCAATATCAAGCTCCTCAAAATCAGGTAAAATGTGTGTATTTTTTTCGAATTTCATAAGTCTTGTTTGAAGAATCAAGTTGAATTGATTCCAAGGGCATATTGTAGAATATATATCAGTATTGGATTCTAAAATGGTCCCTAAAATAAATTGAACACCCACTAAGCCTTTAGAAAGCTCCACTGTGACTCATGAAAATGAAGAATCGCAACATGACATATCAAAAGTACAAGAGCAAGTGCAACAAATTTTGCTCTCGCAAAGAGCAACAAAAAATGACATGGATGGGTTGAAGAAAGGCATGGAATCTAAGATGGATGGTTTGAAGAATGGCATGGAATCTAAGATAGATGTCATGGAATCTAATATAGATGGCATGGAAGCTAGCATGGAATCTAAGATGGATGACATGGAAGCTAAGATGGATGAGAAAATGGAAAACATGAAGAATGATATAAAATCAGACATGGAAGGTTTGAAAAATTTGATACAAGAAGTGTTTCCTAATGGTGAAAAGATAGTAGAGGAAACTCACGATGAGAACAAGATACATGTTAATCGTGATTTCATAAAATCTAATGTGGGCAGGAAGAACCACCATATTCCAAAAATGGATATGAGGAAGTTTGATGGAAAGGATCCTATAATATGGATACTATAGATGGAGGAATATTTTGATAGCCGTAATGTGAAAAACACACAAAATGTACACATTGAAACTATACATTTAGAACAAAATACATTTGTATGGTATCGATGGCTTTGCTCCCATAAAACAATTGTCACTTGGTCAATTTTTTATGGAGGAAATGATAGCACATTATGAGGATACAGAGAGCAACACCTTATTTAGCCAGTTGATAAATCTCAAACAAAAGGGTTTAATGGGGGAGCACATTGAGGACTTCCAAAAATTGAATATAAGGGTAACTGATATTCCATAGGAACACAGGATTGATCTCTTCATAGGTACTTTAAAGGATAACATCGAACATGAAGTTCATGTTTTGGATCCTGATTCATTTGAGAAGGCATTCTACTTGGCAAGAAAAATTGAATGTAAAATTATGGTGACAAGGAAGCCTACCATTCACTTCTATAAAGAGGGAAATGTTTCTACTCTTAGATTTCCACAACCTACAAGGTTGACACCACAACAATTGGAAGAAAAAAAATCAAAATGGCTTTGCTATAGTTGTGATAGAAAATACACTAAAGCTCATAAGTGTGCCGAGAAGAAATTATTTTACATAGATTGTGAAGAGGAAGAAGAAAATGAACAAGAAGGGGATATACACCAGGAACCAACCTAGGAACAGGAAGAAATGAGTTCGACCATATCATGTAATGCATTGGAAGGAATTACCACTCCTCAAACTCTCAAGATAGAAGGACATATCAAGAAGAAAAATGTAATAATGTTGGTTGATTCAGGTATTACCCATAATTTTATTCATTGTAAGGTAGCCAAGGAATTGAATTGTTTCCTATACCCAGCACCAAAATATCAAGTGATGGTTGAAAATGGAGGAACTATAAATTTATCTGGAAAATGCCATAATATAAAGCTAACCATGGGGGAATATGTATTGAATAGTCCAGTGCTTTCTATTCCTATGGGAGGTGTTGTTGTTGTACAAGGAGTACAATGGTTGCAATCTTTTGGGGGCAGTAGCTTTTAATTTTCAAGAACTTTTCTTGAATTTTTTTCAGAAGGAAAGGAAGTCGAATTATGGGGTATTGCAGGGAAGCCAGGAAAGATAATAATCTCTAATGTCATGAAAAATATTCTAAAGAAAGAACAACAAGGCATAATTGCACAATTATGCTCACTAGAAGTTCCAAGATCAAAATCATCTATTTCTGTAGATCTCCAAAAAGTCTTAGACAATCATTCTAAGGTTTTTGAAACTCCAAAAGGACTCCTAGCTATTCATGATCATGATCATGATATTCATTTGATTCCAAGAAGTGTTCCTCCAAACATCATGCCTTATAGATATCCTTATGTCCAAAAGAGCGAAACTGAACATATGATTGCAGAATTGTTAGAGGCGGGTATAATTCAACCTAGTCAAAGTTATTTCTCTACTCCTGTAGTATTGGTACAAAATAAGAATGGATCTTGGTGCATGTGTCCGGATTATAGGGAGCTCAATAAGCTCATCATTAAAGATAAATTTCCGGTTCTTATGATTGATGAATTATTGGTTGAATTACGTGGAGCAATTTATTTTAAAGAATTGGATCTTTGTCTAGGGTATCATCAAATTAGAATGAAGACTGAAGATATTCCAAAAATAGCTTTTCGAACTCATGAGGGTCATTATGAATTTTTGGTCATGTCTTTTAGCCTTACCAATGCACCTTCTACATTTCAAGGGTTTATGAATTCCACTTTCAAACCCTTCCTTACAAAATTTGTGCTAGTGTTTTTTGATGATATACTAATCTACAGCAGGCCTTGGAAGGATCACATTCAACATGTTCACAGGGTGCTCAAACTATTGCAAGAGAAACAATTATATGCAAAAACATCCAAATATTTCTTTGGAGTACAAGAGGTGGAATATCTGGGTCATATTGTATCTCACAAGGGTGTTAAGGTAGACCCTAACAAAATTAAAGCCATTAAGGAATGGAAAGTCCCCACAACCATAAAGCATTTGCGAGGATTTTTTGGGTTAACAGGGTATTATCAAAAGTTTTTTAAGAATTATGGGAGAATAGTAGCACCTCTAACAACATTATTTAAGAAATATGCATTTTCATGGACTCCTAAAGAAACTAAGGCCTTTGAACATCTTAAAGAGGTAATGTGCCTAGCACCAGTCTTAGCTAAACCAGACTTCACAAAAACCTTTATTGTGTAACGTGATGCCTCAAGAAATCTAATTGGTGTTGTTTTAATGCAAGAAGGAAGACCAATTTCTTTTGACAGTCGTCCAATCAAAGTAAAGTATTCACAGAAACCTATTTATGAGAAGGAAATCTTAGCAATACTGCATGCACTAAAGAAATGGAGAACTTACCTAATGGGAAGACACTTCAAGGTAAAAACTGATCATGATAGTCTTAAAAAAAATTTGGAACAAAGAATATCTTTAGAAGAGCAGCAAAAATGGGTCACAAATATGTTGGGTTATGACTTAGAAATAATATACAAAAAATAGAAGGTAAATGTTGTTGCAGATGCACTCTCAAGAAAGAATGAAGAGGTGGAAGAATTTCTTTGTGCCATTTCTATTATGGATAACTGAAGCAAGAGATGAATGGAAGAAGGATGAAGAAGTTTGGACACTCATTCAAAAGTTGCAGCAAGATATTAGTACATCTGATACATTTAGTTGGAAAAATGATTCCTTATGGTACAAACATCACTTATATCTTTTTAAGAATCCCCAACAAAAAAAAAATATTCTTTTAGAATTGCACACTTCTCTTTAGGAGGACACTCATGATTTTTAAAAACTTACCACGGGGTGAAGAAAGAATTTTTTTGGGATGGCCTTAAATCTGATATATAAAATTTTGTGGCAAAATGTTTGATTTTCCAGTAGAATAAAGTTGAGAAAATTAAGACCCCGGGTCTTCTACAACCTTTACCCATTCCAAGTCAACGTTGGGAGGAGATTTAAATGGATTTTATCACAGGTTTACCTAAGTTCGAAGGAAAGAGTGTCATCATGGTGGTAGTTGATAGACTTACCAAGTATGCACACTTTTGTGCATTATCTCATCCATTTAAAGCAAGTACAATTGCTACTACATTTATGGACACAATTCAAAATATACGTGGGAACCCAAGGGTTATTGTGAGCGACAGAGATCCCATTTTTACTGGGAATTTTTGGACGTAGTTATTTTCTTGTTTGGGTACTCAATTAGCTCATAGCTCATATTATCATCCTCAATCCGATCGTCGAACTGAGATAGTAAATAATTTTTTGGAAAGACATCTTCGTTGTTTTGTATCTGATAAACAAACACAATGGGTCAAGTGGTTACCTCTAGCTGAATGGTGGTATAACAGTTCCTTCCATACTATAACAAAAATGAACCCATTTATGGCACTTTATGGATATCATCCACCATCCATTACATTATCTTTAAGAGAAAATTCGAAGGTTCAAGCAGTGGAAGATCACATTGAGCATCAACAAGAATTTCTCCAAATCTTAAAAGACAACCTAAATTTGGCACAAAATCGAATGAAACAATAGGCATATCAACATCGTAGCGAGAGAAGTTTTGATGTTGGAGACTGGGTATTTTTACGACTACAACCATACAAACAAATGTCCCTCAAGCAAGCTAAGAAGGATAATAAATTATCGCCCAAGTATTATGGTCTTTACAAGGTGTTGAAAAATATTGGTACTATGGCATACAAATTGGAGCTTCTTGCTTCTTCACGAGTGCATCCAATTTTCCATGTTTCATGCTTAAAGAAGATTATAGGTGAAAATCTTCTAGTTCAAAAAATATTGCCAGAACTTTATGAGGAAGGAAAAATCATATTCAAACCTGAAGCAGTCATGGAAACAAGAACTCAATAGCTACAGAATCGATCAATTTTAGAGTATCTCATCAAGTGGAAGTACTTGCCCACTGAAGATTTTACATGGGAGGATGATAATTTTATACAGAAGCACCCAGAGCTACTCAAGCGTTGAGGACAACATTTTTTTTAAGGAGAGCGGCATGTTAGGTCCCTATATTACTAGTATAGTCCCTTATTGTTGTTAGTGTTACCCCCTTATTGTTATTATTGTACCCTTATAACTGCCATATTGTTATTATTGTGCCCTTAAATTATTATTGTTAGGTTAGATAGGATTACATTCTGCCCCACTATGATTACATTGTGGCCCCATGGACTCCTATATATAGAAACGAGGTTTTGTAATTTGAATCATCCAAGAATTTTTCATTCATGTAATGTATCGGATGTTTCCCCCTCGAAGTGGCTTATTTATAAGGTGTTGATATCTCTTTTCTTCTCTTTTTGGAGCTAGTTTCACAACAAAAAATGGTTGAAGACTTTGAAATTTCAGACAACCTCCAACAACAAAAACTCTTCCATAATAAGTTGAGGGCACTGAAGCCCTAGGGGGCTAGTTTACCACTCAGTTGAGCAAAAAAAAACAAGTACAGGTCCAAAATGGGTAAAGACAGAGGTTAGACAACCCTAAACAGAGGCTTAGACAAACCCATAAAATTTTCAGAAAAATCCCTGCAAAAAGTCTAGGTCGCAGTTTCTGACCTATTTTCAGTAGAGGTCGCACTTTTTGGGCTATAAAGTGCAACTCGAGGTCCAGGTTGCAGGTTTTGGGCTAAAAAGTGTGACATGCACTTCTGGCCCTCTCGGCAGCAGATTTCAGAATTTTTTTTTGTCTCAGCTACAGCTGATGTCTGTCACCTACGCAATGGGTCCGAAAACACGCTGAAGTTAGAATTTTTATCGTTTTAGGGTTTTATGGGTTAAAAAAAACATCAATAAAAGCAAAAATAAGGGGCTGAAGAGAAATCCTAGGGTTTGAAGCAGCTGGATATGAAACGATTAGAAAAATGACAGCGGTCGTAATCATAAACCCATGTGGAGTCGCTAGTTGTTAGTATGAATATCACTTCCAAGCGTATGAAAAAATACCACTTTAGCTGTGCATAACCAACAACCCTAAGAGTAGAAATGAATACTAATATCTGCAGATCTATAGTTAGGTGATCAAGATAAATGTTGCAAAAATCTAGATCTATACATTAGAAGACATTAAACAATAGAAAAGATATGATTTACTCCATGCATCCAATAGATAAGACAAGAATATATCAAATAAATTTTGTATTGATGGCATGTGGGAGGAAAACACAAGAGGGTTTTGTTATCCTCAATGGGATGGGTTCTTGTAAGTCCTCAGCTCTTCAGATTTAGAATTCCTCTCTCTTCATGGTGTAGATAACCTAGAAAAAAATGGAAAAGTTTGGCTATGATTGTGGATCAATAGCTAGACCAAGTGTTGAGATCCAGAGTGATCTTTAGGCAAAAAAAGGTGACAAATGAATGGGAAAACCCTTCTATGTATAGAAAAATATTGAGTTAATCTTGAGATTGGTGGATAATTAAAATACTATTAACCAAATTTTATAGAATATTTTATTATATTTGTTGGAGGGAAAAGGAATTTGACTTGAGTCAAATCCCCTTACTTGTAAATAAAAAATAAATAAAGGATTTATTTACCATTTTAAGGATGTTATTAAGTAATGATAAATAACTAAATGATTTATTTATCATTTTAAGGATATGATTGAGTAATAATCAAACAAATAATGATTTATTTAATTATTTAAGGGTGAATTAGTCATATTTAGCAAAGAATATTATTTAAATAAGATTTAAACAATTATTCTTTAGAAAATAATAAGATAAATAATGATTTATCTAATTAATTTCCTTGTTTTGGGTTAAATATAACCATAAATATTAATTAAACTACTGTTTAACTAATTATTCCTTGAGGAAAATAAAAAAAAATGTATATTTATTTAATATTTCCTTAAGGGGTTTTCTATTGAGGACATAAAAAACTTAATAAAGGTGATTTACTAAGTTATTTTCATAGTGAAAGCAGTTTTACTGGGAGTAAAATTGGTCTTACATGGTGTACTTGGATCCATCTAATGATAATAGGTTCGATGACCCAAAAATGGTGTAACAGCTACATGGAAAATAGAAGACAAAAAACAACATAAAGGCAATACGATCTATCAAGTTAAAAAAATTGAATTGATTAAAGTCATTAATACACATATAACATCATTGACACGTGCATTAGGAAAGGAGCAAATGTATTTATTATGAAGTATAAGGAAGAGTACAACTAGTTGATCAATTCATTGTCACTCTTCCAGCTTGAGTTCCATCCTCATCTCATCCAGCATCAACAATCCAGCAACATCAGAATACATGCAGAACACCTTCAACAGTTGATATCTCACTAGAAAAACTCTACTTAACACTAATTATTTCTCTCCTGTGCACTATGTTTGGTGCTTTATTTATAAGTAGATGAAGGTAGTTTGAAATAAATATATCATTGAATGGATTTCTTAAAAATGGATGGAAAGGTTTCCTTCTTGATGGGAATAGGAAGATAAGAGGTTTGATGACTTCATGGGCTCCAAATTCGAGGCTTTCAGATGAGGTGAAATATGGAACGACTTCTAGAAGTCACTAGAGTGGGGAATATTCCTAGAATCCAATGAACAATTCAGTCACAGTCGAAGAACATACTCTTAATTGGCCCTTGATCCTTTGCAACACTATCTTGCTTGGGATTAGATGCTCCACAAAGTAGTTACAACTATCTAGGGGTGTGTCGATGGCTCAATGTGGCACTTTAATAGGCATATAAGAAGTGAAACTTTTATGGAAGGATGCCCATCAAAAGAATTAATTATTTAGGGCATGTAGAAACTAATTTATGGAATGATAGACCCTAAAGGATATTGATCAATGTTTTGGGATGATGCCCAAATTGACCTGTAACACTTCACCTGTATAAAAACCATTCAAAACACACTCAAGACTTATCCATGTTTGTTCCACAGATTATCTATTGAATATCGTACATGTTCTTGACAGATCCCTCTTAGGTTGGAAAGGATAATTTCCAACCAAATGTGGATTGAAAAAATTACTCTGAATTGACTGTTGAGCATCACATCAGCTTTAGTTTCGTGATAATAGGCCGATTTAAAATTTCTTGTAATTTTTATGGATCTAACGCCAGCCTTCTTTACGAATAAAATGTCCCACATTGAATATTTGGTTTGTAAAACTCACACTTGGTAAGTTTTTCATACTGTTGGTGTTCTCTTAGTGTTTTTAGCACTATTTGAATATGCTTTGGTGTTTGTCTTTGTTCTCAGAGTACAACAGAATATCATCTATGAATACTAGCACAAACTTATCTAGAGGTTTGTGTAGAACACTATTCATGAGACACATGAAAGTATCAGGGGCGTTTGTGAGTCCAAAAGGTAGGAATATGAACTATTAAGTTCCATAGAGAGTTTAGAGAGTTGTTTTATTGATGTATTCGCCTTTGATGCAAAGCTAGTGATAGCCATTTCTCAAGTCCATTTTTTAGAATACAGTTTCCCCCCTTACCTGATTAAACATATCATCTATTCATGGTAGGGGGTACCAATTTTTTATGTTTAACTTGTTTAATTGTTTGTCATCTATGCACATCTTGAGGGTACCATAATTTTCCTTGAAGAATAAAATTGGTGTTGTCCATGGTCATACACATGGTCTGATATACCTCTTATTTAACAATTTTGGTAACTAAAGTTTTAGTTATAAATTTCATGGGTTTTCATTCTATAAGGGGATCAAGAAACTGGGGTGGCCCTTGGTACTAGCTCAATAAAGAAATAAATATCTCTCTCATGGGAAAACTCAGGAATTTCTTTAGGAAATACATCCTGGAAGTACCTAATTACTGGCAAGTTTTCTACAAGTTCATTCTCTACCTGATGTCCCAAATCTTGAATTTGTGAAACATACACTAGGAAACCCTTCCTTGTTGTTTGCTTCAAATTTAATGCATAAATTTGTATAACAGACATAAGTTTTGGTTACCCTCTCACTACAATTTACTGTCCTAATCCATTTGAGAAATTTATTGTTTTTTCCAACAATTTACGACTGATTTCTTCTATTCCAACCAATCGATACCAACTAGTAATTCATAAGATCCTAAGGGGAGAACATTCAGATTCAGATCTATAATGTACCCATTCAAATTTACTGGGTCCTTGTGAAATTTATGGGTTACCTTCCTGTTGTGTTATACAACACCTCCCATTTAATTTTATAAATAGGGATCCTTTATAAATCAATAGGAATATTTTTTTATCTTTAAAACAAAAAACTTTAGGAAATTTTTTTTTTCTTTACGCTTTATTCCTTAGTGTACATCGCAAACCGCATAGCTTATAACAAGAAAAAAGGCTTGAAAACCATTAGGTCAAGTGGGAAGTGAAACACAGTAAGCCATTTTCTGAAGTTATGTTTAAAACTTGCAAACACTCCAATGACCATTATGTTTTCATTATTGCATCGTAGCTCATTTAAAATGATCAACTTATAAAGAAATTTGACATAAGTTGCGATTATGTGGACCCGACGAGCCAACAAAGAAATAAATATAAACCTCTAAAAATTCCACAAAGCACAACTACTTGCCTTCCTGAATGCACACTTTTCATTTTGCATGAATTAACCAAAAACAAATTCATTACCGCATAAGAGTTGCAATGTGCAATTTGTGTAGATCACATTTCGCTAAATTTATGGGTAAAAATCACAAACGAAAAAATTTATATGTTGCGATATGCCAATAAAAAGCATTTAATTACTCAATCATTTGAAATGAATTATGTCGTATCAAATCGAAATTAAAGATCTAACGGCTTAAGTTGATTGATAGTTATTTCGTGAGAAGGTG
This sequence comes from Pinus albicaulis, assembly GCA_034641835.2. Taxonomy (NCBI): domain Eukaryota; kingdom Viridiplantae; phylum Streptophyta; class Pinopsida; order Pinales; family Pinaceae; genus Pinus; species Pinus albicaulis. Next base: position 1,201,968,006 of record CM076581.1, on the reverse strand, counting down.
TAAGAGATTTTATTTTGCAACGATTATTGATGATTAATATCATATTTAATATATTCATATCTATTCTTGCATGTTTTATATAAATGACATATTTTTCTCTCTGTTCTATATACTTGTAATTTTCGCTCTATTTACTTGAAATCAACAAATGATTTAATGGAGTGAGGAAGATTGAAAGGAACAAGAAAGGAAAAGAAATTTCTCTAATGTTGTCTACTGAAGACTCAAACATGTCTCCCTTATTTTTAGACACCACCCGCAACAAGGATTGCGGTAGTTCATCATGGGAGGAAATGTATAATCTTTTCAAAGAAGAAAACCCAAGGGTAACAACCAAAGTAGCTACAATAGGCACGACAATTACTTCAGATGTGACTTACTTCAATGCTACATGTTCATTCATCCACAATGTAGCTGCAAGGTCAAAAATTATCTCTTACACAGACATGGTTAAGTGGGTAAGTGACCACTTAATCATAGATGAAAGGAAATTGAACGATTCGAAGGGAGAAAATATAGGGTCTTTTAGGGAAGAATATTTATAAGAAATGTAGCATCTACCCTCCCCGTAGGAGAAATATGACAAGGATTTTCTACAAAGCTTTAGAGCAGAGCATCCAGACCTCATGAAGGTCATCAAACAATGGAAAGAAGACCAGGGAAGGCTGAAGCAAGATAAACTTGGTACGCACCCAATTGCCCAAAGTTCTTCTCCTTATTGCTATGCTACCGGTATGTTTTGTAGATTGTTTTCAAAACCTAATACCTCTAGGTTTTCAATAGATTGGTTCCCATTTATTGAGACAATCATCAATTCCTTAATTCTAAATTTGGGAAAATATTCTATCTGAAAGTTCATCCAAACACATTACAGAATATAAGGAATAAAATGAGTGTTTCATGTAGAGAAATAACTCCTTTTATATGTCTTCCTATGTCATGGATGCAATATACTTTTCTTCTAGTTTTCCTACCATGGGATGGAAATGGACTACCCAAGACCCTACCCCAATCCACATCTACCACAGAGCCCATTGGGATTCAGACTTCCATATGCATTTTTATTAAAATTTTCATCGAGTCATGTTACCTATGCACTATATGATATTCAATAAGAAAGCCTCTAGGATTTCTAAAGAGGCTAGTGTAGATATTATTTCTGTGGCTAGACGGTTTTTAGAGGAGAATTTTGCATATGTTAGAGTATTTGGGAGTAATGATTTTCCCCACGTCCTACCACATTATGTTACTGATAAGTTTCTTGCAAGAGAGATAGCCTACCAACTTTTTAATGGTATTACTAAACAACTAAAAGATGCTAGGAAGGTCGTTTGGCCTAACTTCCCTTTACAGTGCAGTACTTTTTCACTTATTGATATTGTCCATAACTACAAGGAGGTTTTGAAGATTAATCTACTGAATTTGGAAGTAATGCCAAAGAGGCTATATGATCCAAATGATGTAATTAAAACCTACATCACAAAGCTCAAAATGAAGCCTTTTATGAAGGAAATAGATGGATTCGATGATCTCTTCCAAGGCATGGAAAATTTTTCAAATATAATTAAGTTTTCATCCAGTCAAATTAGCCAAGATGATTTGGAAGCCTTCCAAATATACATAAATAAGAGACTGGAGAGGGTTCCTCTCAATTTTTTAACTATTGAAGATGTCAATAGACATACTCCAAGTATCATCTTGGATAATGAAGCAAAAGACATGTCTGAGGATGAATCGGGTCAATGAGAGGATCAATCTCACAATTCGTATCATTATGAAAATGAACCTGAATCCATAAAGGATAGCCCAAAACAGATAATTGATCAAGTAATCCAAGAGATAGAGATGCAAGAAAAAAGAGAAAGTAATTTAACATAATCAACTTCTCAATAATTTCAGCACAACCATGACACCTGTTACACCATTTTTTTGGTCATCTAACCTATTATCATTAGTTGAACCCAAGTACACCATGCAAGCCCAATTTTACCCTAAGTAAAATTGCTTTCACTATGTGAAATAACTTAGTAAAACACCTTTATTAAGTTGTTTATGGTCTAAACAAGAAACCCTAAAAGGAAATAATAAACAAATCTATATTTGTTTATATTTCCTGGTCATATTTAACCCAAAACAAGGAAATCAATTAAATAAATCCTTATTTATTGGATTATTTCCTAGGAATAAGTTATTTAAATCCTTATTTAAATAATATTCCTAGTTAAATTTGACTAAATCATTTATAAATAATTAAATAAATAATTATTTATTTTAATTATATTCCCACCATTTCCTTAAAATAATAAATAAATCATTTATTTATTTATTATTTATAAATAAAGGAATTGACCCAAGTCAAAAATCCTTTTCCCTCCAACAAATATAATAAAATATTCCCAAAGGGTGGTTCTAGAATTTGATTAATAATATTTTATTCATGCACCAAGTTCTAGACCGCCCTAATATTTTCTTATAAATAGAAGGGTTTTCCCATTCATTAGTCACCTTTGATTGCATTACATCACTCTAGATCTATACTCTTGGTCACATTCTCCATTTTTGACTTGTGAGCTCCCTTTGAGTTCTATGTTTGTCTGGGTTTTCTACACCAACAAGAGAGAGAAATTTTAGATCTGAAATGCTGAGGACTTTCAAGAGCCCATCCCATTCAGGAGAATCAGAAACACCTTTCTTGTTTTCCTCTCAGGTGCCCCCTTTTTATATAAAAAATTCTTTCAAATACATTGTTGTTGTCCTGTCTATTGGATGCATGGAGCTACATTTTATTTTTACTGCTTAATGTCTTTTATGCTTAGATCTGGATTTGTGCAACATTATTTGGATCACCTAACTACAGACTTAAAGATATTGGCAGCCATAATTGATGTTAGGGCTATTTGTTATGCATAGCTAAAGTGGTCTTTTTTGACGAAAGATTCATACTAACAATTGGCAACTCCACACGATTTTTCTTTTGCGACCGCTGTCGTTTTATATATTCCTGCATATCTAGCTATTTCAGACCCTAGGGTTTCTCTTCAAGTTTTCTGTTTTTCCTCTTTTTATGGTACTTTTCACTCCTAAAACCCACAAACATTAAATTTTTTAACTTCCGTGTGTTTCTGGCCCTATTGCGCAGGTGACAGACATTAGTCGCAGCTGAGACGACAACTTTTTCTGAAATCTGCCGCCGAGAGACCCGAATCTGCAGGTCACACTTATCATCCCAAAAACTGCGACCTAGACTAGAGGGCACACTTTTCTGCCCCAAAAATATGACCTTGACTGAAAACAGGTCAGAACCTGCGACCAACACTTTTCTGGGCACTTTTCCAGCAATTTCTCTGGGTTTTTCTAAAGCTTCTGTCAGGGTTTTCCAGCCTCCGTCTCTGCCCTTTTAGACTTTTTTCTAATCTATTTCACTCATCTAAGTGAGAATCTTGCCCCTTAGGGCTTTAGTACCCTCCATGTTTTGTGGGCGAGTTCTAGCTATTTCAGACGTCTAAATTTTCATAGTTTCAGCCTTCTTCTTTACAGATCTGATACCTCATTTTCAGATCCCTTTAGATCAACTCTTCTCCCTTTCAAATCACCTCATATAGTTTTGTTTGGGTTTATCTTTAGGGTCACCTCATTGTCGCTTCTGCCTTTAGCTCATTCTCTCCTTTGTCACAGCAACCTTGCCTATGCCTCTTTGCTGTTTTCTGCACCTTTTTTCAGCAGATCTCCCCTTTAGATCCCTATCCCTCCCGACCTTCAATCTATTAGCCTCTTTTTTACGTGTTTTGATTAGATTTTTTCCCTATTCTAGACTAGTTTTGAGAGACCCGCCTTCTTGGGTTAGCTTGATGCATTGTTAACTATTAATTTTTGTTATTTCAGTCTTATTTATTGTTCTCTACAGATTTATTTTCAGTTACACAGCACACTTTTTCTTTTACTCTCAAAACGTCTAGGTTTAAAAATTGAAATTAACACACGCCACACACTGACCCTAGGTGAAGAAGAGCCTGGTTAACACCGCCTGGTACAGACTTTAAAATCAATTGACACTGCACCTCTCTACCCTTGTTTAGACATTGACATCACTTAATTTTACCCCTCCTTTCCGTTGTCGATTTTTCTTCTTCCCGTCATCATCGCGCCTCCAAGGAGTTTATCCCGGAGACTTCTTGGTATTCACCCTCAGTTTCTAGTTGGTCGACTTCCTCCTGCTTGTCGTCATCAAGTTAGTCCTCCCCTGAGTCCACACTTCGACTCTTCTTCTGATTGTTCGGGTCCTCCCCCTACTCCTAGTTCTCCCCCTGTTACCTTCATCATGTCTAGTTCAGGGCCTAGTGCTAGTGGCAACCCCAGTTCTACTGCTAGGTCCATTTCCAGTGGAACCATAATGAGAACTACCTCGACTATCCCTTTGCTCCCTTATATGGTCAGTCTTAGTCTCCCCGACTTCAGTCAGCTAATCAATGATCCTATTCACCACGATGTCAGTTGGTCTGATATGCCAACCAAGCTCCCCTTCAACATTCCCAAGTTCGAAGGCCTTGCTAGTGAAGATCCCTGCAACCATATCCGATCTTTCCACATGTGTTGTTCATCCAATTCCATTATTGATGATTCCATCCATCTTAGATTGTTCCAACACACGCTTACCGACGAAGCTTCTAAATGTTATGTTGATCAGGCCACTGCTTCCCATACCACCTTTACAACCATTTCCCAAGCCTTTTTATCTTATTTCTAACCCCCTCTCCGATATGACACTAGTACAGAACTCTAGACTTATTTTCATCAATCCTCTTCAACCTGCCTTTCCGCTCGTGTCTAGGAATGGTGGAGAAGACGGAGCTTATGTCGAGCTCCCACCTCTGAAGATCAGGTTTATATGGACTGTTTCCTTTGCTCTCTCTTACCTCCCATTGGCAAAGATGTCGCATCCCACTTTCCCCAAACCGAAGAAGCCGCCCTCCAAATAGGCTTGAAATATGACCTTATTTATGCTCAATCTGGTTATGTTTATACCGTCCTTCCTGACCTCCCCAAACCCGGTGGCCCTAATGCCTCGGGGTCATCTCAATCTGCCGACGATATCATTGGAGCTCTTTCACATACCTCTACTCAACCTCTTATGGGCTATGGTTTCCCTCCAGGAGGGGCCAACACCTCCAGCACTTTTCCTCCTCTAGGTAGCATGTATCTAGGATATTGCATGCCTCCTCCTTTTTCCCACACTCTTGCTTACCTTAATGTGGCCCATCCTAACCCTTATCCTTACCCACAGCCTGGTGTCCTAGCTCCTCCAAAATTTGGACCTCCCACTCCCTTGCCTTCTCCACCCCTATAGCCGCACTTACCACCCCCTCTAGGGCAGATATTTGTGTAGCAGGGCGTGACTAATTCTCTTCCTTCTCAAAGAAATACGAAAGGAAATCCATATAACTTTAGTAATCATAGATCTAATCCTTCAAGTATTGATTCTAACACTGCCAACCAGCCACAGGGCTCTCAACCCAAACCGCACAGGCCGCTTCGTACCAATAAGCCCTGTTCATGTGGCAGTGTTTATGGTCATTACACTCATGATTTTCCCCTATTACCACAAATGCGGTAGATGTGAGAGTCTCAGGCCACCGTGAAGGGGCAACATTCCTCCCCTACTATCCCTCCCAATATGGCTACTTCTCAACCCTCTGTGTTTACCGATCCTTTCTCTCAACAAGGATTCATGGCTTCTCAACCGCCTCATGCCCCAGTAACCACTAAACCTTCCCCTTCTGGTTCCTCTGATTACCAGATTCTCATGATGGCCTCTAACCAACCTCTCACAATCGACCTTAACCTCCAAACTCGGTCTCGTCAGTACTCAATGCCTCCCACTCCGTCTGTCCCCGAATCCCCATATTTAGGTCCTATAGAGCCTCTATCGACACCAAATGGTCCCTTGCAAATCCCTTCGCCCAAAGCTAAGGTTCATACCAAGATTCCTAAGGGACCATTACACTAAAATGTTGCCTCTGGTCGGGCAACCATTTCATACAGCATAGTATATTATCTGGCACAATCTCCTGCTACCATTTCAACACTGGAACTCCTCCAGTCATGTCTTTGTCAAAAAAAGACTCTCCTATCTGCCATGGGTGCTGTAGATCCTGTTGATGACCAATTGATTGTTTTCGATGCCCATCAGTTAGACCATCACCCCCTTCCTGCTTCAGTTTCTTTCCAAATCCCAGTCAAAATACAAAATGCCAACATCACTCAGTGTATTATTGTTGAGGGGGCATCTACATGGGTGATGTCTACTTCGGTTTGGAAACAACTCAGATCTCCTGAGCTCGCCCCTTCCACAATCACGCTTCGTGAATGGGATGGCCATGCCTCCCTTCCCATTGGCCTATTCGGTAACTGTCCTATCGCCCTTGTGGGCAAGACTGTTTGCGTTGACGTTGAAGTTATTGATGCCCCCCTTGACTATAACATTCTTTTAAGGCATAGCTACACCTATGCCATGTCTACTGTCCCATCCGCCGTCCATCGCAAGATGTTTTTCCCTCATAATGGGAAGATTGTCACCATCGACTAGTTGTCATATTATGAACCAAAATTTCAGACCTCCCCTGAGTCCACCATCTCTGCTATCACCAATAAGAAAACTGTTGATTCTTTGACCAGTGTTTCCCCTGGCGTCTACAAAGACTCCTCCTTGCTTGGAACCTTCTTGGGCCCTCCCCCTCCTCCTGTCTCTGATCCCATCTTAGTGAATGTTTTCATGATGCAACCGTCTCAAGCTAACCTTCCATAGCCTGCTAACCTCAATCTTGCCCATCGCAACCTACTCCTAGCCGTTTGCCTTAGCTGACCGAACCTCTTCCGCCTAGACCTTCCCATCCCCCTAGCACTTTGAAACCTCCCCACCCTCCTGAGTTGGTTCCCCCAGGTCTCCACCATATGGGAGTCGTGCCTCTTTACCATTACCCCACCGGTCAGATACCTTTGCTTGCTCCCCCTCCCAGATTCTATTCGGTTCCCATCATGGCCACCCTGTCCCTCCCTAATTTGACCTTGGGAATACCTGTATGGTATCTTACTCCTCCAGCTGAGACCCCACCCGACCACCCCAAACCATACCTTGCTGTGATACCGGTTCAACTGATTCCCTTTGCTCCTACAGTGCCCTTGTCCCCTCCACAATAGCATCCTCATGTTGTGCCAGCTACAGGCAAGAAAAGAAAAGCTCGCAAGGGGGCATCCAAAGACAAGGCCACCGCACCCGACCCTACCCCTCCTCCACCCGCCAAGCCTTGTGCATTGTGTGATGGTGACGGTCATGCCACCCATACTTGTCCTGAGTTTCCCCATATCCAACCCATGATTAAGGTCATGTTCCCTGAATCTACGGTCCCTGAACCCTCTGCTTCCTCCTCAACCGTAGCCAAGAACCCAAAGAGTCTTCGCACCAAAAAACCCTGTGCTCTGTGTGGTGTCCCTGGCCATTATTCCCACCATTGTCCTCACCTCACGCATTACCGAGCTTCTTTAGAGGTCATTCATGAGTCTGAAGTTGAATAAAATAAATCTTCCTCTCCCATCATTGCTCAGTATGCGCCAGCCTTACTCGAGGATCCCCCTGCTACCATTGACATTCCTCCCCTCGATGTCGAGATGTCAGAACCTGCTACCCCCTCCTCTACCTTTCATCATCGGCATGACCCTTGGAGTACATTTCCTCTTAATCCACTCCATCTGTTTTGCTTAATTCCCCTTCAGCAACATTCTTGGGCTCTACATGATTTGACCATCTTTTTACTTGTTCTTCTATCGTCCCCTGTGACGATCCGTATGTGTGCCTTTCTTCCCATGCTGATGATTTAGGTAGCTTTGCAGCGTCATGTGGTTTCCTCGACCTTTTCCTTTCCACCCATAACCAGGATGATACCATCCATCTCTATGGTGTCCTTCGCAGCATGAGCTCCCTCTTTTCCTCCCATTGTTCTCATTCATCACCCTCTAGTCGATCTATGAGTCCTAGTCATCCTACCCAGACTACTCCCTCCCATAGTTGTCATTTTATTTCTACCCTACATTCATGCTGCCATCATTATTCTCCTTCCTCCCATTTCTTGTCTTGTGACACTATTCTGCCGGACCTCTCATCCACACATTATATTGGCTATGCCAATGGAGCAAGTCGCTATTCCTGAAATCTCGCCTCGGCCGCATGGGCCATCCTTACCCCCTTGAACACCCTTGTTCATTAAAATGGGGTCTGCATTGGTAATGCCACCAATAATTAGGCTGAATATGATGCAGTACGTGGACTCTTAGCCGATGCCCTCTCTCATCGCATCCTCCATCTGCATGTTCATTTAGATTCCCTACTTCTTGTCTTACAAATCAATGGTGTCTATCATGTGCATAACCCTATCCTATTTAGACAATATTTACGAGTGAAACTTTTGATACGTGACTTTAGATTCATTACTTTCAACCATGTACCTAGAAGTCAAAATCACTACGTAGATAGAATTGCAAATCATGTTTTAGACTGGCATAAATCCCACACAAGAAAATAACATTTCAAAACATCAGCACAATTCATATACATAATATATATCATATAACATGTTTTCAGAGTGCATCTACTCTGAAAGATATGACATGCCCATAGCATGTTACAAAAACAAAACTCAAAAAACTGGGGGGCACCACTTACCCCTACATACACACTGGGGGGCACCACCTGCCCTACATCTAGTCACTATCTGGAGGATCCTGAGCCAATGGCTTCGCTCCCGTAGCTCGTAGATCACGCACAGTATGACCAACCATCGCCATGCGTTGCATAATACCTCGCCATTCCGAAGGTAGCCCAATACATAGGTCTATGCACTGGTCATCTAAATCCTCCCAACCCCTCTCCGACACACTGGTCAGTAGCCCCTCACATATACGATGAATTTACTCCAAAAGAACAACGATATCCTCGTTCTGCGCCATTCTTGATCCACTAGCACCTGTAGTTCCGCCTACTGCAGGTCGTCCCATATATCCGTCCGGTTTCATTGGAGCTATATCTGCATACCAAAAAGTATAAGGATTAGTACCATAAATACTATTCACAAACTTTAACATGCACATAATAGATTAGTTACTTGTCACTTACCATCAGGCCCCCATACTCACCCTGGCGGGAGCGGCAAGTTCGGATCTCCCCAATAAATCATCCCACTATAAGGATTGTCGTCTATGTACAATGGAATCCGATCCCAATGGGTGAATAAATCTGGTTGAAACACCCATCCAACCACCCCTCCCCCTCCTCTGCATAGTATTTTCCCCCACCAACACATCCTGGGTTCTCTCGGACCCCCATCAAGTAGCTATACACGAGGTGGCAAGTTCGGGATCTTCTCAAAAAAGAAGGAGCACAATACAGTCCCATATGCACAATCATGGTTCACTTTCTGCTTACACAGCGACAGCTGTCATTTCAACAACACCAACATCATCTGGGCCCAACCATAGTAGCCCCCACTCAACACACTCTCTACAATCATCATCTGCTCTCCAATGATGTGATGGAGCGCCTAGCTACCCAAGATTTGTAACACTGTTGTCGCCACTACCCGGGTCTTCAACCTCTCTAGATCTCCAATCGATATCTGAGTCCCTTTGACTCGGACACCTGGTCGACAATGTCGCTCTACGAACTCCATGATGTTACGCCCCCGCGGTAACACTGGCTGTGTGTTTCCCACCATCCCCAATGGTGGGTGACCATTCAGGAAATACAGATCCTAGACTGTCAGCTCAATCCTGTGCCCCTGCACTATAAAAACCTCATTTTCTAGATCCCAATAACTGACAATCTGAGCCAACAAGGGCTCCCCATCCCTCATCAAAGGCTTCTCCACAAATTTTAGAACCCCAAACCTCACCAATGCACGATGGACACCCTGATCCACTTGGATTTTTGTCCGTAATGTACCTAGGTCTCTCTCTCTCCACTTGATCCATATATCTACCATATCTGCACAAAACGATCATATTTTTTAGTCTATAGATAGGTAAAACTGCATTGAATTACACAAAAATTGAAACTCAGCCCACAACGACACTAAGACCACCTCCATCTGACAGGTCGCACTTTTTGGCCAAATCCTGGGATAGGTCACACTTTTTAGGCCCAAAACTATGTCCCAGGTCACATTTTCTGCCCCAAAAAATGTGACCCAGCTGTAATGATGAGGTAGGGGCTGTTACCTAGATTTGGGATCCTAATCTGAACTTTTAATCCATCAAAAACAAAGAGTAGGATTAGGCTTCTTACCTGCAACTAACGGATCTCGATTCTAATGGTCGATTTGTCTGCTACAATCACCACAAGATTTAGGGCCTTCTCTCCTCTCCACATTCACCACAGCTACACAAGCAAATGAATGTCTTTGGAGGGAAAATGCCTGATTAGAAGAAAAACCCCTATTTTTTCTTTCCCCCGCTGCGACCAAACCGTAGCCCCGTTTGACACACTGTCTGCACCGTTGGAAAGATCTCATCCAGCACTAAAATGGGTATCTATTAGTTTCTCATGTTTTTATACTTCACTAGGACACATTTTTTCCATGAAGGGTCTATTCACCTCTCCTCCAAATCGAATTTCTTCACTTACAACACTTGTACTTATGGCACCACATTGCCTCCTTACTTTTCTTTGTTTGTGTTGATTCTCATCATGAGATACCCTATTGCACTTATGTTTTCATGGTCCCCCCACTGGACCTTTACTGTGTCGCAGCCCCATCAAGTCACCCTATTTTAGAGCATCTGAGTTGAGTCATCATCAGTCATGGAGTCTATCTCGAGTCCCTTTGTATCCTGTTATAGTCCTCCATCCTTCATTTCTTGGTCCCTATCTTGTGTTTCACATTATGGCCTTCAGTACCATTGTCCCCTATCCCTCATGATATTGTGTCAGTCGTTTCCAAGCCATTCATGCCCCTTATGCTCTAACAAGGGAAGTCATCCATCCGCTACTCAGTATCCCTCATTTCATCATCATCATTAGTGTCCGTTTGTTAGTTGCTCTACTATTTTCTCTTGTGCCTTAGTTGGGGATCCCTTATTGCCTCACCTATGGCAGACCTCCTTCTGTCGACATCCGCTCATTTACTCTAGAAGCCAGGTCTACCGGGCGCTGTACCTTGGTTCAAGCTTCTTTCAGCATGATCGTGATTCGTGTGCTTGATGGTCCAGTGATGCAGCAACAACTATTGGTGATTCCCAGGTGTGTGTGAGCTGTCTCAACCCTCATGAGGGTGTGGCCCTACAGGTAGCCCCCCACATGCCCGGATAACTTCCTCATTTCAGCCTTTGATGCAGCTCCTTACATTTGATTATGTTGGCCTCAGCCGCTTGTAGCGCCTTTTCGATTTGCATGTATCAGTATGATTTTGCGAGCCCTTCCCCGTGTATACGGGGAATTTGGGTTTTATTTGTATCTCATGTACTAAAATATTATTGTATAATTCTTGGCTATTATTCCAGGCACATCATTTATGTGGGATTCATCATTCTATGTTTTTGGCTCATATTTTTGCTAGCATGTACTTCATAGTTCGGTTCCTTGTTTACTGGACATACTATTCTTTTGTACTCTGTCTCGGCAGGCATAGGTATGCCTCCCCTGCCATCTTTAGCACAGGTACCACTTCGTAAAATAGAGACTTGTTGCACCTGTAAGTCTTGTCTCCTCAGGGTCTAGTCCTTCGGCACATTAGCCTACCTTCCATTTCTCTCTCTCACTTCCCTCTTGATGTCTAGTGATTGAGTTCTTACAACGTACTTCGGTCATACGATTTGCTCCTAACAATCATACGTTGGGGGAAATATGTTACACCATTTTTTTGGTCATCTAACCTATTATCATTAGATGAACCCAAGTACACCATGTAAGCCCAGTTTTAGCCTAAGCAAAATTGCTTTCACTATGCAAAATAACTTAGTAAAACACCTTTATTAAGTTGTTTATGGTCTAAACAGGAAACCCTAAAAGGAAATAATAAAAAAATCTATATTTGTTTATATTTCCTCGTCATATTTAACCTAAAACGAGGAAATCAATTAAATAAATCCTTATTTATTTGATTATTTCCTAGGAATAAGTTATTTAAATCCTTATTTAAATAATATTCCTAGTTAAATTTGACTAAATCATTTATCAGTAATTAAATAAATCATTATTTATTTTAATTATATTCCCACCATTTCCTTAAAATAATAAATAAATCATTTATTTATTTATTATTTATAAGTAAAGGAATTGACCCAAGTCAAAAGTCCTTTTCCCTCCAACAAATATAATAAAATATTCCTAAAGGGTGGTTCAAGAATTTGATTAATAATATTTTATTCATGCACCAAGTTCTAGACCACCCTAATATTTTCTTATAAATAGAAGGGTTTTCCCATTCATTAGTCACCTTTGATTGCATTAGATCACTCTAGATCTATACTCTTGGTCACATTCTCCATTTTTGCCTTGTGAGTTCCCTTTGAGTTCTATGTTTGTCTGGGTTTTCTACACCAAAAAGAGAGAGAAATTTTAGATCTGAAATGCTGAGGAATTTCAAGAACCCATCCCATTAAGGAGAGGTGGAAACACCATTCTTATTTTCCTCTCAGGTGCCCCCTTTTTATATAAAAAATTCTTTCAAATACATTGTTCTTGTCTTGTCTATTGGATGCATGGAGCTACATTTTATTTTTACTGCTTAATGTCTTTTATGCTTAGATCTGGATTTGTGCAACATTATTTGGTTCACCTAAATGTAGACTTAAACATATTGGTAGCCATAATTGATGTTAGGGCTATTTGTTATGCGTAGCTAAAGTGGTCTTTTTCGACGAAAGATTCATGCTAACAAAACCCTTTATCAGTTAGAAAATTCTCAAACAAATAATTTTATTAGTGAATGGGATGAGTTTTTTGAAGCAATAAAAAATCTTAAAGCCAATTCCAATGTTGATCAAATAACTAGGTTTCAAACACCTGAAAATTCCTAGAAGATAGTGAAAATTGTTAATGCAATACAACAAGTTCCTGAATCTAATGATCGAGAGATCATACCAGCCTACCCTATAGAACAAATAGCTTTACAAGTTGAAGAAATTCCTTCGTTGGATATCTTTTATAGTCATAGTTATAAGGCTCTAGTGAAGAGGAATAAAATGGGAAGAACTGATGAAATAACATCAAACCTCGCAGATGAATTTGTTGATGTTTTTGTGGAAGGATTCGTTAGCTGATCCTTCTAAAAATTTAAATAAATTATCAAAGTATGTAGGGGCATATGATACTACCAATATTGATAAAGCTATTGAAGTTATAATTTTTTTGAAGCAAAAGGAAGACAAAATACAAGAACTATAGAGGTTTTAATATGAATAAAAATCTAATTCCAGCGAGCAAATGAAATCAAATATGGCCCAATTTCAAAATAATTTTGAAAAGCTTAAATTGTGACATCAAGAAAAAATCACTAAGAACCAGGCACAACTAGAAGGACCAATGACCGGGTTACAAAGGAAACTACAATTAGAGAAATTTATCAAGGAAGCATTGGATGTAAATGCTAAGTTAAAGTAACAACAAGAAGTTTTTTTTCATCAAGCTTCTATTATTGACTCTTATTGTGACTTGAATGACATATTGATCTGGCAAGTAGCTATCCAAAACCTTGAATGTGAGAAGCTCGAGAAGAAAATAAATAACAACATTCAATGGCAAGCATCAGACTCAGGAAATAAAGCTGATCTACCCCAGGTAGATAAGTTTCATAAGGAGATCCTATTCAAATATTGGGAAGCACAAGTGAAATAGGCAGAGAAAGAAGCAACGAAAACATCAAGATTATCAAAGGAAATTATGGAATCTGTATGTGAACAACTGGTGAAAGAATAAATTATCAAAGATTACACGTCTGAAGTGTTCTCAAAAGTAAAGCAGCTAGAAACACAAAGGATGAAATAATTAAAAAGGTAAATAAGTTTGATCAAGATAATTATTTGAATTTTCCGATCAAACCTTATCATGAGTAACAGATCCTGCAGTCTTTAATGGATTCAACAAAAAGGTCACATCCAGTACTATCAAACGCATTATTGAAGTGATAGGTCAGATCGAGGATTTCATAGCCAAGTCAGCTCAAGCCTATGATAGATATTTGTCAACTTCGTGACCAAACCCAAAATAAAGCGCAAAATTCATAAATCATATTGTTACTTTATTTTCATAGATTGTAGTTTAAGTTAGTGATACGAGGATGGTATTTTGAAACCTCCTCTATATTTTTGTAACAATCTATTTTAGAACATAGTTATTTTAGTATTTAAACCCTTGTCATGCATTTAGAGAAGGGTCCAAAAATTTGTCAAAAATAAATGAAAAAAATTCACTATTGTAAGTTTGTGAATTCTTTGATGAATTAATGGAACACATCTGCTATCTTTTGACAATTAAAGTTGTTTAACTGATGTTGCACTAATGTACTCTTTAAATTGCTTGAAAGTGAAGAGGATAAGATCAATTAATGTTAGTTTACATGAGTAGAACTTCATACATATGGTACTTTTATTCAGTTGTATTAAGTCTTACTTTATAGATTGATAATCATATTTTTATTCTATTATATATTTTAAACGTTATTATAGATGAATGTTACATGCACTTATGTTCTAATATTTTTCTGTGATTTCTTATTGAATATATAATCACACATATGAATGCAATATATTTTTCAGAATTATTCTAGTAAAAATAATTTGTTAGAAGAATCATCTTACATAATTTTCATCTCTTTCAACTGTTAAATGATCTATATTACTAATATTTGAAGGATATCTATTTAGATCACATAAAGGAAGAAACAACCCGGGTATATAGTAGAGTAAATAGTTTATATAGATGCATATGATAGATTAAAATCATTCTCCATTTGCATGTGATATAATCAAAACACATGCTCAAAATAATCCTTATTGGGATAATACTCCCATTATCCCCAGTCGGAGCCATTACACTAAAGGAAAAAGGAGCTACTTAAAGGTCCAAACCGGGTGGTTTTCCCCCATGTTTTGACAGCGGAATTGTGAGGCCTCAACGTCCTGGTGCTAGAAGGAGGGCCTTGTGAATGGAAGAAAGATCTGATTAATATAAAGTTCAATCTAAGAGTCTCTCTCCCTCTAGGTCCCATCAACTTCCAGAAAATTATCTAGATCCTCATCTTTAAAGTATGAAGTTGATCATCCTTCTCCTATGTCTCCTAGTGAAACTCAACCCATACTATCTCCTGATTTCCATCAAGCTTCCCCAGAAATCTAGTCTCTGATAAAAAAATCAGAGAGAGTATTTATTTTTGCTGAAAAGCCCGAATCTTCTCAAATATCAGATATTAGTATTTCATCTTCTTTAAACCTCGAAGAATATTAACTCGAACTGAAATTTAGAAGACAGGAACAATTCCTTTTGAATTTCCCATCGATATTACTTGAAAGAAAATAAAGAGGACTCAATCAGAGTCAATCGCCAATGATATATCATCGCATTCATCTCCATTACCTTTTCTCAATGCCACACCTTCCATTCCAACAATCAGTGTTACTTTGACTAGTTCCAGTCTTCAAACTACTATGCCTTCAACTAGTCCTAGCACTTAGCCTACTTCTTCTTCAACTCAAACTCCACCCAACCAACCTATTCAAAATCCAATGGTAGGAAATTCACAGAACAATATAGGGGCTCTAAATATGCCCGCTGCTCTTCATGCTCTACCAAAATCACCTAAAATATGGTTACCTAAATTTAATGCTAATGATGGTCTTCCACGAGAAGAACACATTCATAATTTTATGTTAGCCATCAATTTAAATGGATTAGTTGAAGAGGATTTCATTGCAATATTATTTCCATATACTCTAAAATAATGCGCAGGATCCTGGTATTTTTAAGTGCTCGCCCATTGTATAAATACCTAGAATATGTTTGAAGAACTATTTCTAGCTAAGTTTGGGGATGACAGGACCACTGTTCTGTTCATCAATGATATTTCAAATCGAAAAGCTAAATCAGGTGAGAAGATAAAATATTTCAATTCAAGATTTAATAAATTACTCAATAAAATTCTTGCTACAACAGTTCCTGGTGTAGAAGTTCAAATTCAGTGGTATATTGCATCTCTTGCATCCAATATAGCAATTTTTGTTGATAGAGAAAAATTAGAGACACTTGCAGTAAAAATGAAAGAATCTCTATCTGTAGAGAAATGCATAACCGCTCTTGAGAAAAAAATTCTCAAGAAAATCGAAAATCAAGGAATGCATATTTCAAAGATGATTCTAAAAAGAAGATGCCGAAATATCCTTTTGACATAGAAGGTATTCAAAAACTTTTGAAGACTATGAAAAACAATATGGCAGATATCAAGAAACATGTCCCTGAAAATTCAAACTCAAAAAATAATTTCAGAAACAATAAGGAAGTAAATTCCTCTAATATGCAACCTCTAAATATCATATATAATGCTGAATCTGATCAAGATATAGAGGAAGAGAAAAAAGAGGAAGAAGAAGATGACGAAGAAGAAGAAGTTGAACTAAATGTAAAGTGGGATTTTATAATACCAAATGAAGAACAACATAAAGATTTACTTGTTAGCACAAGGATCAAGAAGACTATTGAAGCAATGCATCTAAATCAACAACAAAAATTTTCAATTCCTACTAAAGATAAATCAACAAGAAAAAAGTTTGCTTCAAAGACTACACAAACAAGTCTTGTTACTTTAGATAATCCACCTGAATCTATGACAATGGTATTCTTAGACACTATTAAGTATAATGTAGTTGAAGATATCAAGAAAACTAAGGCCAACATTTCAATTCAAGAGCTTACTAAATTGAAGAAACAATATAAAATTTTCCTTAGAGACTTAAATGCGGTTCCTGCTTCAAACTTACCTTCTCTAGTAATATTACAAGCTACTAATGAAAAGGGTGAGCCGCCTTCTCCTTCAATAAAAATATATGCTACAGACTTGATTATGATAAGTGATCGATCCATCTCTCATACTCCTCCATTTAATTTAACCTATGAGATCTATATAACAATATAATATAATGCCAAAACCAGTCTATGCTAAGTTGAACATAACTCCTCACAGCTCCCCTATTCATATAGTACAACTTGATAGAACCAGAGTAGAGGTAATAGGAGAAGTAAATTATTTTTCCCTCAGATTGTCATCAAATCCCAAGGTTACTCAAATAATTGATATATTGGTGGCTGATATTCATGAATTTTATGGCTTAGTTTTAAATCGAGACTGGTCTAAAAATCTTCATGGTTATTTTGCAACAGACTGGTCCCATATGCGGTTTCCATATAATGGAAATCCAAATAAAATTCGAGTAGACCGTGAAACGTTCATGACGCATACAATCACCAATATTGAAGGAGCAAACGAGCCAGTAGAATTAAATAATAACATTATTGGAAGCTACTCAGCAGGGTCATTTTAGGGAATTTTCAACGCTCAACTATCATCTTTCTTTGATAATCTTGTTGTTATTGAGATTGAGAATTTTTCCCAGCCAGATAATTCTAAATGTATAAATTTTATATATATAACAATAGTTAATTCTTTATTTTGGACTTGTAATTTTGATGGTTCTAAATCTGAAGATGGTGCAGGAACTAGATGTATTTTAGAAATCCCAAATGGAGAACATACCATGTTAGCCTGCATACTAGACTTAAATTTTACAAATAATATAGCTGAATACGAATCATTAAGTCAAGGTTTGTACAAAGCCATTGATCTTAATACCAAATATTTGAAGGTTCTAGGAGATTCAAAAATCATTGTTAGATAGGTAAGAGATACCATTCATTGTAATTCTTGACATTTAAAGCATTACCAATAATTAGTCCAAGAATTAACAATTCATTTCTTAGCCTTCAACATTTCTTCTGTACCTAAAATGCATAATCCTAGTGCAGATCTACTCGCTAATGCAGCATCAAAGTTAATTCCATCCCAAGAGTTTAGTCTCGATAGATCTTATATTGAATTAATTTTTAGACCATCTAATCCAGATAATGTTACCAATTGGAGAGTATTCAATAATGATTCATATATCATAGATTTATTAACATCTAAATGATATTATGATAACCAAATTTTGGATGAAAATGAAGATGACATTAGAATTAAGGAAGAGAAATATGAAAATTCTATTCCCAAGTCTAATGTCAAGTTAGAAGACCTATATGATCTAAAAGGTAGGTTTAAAAGACTTACTAACTCAAAAACACAAAGTTCTACCTCAAGATTTGAGTTAGTAAATCTAGGAACTGATGAAACACCTCAAAACGTCAATCTAGGTCTTGGTCTATCTTCCGAAGAAATATTATCATTTACTAGATTGTTTAGAATGTAAAAAAGTGTCTTTTCTTGGGATTACAATGATCTTAAAACATACGACACTTCTGTGATTCAACACACAATTCGTATGATCTCAAAAGAAAAACTTCTACAACTGAAATTGAGGAAGATTCATCCAAATCTAGAGAATAAAATCAAAACATAACCGAACAAACTCCACAAGGAAAAAATAACCTTTCCAATCAAGCATTATGAATGGGTATCAAAGATGGTACCTATTAGGAAGAAGAATGGCGATATTAAAATTTTCATTGATTTTAGGAATTTAAAAAAAGCCTGTCATAAAGACAACTTTCCATTACCAACAATGGGACATCAAATAGTAGCTAGTTTTGAACTTTTTTCCTTTCTAGATGGATTTTTGGGATATAACAAAATTCTATTACATCAAGATGAAAAATTAAAAATTACCTTCAAGACGATATGGGGAACTTACGCCTATCAAAGGATGCCATTTGGATAAATTAATGCAGGTTATACTTTTTCAGAGAGCTATGGACACAACTTTTAGGGGGCTCATAAATAAAATAGTGGTTATTTATTTAGATGACATTACAACCTTTTCTAAACAAGTAACCAATCATGTGAATGACCTAAAACAAGTCTTTGAGAAATGCAAAAGGCATGGCATCTCCTTAAACCCAAAAAAGTCATTTTTTGCATTAGTTGAAGGAAAATTTTTAGGATTCATTGTGTCAAAAAGAGGAATCTATATTGATCTTGAAATAATTGATGAAATTAAAACAAATCGTTTCCCTCATAACAAGAAAGCTATGCAGTCATTTCTTAGAAAAATTAATTTTGTAAAAATGTTTGTCCCTCATTTTCACAAATAGTTTTGCTATTGCAGAACATGATTAAGAAAAAATATGTCTTTAAATGGGGAGATCATGAAAGAGAAGCATTTGATTTGATCAAACAATAAATTTTCAATGCTCCATTCTTGACTTCCCATAATTATTTTAATCCTTTTACTTTATACACTTTTTCATCAGATACATCATACATTTTTGTTTCAACAGAACTTAATGACCAACAAATCGAAGCAACAATATCATTTTTCAGTTCCAATTTGCAAGGTGCAAAACTAAATTACGTATCTCTCGAAAATAAAGAATTTTTTGCCTTTAATGATATAAATCATTTTAGGTCATTTCTCCTAAAAACTCATACCAAAATCATAGTTACATCCTTTGCAGTGAGATAACTATTGATGCAAAGAGAATTAGGAGAGAAAAGGGCTAACAAGTTTACCGCTTTACAAGAATATGATGTAGAAATTAGACGCTCTAAAATTCTTAGAGGTCAAGGTTTTTTAAGAATGCTTATAGGAGCATCCCATCTATCATCAGAGGAAGAATCAGGTAACAATGTACATATATCAGAGGTATGCCTCAATGATGCACAATATCAATATGTTGATCTTACATTATATTTGAATAATGGATATGCTTCAAATCAAGTCAGTTACAAAATGAAACAATATTTAATATTAAAGGCCAAGAAATATGAATTAATCAATGATTAATTGTTTAGAAGAAATTTTGATTATGTACTACCAACACGCTTCAAAAAATCTGAAGCAAAGAAAGTCTTGCAGGAACTCCATGATGGACCTGTTGGAGGACATCTTTGAGGAAATACAACAACACATGCAATCCTGCATGCAGGATACTATTGGCCTACACTTTTCAAGGATTCTCATGAACATCCAAGAAAATGCAACATTTGTCAAAGTGCATCTGGAAGACAGAGGAAGTCAACCTTCCCATTACAGCCAGTCCATATCGAACAACCATTTGAATAATGGGGATTAGACATAATCAGTGAGATTGTTCCTAACCCTTCCAAACAACATAGATATATTCTCACAAGTACAAATTACTTTACTAAATGGGTGGAATAAATTCCTTTAAAGCTAGCCAACTCTTAGAATATCATTTATTTAATCAACCAAAATATCATAACTAGATTTGGATTACCTACTACCTTAATGTTTGATAATGTATATTACTTCTCAGGAACTAATAAGATGGAGTTTTCAATCAAAAGCGGTTTTAAACTTAAGTATTCTGCGAATTATTACTTGAAAGGAAATGGTTTAGCAGAATCTACTGACAAGAACTTGATTAGAATAATCAAAAGAACTGTTGATCAAAACCAATGAAATTGGAAAAAGTCATTAATGTTTTCTCTTTGGGTGGATCAAATAACTCAGAAAGCTTCTATTGGATTTTTTCCATTCAATCTTGTTTATGGAAAATAAGTTGTACTTACCACCAACGTAGTTATTCCCTCTCTTTCCTTAGTACAATTTATCGATCAATCTCCTTCTTCTTCTCTACAACTTAGACAATCTCAAATTATTAAGTTAGAGGAAGAAAGAGGTATTTGGTCTGATTTTGCAAAGGTCTTGGTTTTATTTTGCAAAGAATTTTTTTGGGTTTAATGACTTTTCTTGGAGGTACATTCAAAGGAAATTTTTGCAAAGGATTGTTTTGTGTTCAAGGAATTTTCTTGGAGGTACTTTCAAAGGACATTTTTGTGAAGGATTATTTTGGGTTTAAGGACTTTTCCTTGAGGTACATTCAAAGGAGACTACATTCAAAGGAAATCTCTTGGAGCTATGTGATACATCTTTTGAATGTTTTGTGGGCGTCATTTTTTTAAGGTATTTTGTTTTTAGAGGATTTGGGCTTAATTTTCATTGCTTTTTGAGATTTTCGGTTTAATTTTCAAAGCAGTCATTTTAGGCATAATTTTCAAAGGACTCTTTCTAGGCTTACTATTCGAACGAAATTTTTTGGAGGTATTTTCTAAAGTGATATTTTTTTAGAGGCTTTTTTGAAGTATTTTGTAAAGTGCCATTTTTCAAGAAGATGGAATTAATTATCAATGGAAATTTTTTGGAGGTATTTTTTGAAGTGATATTTTTTTAGAGTACGTGTTTTGGGTTGAAGTAAATCTTCTATAATGATTTTTCAAAATGAGTTTTTGTCTAACTTTTTAAATGAAATTTTTTTGGAGGACTTGGAAGGAAATATTCTAAGCTTTGTTTTGTTTTTAAAGTATGTGTTCTGGATTGAAGTATGTATTTTTTGCAAAATTTTTGAAATGAGGTTTTTTTTAAATTAAATATTTTGTGATGTTTTTTTAATTGAGTTTTTGTCTAAATTTTTCAAGGAATTTTTTTGAACTTAGTAGTATATTATAATGGGAAATCAAAGGAATTGCATGAGAAAATATGATCGAAAAAGAGGCCCTAAGGATCGTAGAGAAGAGATGAGAGAATCTCACAAAAGAAAGAGAGAAGCACTCTCAAATATTGAAAGGGAAAATTAACCTCAACTAGAAGTTGAATCAGGTATGTAAATGTAAATATTATGAATTTGATATTTAAAATTTTCCTAGTGTAAAATGTGAAGCTTAATTTTTATTTGATGAACTAATTTGAAAAATATTTTGCAATGTAAATAGAGAGGGATATTCCTCAAAACATTGATGATGAGATACAAAATTTTTAAAGAGAAAGTGAAAGAGATATTGAACCAATGATTGAAGATGGTGAAATGGTTGAAAGAAATTGAAGTGAAGAAATTGAATCACAAGTTATATATATATATATATATATATATATATATATATATATATATATATACGTTGAAAACATGCACGTATTGTTGAAATTATACATATTTTTTAATTTAGTTATTTACTGAATATGTAAACTTATTATGTACTATTCATTCGAATATGTACAGATAAAATCAATGTCGATGATGAGATGTTAGAAAATGTTGACACTTACACATATGGAGATAAAAGAGCTGACCATGTTATAAGATAATGTGTTAAACACATTTTATATATGTACCTCATAAGGGAAAATGTGACAATTAAAGCCTAAATGTTGAAAGGCCTCCTATCATTAAGGAAATTAAAAGGAGTTATGACTTTATTGGGTATTCGAGAATCAACAAAAGATAAAAAAATAAAGGAAAATGCAATACAAAATATAAATAGTGCTATAAATTCAGTTAGAATATCTAGACAAAAAAATGTTTCAATTGTACGAAGAGAAATACATATGGCAGTGGTTTCATCAAGTACTGAAGAGAATCGCTTGGTAAAATCTATGGCATGAGCATTAGGAACCTCACAAAAAATTTTGCACAAACATCGGAAATTTCGGTTGAAAATAGATGTAAATGATGAACTCACTTGTTGTAGAGCTAATTGTAGGAAGCCATACAAATATGGACGAAGAAAATGGTAAAAACACAATATATAATATTGGAATAAAAATTCACGTGTTTCGCCAAATGCAAGGGATGTGATGAAAAGAATAATAGAACAAAATCAGTACGAAGAACATGAAAATCATTTCTTTGAAGCCACTCAGATAGAGTTGTTCAACAATTTCAAATATTAGAATTGTGAAATTCATGTTTCAATCAATGCTTTTGTTCAACAAAAACCATGGTATGTAAAACCTGTCACTGTACGCAACGCTAGTTGTTGTCATTATCATGTGGAATTTCAGTTATATTATGACACATTCCTTAATTTTGGTAGAAAATTTTGGAAAGATTCACCTCCTCCTTCCCCTATTTGTGATTTCATATCTCAAATTCTATGTGAAAGAGAAAGCGACGAATTATTTTACGAAAAGAAATGTGTTGGTGGTAAAAAATGCGATGATTGTGGAAATTTGACTAAATTTCAAAAAAAATATTGTACTGAAATAAATGATAAATCATTTTCCAACATGAAAATGAAATGGAAAATATATGAATATATCCATACATCGATTCAAGGTTCAAATTGTACTAGAAGAATTGAATTACAAGAAGAAGAAATTTTTCTGATAGATTTTTTGAGAAAGTTTGAGGCATAAATTTATAAATACACCAAGCATTCCCATAGAGATTGATGGCAAGAGTTGCAATTCAAAAAATCCCATGAAGCTTTTCCACCAGGGACCATTTTGTCAGTAATTGATTTTGCATAAAGCTACACATTTGTTCTACAAAATGAGATTCAGAGTGATACTGTCATTCTGACCAAGTCTCCATGCTCATCCATATTCTATATAGACATTCTGAACAAAATTTAGATCATATAGAAAGAACCAGTGAAAATTGACATGTTATTAAAGAATATGACTTTTATATTAGTCACGATCGTACACATGATACCTTTTTTGTGCAACACTATTCTGGAAAAATTTATGACTCCTTGAAAAGTCATGGAATATAATTCAATGACAATTGGATATGGTTACATGGATGCATAGGTCAATTCAAATATTCATGATCATTCTTTTGGTTTTGTTATCTTCATAAGAAAACCGTCATTAAACATTGTTGGAATTTCTTTGAGACTAGCCATGGAAATTTAGAACATAACAGTGCAGGGGCATGCATAAAATGAGCACTTTGAAGATATCAAATGAACCCATCTGCAAATGGACTTGTGGACGCTAAAGAATTTATTCAATGGTGCATCACTCTCCTAAGCCATGAGACTAACCGATCAAGGGAAGTGCGAAGGTACATTCAATTCAATTTTTATTGGATATCTAATTTTAAACAGTGTACATTTACCACAATGATTATATTTGATGGTATTTTTATATCATATTTACAATCTACTTCGAATTTTCCATATATAGGTTTTTTTGGCATATTGGGATCGAAGATGTATATAGATCAATTGGAAATGACATTGAAACAATAAAAGGGACTCAAAAATTGCATTCATTTAAAACAAAGTTGTCCACAAATGTGTTTGCATTGGATAAAAGAAAATATTCTAGTTTTTTTCATGTTTGCATGGACAACATAGAATCAAATGACGTTATTGAAAACAAAATGTATGTAAAATATTGGAAACATATAGAGCTAAATAAAAAATGGAAAATGTTCATTGCAATGTTTGAAGAAATGCAATCAGAGGAGACTACAATATCATTTGATCATGATCGGGTTTCTCATCTTGTTAGAGAAGGTAACATTTGAATTGCTTTCAAATGTTAGAGATCTAGAAATAAATTTAAATACATAAGTTTTTTAAGTTTGTTTTATTGTGCAGGATATGTTTTTGTTGTAATTGCACCTACTGAAAAGGATGAAAATGTGAACTATTATTTTATGCGTTTCATTGAACAAAAAATTAAACTATTAGAAAACTATAATGATCACGGGTTTCCATATGAAAGAGGATCTATTATATTGAAAGGTTATTTTTTTAGACCAACTAATCAAAGTCTGCATTTTGTTTACTTTGAAGACTATGAACCTAATGTCATAAGTTTTCAATATAGTCACTTGGTGTGTGCAACACGCATAATGTTGATAGAATTTCAATTAAATAAAAAATTGAAAATATAGAAATGGAAAATGTCAAAATCTGATCATGAACAGATCATTCAATATGGCATTCCATTGGATTTTTTTTGATTGAACTTCCCAACAATTTCTTCTCTTTGGATTCATGTTTTAGAACTTTCAGAACTGAACAAAAAATTGAGCTTCCTTATTATGTTATCTATGCAAATGTTTCTACATTTACATTGTTTTGGTACATGCACAATAGTATCAACTGAAAGTAGATTTTCTATGTGCATTGATGAAACATGTTGCAAGTACTGAATATATATGGTCTAGAATTATTGGATATGTGTGTGTGTGTGTGTGTGTGTGTGTGTGTGTGTGTGTGTGTGTTCTAGAATACAATTAAAACTTAAAGGTAGCTTTTCTATGTGGATTAATGAAAAATGTTACAAGTACTGGATATATATGTTCTAGAATGAAATTAACTGAAAGTAGTTTTTCTAGGTGCATTGTTAAAAAATGTTGCATGTACTGGATATATACATGTTCTAGGCAATTAAATGAAATTAGCTTTTTTAGTGCATTGATGAAAAATGTTGCACGTATTGGATATATATATGTTCTAGAATGAAATTAACTGTTCAAGCAGTTTTACTATGTGCATTAATGAAAATTGTTTCACGTACTGAATATATATGTTCTAGAATGAAATTAACTAAAAGAATCTAAATTCTATTGGCATTGACAAAAAATGTTGAAGTACTAGATATATATGTTCTAGAATGCAATTAACTGTTCAAGTAGCTTTTCTATCCACATTGATGAAAAATGTTGCACATACTCAATATATATGTTCTATAATGGAATTAATTAAAAGTAGCTTTTCTATACATGCATTGATGAAAAATATTGCATGTAATGAATATATATAGATTATATAATGCATTTTAAAAAATTTATGATTGTTTGACGCATCTAACAAGACCTAGAATCTTATGATTGTTTATATGTGTGTGTGTGTGTGTGTATTTTACTTCAATTGTTTTAACATATATATTCAAACATGTGTAAAATCATTTCTACATGTACATATATTCATGTGATTTTATTTCTTTTGTTTGGAAAAGGACAACTTCAATTTTAAAAACAAAACATAATATCATACTCACATGCCAAATGTACTTCAACCATCCAAAACTTGATTTTTAAATTTTTTTTTATTATATCAGAACATTACTTCACATGCCATGCCAATTGTAGTTCAACTATCCAATAAAAACAAAACATTATATATCACATGCCAAATGTAGATCAACCATCCAAAACTTAAGTTTTAATTTAACAAAACATTATAGATCACAACATTACTTCACGTGCCAAATGTAGTTCAACCATCCAAAACTTAAGTTTTAGAAACAAAACAAATTATAACACAACCTTACTTTACATGCCAAATATAGTTCAACCATCCAAAACTTTAGTTTTAAAAACTAAAACATTATATCACAACATCAATTAAAATGCCAAATGTAGTTCAACCATCCAAAACTTAATTTTAAAAAACAAAACAAATTATAACACAACATTACATCACATGCCAAATGTAGTTCAGCCATGAAAATCTTTATTTTTTCAAAAGCAAAACATTAATATAGATCACAGCATTACTTCACATGGCAAATGTAGCTCAAACATCCAAAACTTAAGTTTTAAAAACAAAAAAGAATATAACACAACACTACTTCACATGCCAAATTCAGTTCAACCATCCAAAACTTGAGCTTTTTAAAATTAAAATATTAGTATAGATCACAACATTACTTCACATGTCAAATGTAGTTCAACCATCCAAAAAATAAGTTTAAAAAACAGAACAAATTATAACACAACATTACTTCACATGCCAAATGTAGTTCAACCATCCAAAAATTTAGTTTTAAAAACAAAACAAATTATATATAACATTGTAACATTACTTGACATGCCAAATGTAGTTAAACTATCCAAAACTTATGTTTTAAAAATAATATATAGCACATCGAGTTCACATAAAATATGCCCAAAATTTGTAGATCTTGCAAGTATCAAGTATCAAGTTATATATGACTGCATCTAGATAAGACTATATATAAAAAAGTAAATTTAATACTAAATCTATTGAAAAATATAATGTTGCACATGTGCATGTGCATCATCCATTAAATGCATATGGATGTAGTGTCTCTCCAAGAAAAGTTATTATCCTTGAGCTATTCTGCAAAGCATGGGGAACCTCTACACAATGTGTACAAACATTAAAATTTGATGTTTTAAAATTGAGTGAGAATATATATAAATTCATGTAAACAAAATCATGAAATACATCATGAGGTTCCCTCTCCATTTGTTTCTCATCCACTAAAACTTCACCCACAGGAACATCTCCAACAGTAAACTATACAATATACATGTACACTTATATATATATATATATATATATATATATATATATATATATATATATATTAAAAATTTTCAAATTCAAATGCATATATATTTTCAATAATATTAAAAAAAAGTTAGACAACTTGTTGAAATGGTTGAAATGGTGTGGATGTTCCTATCTCCATCGCTAGAATCCGTGGAGAAAATAAATACTCTATAGAAACATAAAATTCAAAAAATTTAAAAGTATAAAATAACTCAAGATGAAGATCTCAATTTATAATAAAACTTGTAAACTTCAATTTATAACTTATAACTTAAAAACATATATTTAAGTTAAAAATTTAATAATTCTGCTGGTGGATTTGGAACATCTCCTGAGAAAGGATCCAAAAGAAAATCTCCAAAAAACTAAAATTCAAAAAAAAAAAAAAAAAGTCAAGATATAGATATATCTCATTTTTTAATGGAACTTTTTAGGTGGAATATATAACTTAAAAACATAAATTTTAAAAGTGAAAAATTGTCCATACTTATGATGGTGGATTTGCAACATCTCCTAAGGAAGTAGAAGGTACATCTCCCAAGGAAGAAGAAGGTACCACCATCCCAAAAACATCCAACAAAATCAGAATCTGTTAAAACATTTTATTATATATATGTACATGTACATGTGTGCATAATTATTTATTTTAAAAATATCTCATCATGTTTTGATATATATAATAATAGATAAAAAAACATTTGTACATCATCATGTTCACTTAAAAAACACTAACATTTTCCAACACATCTTCATGGTGAGAACCATCTTGATTGTATGATTGATGGTGAGACCCATCTTGATTGTCTGAACCAGAGGCTTTGCTCATCATATTAATATTTTCTTCATTCATAAAGTGTGACTACTGAAAATGGTGTTAACATATAATGATACATTTTTGTTAGATTAATGTATACAAATAAATGCATGTATATATGTATTTACTACAAATTGTACATGTGTTAAAATAATTTAACCCTAACCATTAACACATATCATTCTGATGCCCTCTTCCTCATGAACAATTAGGTCCTACCAACCATTGCGACAATTATTTGCATATTTTTTTAGATCTTCAACGCTGATGTTGTCAATCTCTTCATCTGTATAATACACAAAAATAGTGTGTGCATTCTCACGTGCTCTTTGTCGATTTAGAAAAACATCGACTCCACCCAATCCACTGTGAACATTGTCAATGATGGCATCCCTTGCTTCTTGATAAATTTGAGAAGTGGCTTCCATCTCTGACCGCAAAGTTTTGGCACGAAAATGTAGGTTTTAAACCTGTACATAAATTATATGCAAATGAATCTTAAAAAAAAAAATAAACAATAGCGAGAGCATAGAACGTAAAACAGATATATACAAATATTTTCCACTGGATCCCAAATCAGGACAACCAACTTTAATTTTCATTATATTATTTTTAGTGTTACAACACATATATACATGCCGAAGCATACATAAAACCCTATCCATTAACCCTAGATTAGAATATAACCGTAGTTCCCTTGACCGTATCTACAAAATACCAAGGGCCGAAAACCATCATGCCCCAAAACCATGTGCAAATCCATGCACAAAACCATGGGTGGGTCCGCCCACCGAAAAATAGGGTCCAATTTTTTTTTTTCCTTGGGTGTTGCCCCAAACCTCGAACAGGGGGGGCTGCCACCCAACCTCTGACCCCCCTGTTGTGCTCGGTACAATGTACAGTGGCGGCTATGACACCCCCACGCGTCACTAGTTGTGGAAATAATATAACACATACCCAAAATTCTCCCACTTGTTGTTTTATTTCCATAGGGGGCCACAGGAGAGATTAGTCATTAGCCCAACTCTGCAACACCCATTCTTTCTCTACACCAATACAACTTCTGAATGCTCACATACTTCATCAATGAATCTGCAAAATTATTCAAAGTGTCCACCTTTAGCAGCAACATCCTGTTAGCCTCAACCATATCTCTCAC
Source organism: Pinus albicaulis (assembly GCA_034641835.2). Lineage (NCBI taxonomy): Eukaryota > Viridiplantae > Streptophyta > Pinopsida > Pinales > Pinaceae > Pinus > Pinus albicaulis. The sequence continues at coordinate 1,201,938,728 of CM076581.1, read as the reverse complement.
AAAGTGATATTTAACATCAATGTGCTTTGTCCTTGAATGATAAGCAGGGTTCATAGCCAAGAAAATTTCACTTTGGCTATCACAGTCTATCCTTATAGCTTGTTGGACTAGCCCCATATTTGAACACAATATCTGCAACCAAACTGATTCCTTTCTTGCATGAGTGGCTGCCATGTATTATTCCTCTGTAGTTGAAAGAGCCACTACAGAACATCTTTTACTCATCCAAATGACTGCACCTCCAAATTGGCTAAACACATACTCACTTGTAGATCTTCTTTGGTCCAGATCTCCAACCCAATCTACATCAACAAAACAACAAATCTCCAAAACTCTTTCCATTCCTGGTCTTCCCTGGTAGCGCAATCTGTAATCACTAGAGCCACCCAAATATCTGAAAACCCACTTCACTGTTATCCAATGCTCCTTCCCTACGTTTGACACAAACCTGCTCAATACTCCCACTGCATGTGCAATGTCTAGTCCAGTACAAACCATTGCATACATCAGGCTACCCACTACACTTGCATATGGAACACTAGACATATCCTCCTCTTCCTCTTGTGTCTTGGGACACTATTCAAAGGACAACTTTACACCTATAGGAATTGGAACATTCACTCATTTACGATCCTGCATATTGAACCTCTACAATATAGTCTTGACATACTTCCTTTGGTTTAAATAGAGATTCCTCTTTGCCTGATCTCTCTTAATTTCCATGCCAAAAATGTAGTTTCCAGCACCAATATCCTTCATGTCGAATTTGGAGAACAGTTGGGTCATCCAATCTTGGATAATTTTATTGGCATTTCCAATCAACAACATATCATCCACATACAACACCAAATAAATAACATGGTCACCAATTAATTTAAAATAAAAACAGTGATCCTCCTTGCTTCTAGTGAAGCCAAGTCCCCATATATAGGTATCAAATTTCTTATACCACATCCTTGGTGACTATTTTAACCCCTACAGAGACTTATTTAACCTGCATACCAGTTCTTTTTTCCACTTCACCATAAAGAATATAACACATACCCAATAGAAAATGTCGACTAACTAATGGTGGCTCAAGGCGAGGCAACTCAACATCATGCCTAGCGCCCCTACAGTCACACAATCGACCTTTCACAGGACCAAAAAATTCAAATGGAAGGTCATTGTAATTAGGTTTCATTTGAAAAAATAATTTTGCATAAAATAATCTTGCAAAATAATTCGGAACCTCGTTGTTCCATGGGAGTCTTCCATAGGCCGCAAGGTCTCTATCATACAAATATTGAGCTATATGGGGGTTCTTGAAACATTGCATCTTCAACATCTTTCTTTTCGTCCCTTATTTAAAAATAAACATAGACATGTCCACTGTTGTTGTAAATATTTTTTTAACAACCTCCCATTTATTGGGACCCATCGTTGTTTCCTTTATTTTTCTCATGACTTCTACAAAAGTATTAGTTGTTGGCCCAAGCTTTTGGTACACATCTACTAGTTCACCTAAAGAGTGTATAATTATTTCCAAGCTTTGTCGACTCTGAGCAGGTAGAGTCGAAGCCATGATATCTCTCTTAATTATGTATGAAGATGTTGACACCTTTCTAAGGTGTGTTGCTGCATGTTTATTTCCCAAGGTATATTGAAAATGTCTACCAGACAAGTCGTGGTTGGTGGAAAATATTTTTCTTGAATGAAGCATTTTGCCCTACATCTTTTTTAAGAAAAATATGGAGCAACATTTTCAGCATCTACATCAATACATAAAATTTTTTATATTAGAAAAACAAATGTAAACAAATTTTTAAAAATTGAATGAAAAAATATTCAAATTGATGGCCATCTCGATGTGATTGTCTAACATCTTGCGCACCCTAAGACTATTGAGAACTGACAAGACCACCGATTTTTTGAGAACCAACACGAGCATCCATTAATTGGCATCTAAGGGAATACATATCACCACCTTTATGCAATCTGCCAGCACTTATTGATGGTCCTCTAAGGGAATCTGAACCAACGCCAATCTCACTAGAAGAGAGAGAAGCTTCATAAACAATATGAATTTATAATCAATTCAAAAGTACCTTCATAGATATAAACACATGTACACATTCATTGATTAAATCACGTCAACCATACAACTATTACATGAACCATGGGCATGCTCCATTGATGCAGTAGAAACCCTTCTCCTCTTGGTTCTTAAAAATAAAAAATGAAACTTATTAACAACTAATTTAACTCACAAAATTGATAAAAAATCAATTCCATATGTACACACATGTATGTATATGTATGGAGATTTAAGATTATATTTAAATACCATGAACATCCATTGGTCCCTGATCCCTCTCTCTCATAGAGATATGGGATTATGTTGATCTTCGTCGTTCATCCTCCATGATATATATATATATCTACAATGGGAATTTACAATTATTTTTTTAAATTTCTATTTAAAATAAATTCAAAATAAATTTCAGAAAATTAATGTAATTTAATGTACACAAATTATGTAAAACACAAATTTCAAAGCACTAATTGATGTGTGAAACTCAATTTGAGCAAATTTTTTTATAAAAATGTTAAGTTCACCAAATTGCGCATTACATGGTGGGACCACACTTGGTATAAAATTGGAAAAAAACACATGGACATTAAAAAAGAAGTGTGAAACTCCATTTAAACAAAAAAATTTGAAGTCCTCAGATTTTAAATTGATAAAAATGTAAAGTTCACCACTTGTTGCAAATGTGAAGTTCACCAAGTTGCGCTTTAGATTGTGTGGTGGGAGCACACTTGTTATATAATTGAAAAGAAAACATGGTCATTAAAAATGCACATTTATAAGTACAAAACACACACATATCCAAGATATGTTACAATGTCAATGAATAAATTTTGAAGGAGAGCGTCTCAACACTAATTCATCTTTAAGAGATGAATCTTGAAATTTTAAAGAAGAGCTTCTCAAAACTAATTCATCTTTGAGAGATGAATCTTGAATTTTTGAAGAAGAGTGTCTCAAAACTAATTCATATTTTAGAGATGAATCTTGCATTGGCATTTCCCCATATAATTCTAATTCATCTATTAATCCATATTTGATAGATGAATCCTAAATTGTCATTTCCCCACACAATAGATCAATAGACATCTTATTCACATTTGTACAATGTCTTATACTGAAAAATTGAAATTGTCTAACAATATTTTTTGCTATTCCATGCAGTTCTTTTAGCCTCTCCTTCTTAACTTGGTACAGGTCACTCATCTGGTTGCACACAAGTTTAGAATTGTTCAAAACTATAATTCCATTTGATCCATACTCCACAGTTGTTCTGAAGCCTTCTATCAAAGTAATATAATATGCCTTGTTGTTTGTTTTTATTCCTGGTATATTCATTTTCCTTTGGATGAATTTTATAGTCGCAATATTAGAAAGAACATATGTAATCACTGCTTTCATTGAATTGGGATAGCAAGAAACATCTATGCATAATTTCCATTTTTCAACCGTATTTAGTGGGTTTTTTATCCCTGAAAAAAATAAATTCAATAAAAATATATTAAATTGACATTTATTGCAAATGCATGGGAGAAATGAAAAATGTGCATGAGATAAATGACAAGTGCATGGTTTATCTTAAAGTTTGACTTAAAGTTTATGGTAGAATTCACATCTACAAATCAGATGCATTAAATATTGCATTGCGTAGAGTTTAAGGGAGATTTATGACACATATACATGGTTCATGCATGGTTTGCATGAAATTTTTCCTTAAAATTGATGGCATAAATCGCATCTAGAAATAACATGCCTTAAGAAAGGATGAGATCTAGAGGCTACCTAGCCCTTTATAGACTGCTTTAGAACTTGTAGAAGTTAAGACTCAACCAAAAAACTAAAATCCTATGGAAGTTAATCCACTTTAGGTTCAGTTTTTAGGCCTCAAATTTTTCCTTGAATTAATGGGGAAATAATTTAATTTGGGGGATACTATCCTATGAGATTTCATACACTTTAGGTTCATTTTTTAGGTTGGGAGAAATGAAATTTACATGGTTTGGAAAACTATTTTATGAACTTACTAGAAACAAGCTTTAAAGTTAATGGGAGAAAGTCAACATGAGACATGCTTTAAAAACATTTCAAAATAATTTATGGAAAAAATGACACATTTACACAGTTTGCCTTAAAATGGTTGTGGTTTATGGATATTAAAATGAAGAACTTATATTTAGGTTTGTTCCAGAGATTGAATATAGGGGAATTTATTGGATATGTCACCTTTCATAAAATATGAGATCTAGAGGCTACCTGACCCTTTACAGGCTTTGCATTTATAACTTATAGAATTTAACACTACTTGGCCCTTTACAGACTCTCCCTATACGACCTTGTAGAAGTCAACTCTCAATAGATAGACTAAAAACCTACATAAGTTCAACCACTTTAGGTTCAGTTTTTAGGCTTTAAAGTTTTCCTTTAACTAATGGGATAAAGAATTTAGTTCTAGAGTAACCTTATAAATTGCTTTAATGTGAAGATAGTACTTTACCTACAAAACAATGGAATTGAAGACTCTGATTATATATCAGAGTTCTATTGTGACGAATTAGTTATGTCCTTAATAAGAAGTATGATTTAGCACTTATCAAATTGTTTAATAATTTATAATAATTGATATGTACAAGAATTTTACAACTTCAACATCAACCTACACTATCATCATATCACTATAGCCATGTCAATGTAGATTATTTATATCCATTACATCATAAAACACTCCACTTTTGATAGAGGAGCATTAGGCTCAGAAAATTATAGGTATTTTATTAGACATAGAGGTCTTGTGTTTTTAAGGAAGTTGGGTTCAGTAATGTAATTATTAATGTTTTGAGTTATTTTAAATATGAATTAATTCATTATTGAGAGAAATTTGTAAATTTTTTCGAATAATTGGAAAACATGAGAGAAGTAGGATAGTTGCGATTCTTTAGGAAATGAGAGATTGAAAATTAATTGTAAATCTAAAGTTAGAATTGGTTTCATAATTTTATGGGTTTGAAAGGATTTCTAGGGATAAATGATAGATTTTAGGACTAGGAGGATTCTTAGGAATTTGCTGAGTAAGTTATGGATTTAAACCAGAATTGGTTGTAGATTCGACTTGTATAAATTATAACCCGCAAGGCATAGAAAAAGGGTAGAGATTCAGGTTTTAGACAGAGAGAGATTTTTTGTTGTAAGCCTACGGGAAAATTTGACAGAAAGGCCACCAATTGGAATATCAGGCCATAGAAGAAGAAATCTTTGTAATTTTTTGGTTTTACATATATAGAGAAAAATTGATTCTACAGTGAGGGATTATGCGTTGATTGATTTAGTTTATAACTCATGTGAAATTTAGAGTTTAGCATAATCAATATGTGTGCAAGTGACTAGATAAAATCAAATGAATTCTGTTATTAGATACTTTGTATTTTAGGAAATTTAAGATTCAATTTGTGATTGAATTCTAGATGGATTTCCTAAGCCAAGATTGAGCATTGATCACAAGATGGATCGATGCCTGTAAAAAAAACAACTCGTCCCTCAATTTTTTGTTAATTTACATTGCGCAGAGGCGAGGAGAATACAAAATAAGGTTGAAATTAAAACTTTTCGAGAGCTAAAGTGGAGGCAACATGGAGTGGCTAGCGAAAGGTACTATTCAAATGAAATTCTTGTCAAACAAACTTCAACCCATGTAAGGATGATTTCTGTGTTTATTATGCATTTCTCAGATAGTTTATCTGAAAAATTAGATCTCATGTCAAACAACTTTTTTGCTCTTCCCGGGCTTCAATTATTTGTTATAAGATCATTTGAAATCGTTTGAATTAGCAGGGAGAAAGGCGAGTATAGGGTGGGGAGCCATAAGAACAATAGGTATTATTTCTGGGTTGCTTTATGGGTAGAACAAAAGAAAAAACATAAGCAATGGTGTAACAGAAATTTGAGGAAATGAAATTCAGTGAATAGCAATCGATGTGTTGAGAATTTCACTAAGTATGCGGTGGAACTGCATTGAAGAGTTGAATATAGTATTCTGAGTCAACAACAAAATAAAACAGTGAATATGGTTTCGAAAACCAGTATGTGGTTTTTGCAGGACACAAATCTGGTAAGTGGTAACTCCTAGAGTGAGTGAGATAGCATTCAGAGGTTGCCACGTTGCATTTAAAAACCAATCATTTCACATGGAATAGGAAACATTAAATGGAAGTTAATTTTATTTACAGTTTCTGTCGGATGCATAAGCATTAAGAATCAACTGTGGAAAAGGTATGTTTTAAATGGCATCTGCATACGAGATTACCATGATGATATTTTATTGAATTTTGTAATGTAATTTGGTAGATATATATGGTGGCATTTAAGTTTTAAACCTATGGTGAAATGGAAAGCATGGGTCCAAATTTATATGTTAACAATTTTGTTCAAGGTTTTAACCATAGAAAGAAAATCATAAAGCAGATATGGTTCAGGGTTGGTAATATGTGTTTTAACCATAGTTGTGAAGTAAGGAAATCAACCGATGAAGACTGGAGACTTTATTTAAGTGGGTTTTAAAGTTGGTTTATGTTATATGCTTTATAAAGGAATTTAGTTCCAAATTAAATAATTTACCATTTGGGATTTATAACTATGATAATTAAAGAGGGAATTTTCGATTGCTAAATAATGAGAAAAAGCTTCCTCATGTGGAGAAGCCTCTGTTTTGAGGTTAATAAGATTGGTTTACATAAGGTTTGTATTGAGAATGAATTTAGTGGGTAAATGCAGCTTTAGCTGCGTCATTTTTGGTATCATAGCTAGAAACAAATCTTTTGAACGTTCAAGTTTGTTTTAATTAAATTGGAATTAGAATGAATGCATGTGTGATGGAGAAAATAAAAAGAGATCATATTTTGAATATGAAAGATTTCAGCACATAGAGATATAGTGCAGATGAATTGTGAAACAAGATCACACAGAGATCTTGAAGGTGAGATGGTAAGTGTTATTTTAACTCTGGTTTAAATATTATGTTTGTATAATTTAGGTTGCAGACAGTTGAAGAAAATCTCAGCAAAAGAATATCACAACTTTAAAGAGTAGTGATGAAGGAATCAAGTAAAGGATTTTTAGTGGAAGAAGAATGTGGAAGAACCTTGAGGAATTTCAATAGAGGTTGGACAAAAAGGATAGTTGTGTTCTTAAAAGAAGCAGATGAGTTGAAGCCTAGAGGGAGGAGAGAGAATTCTCAAGCGGTTCTAGAGAATAGAGAACCAGTGCTTGCCAAAAGACCAAGTCCAGATAAGGGATTGGTGAGGTAAGTGGCAGTGGGGAGGAATTCTTGTTGCAGAGGCTTTAGTACATCTCATGATTAATGAATGAGGAACTCATGAAGATAGAAATGGAGAAGAATATGACTACTAATTGTTATAGAAGATATAGAAGCGGTTCTAAGAGAGACCAGAACAGAATAAAGGAGAAAGAAGATGCTAAGGAAAATGGCAGATTGAAGTAACTGACTGATGAAGAATATGAGAAGGAGTTGGCTGAGATAAGAAAATAATTTTATGTGTTAAAAAATATAATAGAAGAAAACCAGAGACATGGTTGGACTATGAAGAAGAAGGAAAAGTGGCAGAGCCTAGACTAGAAGAGAGAGAACCAAGTGAATATACAGTTAGCAGAGGAGTTGAGAAATGTTGAAGAGATGATGAGTGTGCAATTGAGATGTGAAGAACTTAGAGAAGCTGAGTTGGAAATGGAAGTTTCCACTTGTAAATAAGAATAGGGTGAAATTATGGGTGAAGATGAATATTGGAGATCTGTAAAATATCTTATGAATTATTGTGAGAATTTAAGACAAAAAGGAGTTTACCTTGCTAAAAAGGGAATATTGATTATTTCCTAAATTGTTGGGCGAGTCCAGATCAACGAGATGATGTAAAGCCTTGTGTTTTTGTAACTAATGATTTTGATGTGATTATAGGTTTTACAGAGGATGGGAAATCTTTTGAAACTGTTAAAATTATGAAAGGGTATCTTTCAATAGATAAATACTCTGAATTAAAGAATGATGAAAAATGTCTCTTGAATGAGGAAAGTAGTGATGCATTTATATTTGAAGGTTTTACAGCACATGAATAATTTCTTGTGAAAGAAGGAGATGAGATTCAGTCTGAAGAATGGATATGTGATGCAACAGTTGAGACTATTGAACCTTGCGATTTACAAACTGAAAATTTGTGTAAAAATGCATAAATTGCAAGTGATGATGAAGTACTTAAGGAATGTCAAAAATAAAATGCATTGCTGGAATATTTTCTGGAAAAATCAGAAAATGACAGAGAGATTGCAGAAGACAAAGTTCACTACAGTGGACAAGAACAAAGAAATATCATGAAAGCAGATGGTATGGAAGAGAGACATGCTAATAGTCTCGAGAATATTTTAGAGAATTCTTTACGAAGAATGAATCAGCATACTCATGTGCTGATAAAGGAGGAAAATTCAGAGAAGCATACTAAAATGTTGCCAAAGGAAAGAGAGGCATTGAGGCCTTATGTTCTTTATTTTAAAAATTGCTTTATGAATGCAGGTTTTGTTGCAGATGCTGGAGAAAATTTTACACAGATGAACAAGCAAGTAAAGAAAGAGGAAGAACATTATGTGGAAGTATTTAATCCATGGAACAGTGATATTTAAGTGCTAGAAATGATGTTGAATAATCAGGATTCAATTCAGGAGGATAAATCTCAATTTCAATATTGGAAAATGCATAATGTGAAGATGCAAGAGAAAGAAGACAACAGTAAACAAGAGGGTAAGGATGATAGGGCAGAAGTAAGAATAAAGATTCAGCAATTAAAGCATGAAATGAATCAGCAGAAAAAAGATCTATTGGACAGATAAATTGAACTGATAAGAAGGATAATTGTGAAAGTGTCTGAGAAGAAGAAAATAGAAGAAAAGAAAAGAAGCAGCAACAAGATAAAAACAGCAGCAGACTGCGAAATTATAGCCAGAGGAGCAAAGTAGCATAAAGTATGGAGACCTGGTGAAGAGAAACAAACAACAATAGAAATAGATGACAATTTATAGAACAAGGTATGGGATCCAGGAAGACAAAGATCAGAAGCACATGATTAGGAGATCATGATTATTTTTAACCTTGGAATTCAGTTGCAGGAGCATTAGGCTCAGAAAATTGTGGGTATTTTATTAGACATAGAGGTCTTTTGTTTTTAAGGAATTTGGGTTCACTAATGTAATTATTAATTTTTAAAGTGATTTTAAATAGGAATTAATTAATTATTGAGAGAAATTTGTAAATGCTCCCGAATAATTGTAGAACATGAGAGAAGTAGGATATTTGAGATTCCATAGGGATTGAGAAATCAAAAATTAATTGTAAATCTAAAGTTAGAATTGGTTTCATGATTTTATTGGTTTGAAAGGATTTTTAGGGATAAAGGACAAATTTTAGGACTAAGAATATTCTTAGGATTTTTTTGAGTAAGTTATGGATTTAAAACAGAATTGGTTTTAGAGTCCACTTGTATAAATTATAAGCCTCAATGAATAAAAGAAGGGTAGAGATTGAGGGTTTAGACAGAAATAAATTTGTTGTTGTAAGCCTATGGGAAAATTTGATAGAAATGTCACTCATTGGAATATTAGGCCAGAGAAGAAGAAATCTTTGTAATTGTTTGGTTGTATATATATATATATATATATATAGAGAGAGAGAGAGAGAGAGAGAGAGAGAGAGAGAAAATTCGATTCTACCATGAAGGATTACGTGTTGATTTATTTATTTTATAACTCGTGCGAAAATTACAGTTTAGCATAATCAATATGTGTGCAGGAGATTGGATAAAATCAAAGGAATTTTTTTGTCGGATATTGTGTATTTTAAGAAATTGAAGATTCAATTTGTGATTGAATTCTAGATGGATTTCGTAATCCAATATTGAGCATCAATCACAAGATGGATCGATGCCTCTAAAACAAAGAACTCGACCCTCAATTTGTTGTCAATTCACATTGCGCAGAGGCTAAGAGAATACAAAATAAGCTTCAAATTAAAATTTTCCAAGAGCTAAAGTGGAGGAAACATGGAGTAGCTAGCGAAAGGTACCATTCAAATGAAATTCCAGTAAAACAAATTTCAACCCATGTAAGGATGATTTATGTGTTTATTACGCATTGCTCAGATGGTTTTTCTAAAAAATTAGATCTGATCTCAAATAAGTTGTTTACTCTTTCAGGCCTTCAATTATTTGTTATAAGATCTTTCGAAATGGTTTTAATTAGCAAGGAGAAAGGTGAGTATAGACTAGGGAGCCACAACATCAATAGGTATTATTGCTGGGTTGCTTTATGGGTAGAAAGAAAGCAGAGTCATAAGAAATGGTGTAACAGAACTTTAAGAAAACGAAATTTGATGAATATCAATCGATGGGTTGAGAGTTTCACTAAGTATGCAGTGGAACTGCATTGAAGAGTTGAATATGGTATTTTGACTCAATGGCATAATGAAACAGTGAAGATGGTTTCAAAAACCAGTATGTGGTTTTCGCATGACCCAAATCTGGTAAATGGTAAATCCTGGAGTGAGTGCGATAGCATTCAAAGGTTGCCATGTTGCATTTAAAAACTAGTTATTTCGCACGGGATAGGAAATTTTTAATGGAAGGTAATTTTATTTGTGATTTCTGTCGGATGCATGAGCATTAAAATTCAACAGTGGAAATGGTATGTTTGAGATGGCATCCGCATACGATATAGCCATGATGATATTTTATTCAATTCGGTAACTTAATTGGGCAGATACATATGGTGGCGTTTAAGTTTTAAACCTATGGTTAAATGGAAAACATGGGTCCAAATTTATATGTTAACATTTTTATTCAAGGTTTTAACCATAGAAAGAAAATCATAAAGCGGATATGATTCAGGAGTGGTAATATGTGTTTTAACCATTGTTGTGAAGTAAGGAAATCGATCGAGGAAGATTGGAGAATTTATTTAAGTGGGTTTTAAAGCTGGTTTATATTATATTCTTGACAAAGGAATTTAATTTCGAATTAAATAATTTACCAGTTGGTATTTATAACTATGATAATTGAAGACGAAATGTCGAATTGCACGATAATGAGAAACAACTCCCACATGTGGGGAAGCCTCTTTTTTGAGGTTAATAAGATTAGTTTACATAATATTTGCACTAAGAATGAATTTAGTGTGTAAACGCAACTTTGGATGTGTCCAAGGATAATTTTAAGGATGGAAGTTTATCTTAAAGTTTAGAAACCTTGGCGAATCTTACTAGTCCCTAATATGAAAATTGTAAAATTTTTGGCTATATCATTGTAGAAATATTTAGATTTTCAATGATTTTATATTAGTTAATATAATATTTTAGCGATTATTAAGGTAAAATATTGGTGTATTATAAAATTTAGGCGAATCATTTTAGCAAAAAATGGAAATTGGAGATTCTTTTTTTTGGAAAAAGCATTGAAAATTAGCCCACCTACGAATATTAGCCCCTAAAATTTTCCCTGGTTGCGTCAACTTTCAACATTTTAAAAGGATAACGCAACATGGATGGTGTTAATTTAGGTACATTAATACACTCCACTTTTAATATTTACAAGAATAAAGAAACATGGAGGGTGTAAATTTAGGTCCATTAATAAAATACATCCTTGTCAATATATATTATCAAGATCCATTACATCATATTTAACACAATATAGATTAATTATATCCATTACATCCTAAAAGAATCCACTTTTAACATTTTAAAAGAATAAAGCAACATGAAAGGTGTAAATTTAGGTACATTAATAAAATACAACCATGTAAATTTAGATTATTAAGATCCATTACATCATAAAACATTCCATTTTTATCATTTTACATTTTACTTACCTTGAGTTTGGGGGATACTATCCTATGGAAGTTCAATACAACCATGTCAATCTATATTGTTAAGATCCATTACATCATAAAGCACTCCACTTTTAACATTTTACATTTTACTCCATTTGAGTTTAGGGAATCCTTTCCTATGGAAGTTAAGCTACTTTCAGTTTTTAGGCCTCAAAGTTTGCGTTGAATTAATGGGAGTAAGCCGTGAGAAATGACACATGCTTTAAATTTAATGGGAGAAAGCCAATGACACATGCTTTAAATTATTCCTTAATAGTTTATGGGAGACATGACACATGTACATGATTTTCCTTAAAGTGGTTGTTGTTTATGGATACTAAAATGAAGAACTTATATTTAGATATATTCCAGAGATTCACTGTAGGGGCATTTACTAGATATGTCACCTTTCATAAAAAATGAGATATAGAGGCTACTTGGCCCTTTATAGACTCTGCCTATAATAGAATTTTCCTATAGAACTTGTAGAAGTTCACACCACCTGTCCCAATTACACCCTATGAAGTGTGTAGAGGACCCATGGAAACACTCACACTACTTTAGGTAAACATAAGGGTTCAAAAATATGGTCATATTATTGGATATATTTCCCAAGATCCCAAATGTACTCCTTAAGTATATGTGGGGTCTATATAACCATCTACAAAAACAAGTGATTCTTTGCAGGCAAAGGATAATGTATGAGCCATGTGTATAGGCACATTATCTACAAACCATAGGCAAAAATAAACGGTACTTAAGTGGTTTGAACAAAAAATAGCACCAAGAATCTTTGAATGAGGGGAATAAGAACTGGAAATAGGAATATAAGAATAAAATAACCACTACACATCCATGAAAGGGTAGTAGAAATAATTCTAGCCATTGAAACATTGATGGTCACATTAAGCAGAATTATTAGATGTTTGGTATGTGTTATATTCTTTATGTGAATACCCCCATGCACTATATATTTTTCTAAGAATAGTGGTGGGAATAAAATGGGAAGAAATGACCCCCACTTTATGGTTTCATATAGATGAAAAATTCCCCACACATAGGTGTTCAGGCGTAGTGCCCCAAAAAAATGTTTTTTGGAAAAAAAAAATCTCCCTTTGTGATGGTTTTCATCACATTGTTTTTTTCTATTAGCATTTTTCTAGTGCATGGTAGTTTACCCCATGGTTCTATAGTTTCAGTCAAAGAATTAAAATTTTAACTGATCCAAGGTAATGGATTGGTGTTTTATAATTTTCGTGGGATACATACATATATACATACATACATATGTGTGTGTGTGTGTCAGATGGTCTGAAAATTAATATAGTAATAAAAAAAATGATCTTCTCATTTTGGGTTTCTCAAGTAAATTATATGTTAATGCATATGTTTCACACTGAATAGTTTTCATTTTATTAAGAATCTATTTGAAAAAATTAACTATATAAGGTTAAAACCTATGTTTTGTATCAAATTACTTTTAGTTTCAATGGAAACTACTATGGCTAATGTGTTTTTCTCGAAATGTGATATAACCCATTAAAATGGGAGATATATCGAAATGATTCCTATGGTGTAATAAAATAGTTGATTAGTTTAAAGATATAGATGCATAAATTCAATGAGCATAGTTTTGAGATATATAAGTCTAAAATGGAATAGTTGTTGGTGAACAAATACCAGTGGATCACTATGGATATATCTTCTTCATTAAAAGGGATTTTTCTAGAAGGATTGACCAAGTTGGAAAGAACGGAAAATATTACAATTATATGTTAGTGCATTTGTTTTACATTGCATATTTTTCATTTTATTAAGAAACTATTTGAAATGATTAACTATATAAGGTTAAAACCTATGTTTTGTATCAAATTACTTTTGCTTTCAATGGGAAACTTTTATGGCTAATACATTTTTCTCAAAATTTGACAGACACCATTAAAATGGGAGATATATCGAAATGATTCCTATGGTGTAATAAAAAAGTTGAATAGTTTAAAGATATAGATGTAGAAATTCAATGAGCATAGTTGTGAGATATATAAGTTCAAAATGGAATAGTTGTTAGTGAACAAATATCAGTGAATCACTATGGATATATTTTCTTCAATAAAAGGGATTTTTCTAGAAGGATGGACTAAGTTGGAAAGAAGGGAAAATATCACAATTATATGTTAATGCATGTGTTTTACATTGGATATTTTTCATTTTATTAAGAATCTACTCGAAACAATTAAATATATATAAGGTTAAAACCTATGTTTTGTATCAAATTACTTTTGGTTACAATGGGAAAGTTTATGGCTAATGTTATTTTCTTGAAATGTGATAAACCCCATTAAAATGGGATATATATCGAAATTATTCATATGGTGTAATAAAATAGTTGAGTAGTTCAAAGATATAGATGCATAAATTCAATTAGCATAGTTTTGAGATATCTAAGTCCAAAATGGAATAGGTGTTGGTGAAAAAATATCAGTGGATCACTATGGATATATCTACTTCATTTAAAAGGGATTTTTCTAGAAGGATGGACCAAGTTGGAAAGAAAGGAAAATATCACAATTATATGTTAATGGATGTGTTTTACGTTGAATATTTTTCATTTTATTAAGGATCTATTTGAAACAATTAACTATATACGGTTAAAACCTATGTTTTGTATCAAATTAATTTTGGTTCAATGGGAAAATTGTATGGCTAATTTGTTTTTCTCAAAATGTGATAGACCCCAGTAAAATGGGACATATATCGAATTGATTCCTATGGTAAAATAAAATAGTTGAGTAATTTAAATATATACATGCATAAATTCAATGAGCATAGTTTTGAGATATATAAGTCCAAAATGGAATAATTTTTTGTGAAAAAATATCAGTGGATCACTATGGATATATTTTCTTCATTAAAAGGGATTTTTCTAGAAGGATTTCCACTAAGTTGTAAAGAAGGGAAAATATCACAATTATATGTTAATGCATGTTTTTTACATTGAATATTTTTCATTTTATTGAGAATCTATTTGAAACAATTAACTATATAAGGTTAAAATCTATGTTTTGTATCAAATCAATTTTAGTTTCAATGGGAAACTTTATGGCTAATGTGTTTTTCTCGAAATGTGATAGACCCCATTAAAATGGGAGATATATCAAAATGATTCCTATGGTGTAATAAAATAGTTGAGTAGTTTAAAGATATAGATGCATAAATTCAATGAGCATAGTTTTGGGATATATAAGTCCAAAATGGAATAGTTGTTGGTGAAAAAATATGAGTGGATCACTGTGGATATATCTGCTTCATTAAAAGGGATTTTTCTAGAAGGATGGAATAAGTTGGAAAGAAGGGAAAATATCACAATTATATGTTATGCATGTGTTTTACATTGAAAAATTTTCACTTTATTAAGAATATATTTGAAGCAATTAACTATATAAGGTTAAAACCTATGTTTTGTATCAAATTACTTTTGGTTTCAATGGGAATCTTTTATGGCTAATGTATTTTTTTCGAAATGTGATAGACCTCGTTAAAATGGGAGATATATCAAATTGATTCCTATGCTGAGATAAAATAGTTGAGTAGTTGAAAGATATAGATGCATAAATTCAATGAGCATAGTTTTGAGATGTATTAGTCCAAAATGGAATATTTGTTGGTGAACAAATATTTGTGGATTACTATGGATATATTTTCTTCATTAAAAGGGATTTTTCTAGAAGGATGGAGTAAGTTGGAAAGAAGAGAAAATATCACAATATAATTGTGTCTCTTAGATTTTGAAGAATGTAGCTAGGTTCAGCCTTCATTATTAATATATTTGTCAAAAAAAAAATTATAATTATTGTTTCCTAACAAAAATCTATAATTATTATCAAAACAAAATTTCTTATTAGGAAATAATAAAAGTCTAGACAAGTGACAAATGGTTATACTAATGATGAAAGAGTGAGACCTTCAATTTAGGAAGGTTGTATATTTTGTCTCTTTTGATGCACTACAACCTTTAAGTGGAATAATATTATATTAAAAAATAATAATAACAACAATAAAAATTGTAAATTAAAAAAAAAAAAAAAAAGGCCAATGAAAAGGTTGTTGGTATTTTGTAATTGAAATAAGTGAACTCAATAAAAATCTACTTAGATGGAGGTGAATCGATGGTATGTGGCGGACAGAACATGTACAAATTATAAATTAAAGTATTCAATAGGTAATGAAAATGAACCATATGGAGGTGAAACCGGCCATGGAAAATTTCAGTGGAAGAAATGAAAATAGATATCTAAATAGTCATTTTTCAATTTGTATTTTACAGGAAGATATTTTTTCTCTGCTTGCAAATTTCTATTTTTCAGTGGAAGAAATGACAACACTAGTTAGCCATTTCTAAGGGAAATGGATGTATCTCACCTAATTCTAATTTATGAAAAAAAATTATAATGAAAAACAAATTCAAATGTGAAACCAATTCTTAGGGCCCACAATAGCCATGCTATAAAAATTGTAAGGGCTCACGACATCCATGCTATACAAACCTACAGCCTCCAAAGGGCTGGCAAGGCGTGAACCCTCCAAGCCAAAGTGACAGATCACACAGTTCAACAAAAAATGAAACATAAAAATTATATACCACAAGAATTATAATGTCAATTTTTTTGGCATAGATTCGATTCTAGCATGTCACACACTCTCAGACATGCACGTCATAGTTCAAACTGCACAGTGCATGAGACCTTCGCTAATATCTAATTTTGTCACTAGGTTATGTGTATATTATAAGGATGAGAGTAGGCCATAGATATTGTAATCAACTAGGGAAGGTTCCAAACCAAATTGGAATATTAACATAGTGACAGTGACACACTGATAGTGTTAACATAGTGACAGTGACAACCTAGTATCAGTCATTTGGAGAGAATTAACATAGTGATAGTGACAACCTAATATCAGGTGTTTGGAGAGCATTAACATAGTGATAGTGACAACCTAATATCAGGAATTTAGAGAGTGGATTTGGCATAACAACATTCTCATTTGGCAAGTTTGGAGTGAAACATTTTTAGAAATCTTCCTTTTAAACCAGAAAATACTACTCTCTACGATTATGAATATAGCTCAGAAATTTATAATGTCAAATTTTAGTCGTTATTATGACATATTTGAAATTAGAGTTTTCTATGTAGTATAAATCTAATTTCTTGTTAAATGTTTAACCTTGATAAAACTGTAAATTCAATGACATAGGATAGCATACCTAGAAATTCATAGATGACAAGAGGATGAACTTGCAACGAGAAGATGAGGCCGGAGATTTCTGAAGACATCATGTAGAATGCAAACCAAATTCCCTTAAAAAAAAAAAAAAAAAAAAAAAATCAAACCAAAATAATCAACAAAAAAGTTACAAAAAAATAGAGTAACACCTCACCTCCTCGTCGTGGTGCAATAGAGTAGAACCTCACTTTGTCACAGAGCAATAGAGAAAGACCTCAAAATAGAGAAAAACTGAAATAGAGAAACACCTCACAGACGTGAGACAAATAGACATGAGATGGATAGACCCGAGACAAAGAAACAGAGCAACACTGCACCTTATCGTCGCGGTGCAACAGAGCAACACCTCACCTCATCAAAGAGCAACATTGCAATAGAGAAACATCTCACAGATGTGATACAAATAGACAATGGTAATACACCAAAACCTATTAAGGTTTGTGGGCCGATATATTTATAAGATAAAGTTCGACCGAACTATTTTAGAAGTTCAGACGAAATTTTTATGTTACTTTTCCCATCTATGGCCAAAAATATGTTTTCCCACGCCATCAGTATGCCATCAATGTAAACGAAAAAATGAGTTTGACCGAACTAATTTAGAAAGTTTGGCCGAATTGTTGAGAAAATTAATTTTCCACCCCCGATCCTCACAAAAGTGTAACCCAACTTCGCATTTTTACCCTAAACACACTCATGAACATCATCAACAGATATTAAAAGCCTCATTTGATTCAACTTATATTACTCCAAAAAAAAATTCAAAGTGGTGATCTGGTATTGAAATGGGACAAAGCGCATGAGGAAAAAGGTAAACACATGAAGTTTCAAAAGCTTTCTCTAGGTCCATTTCAAATAATTGAAGAAATAGGCCCATGGACATTCTTCTTGGAAGATCTATCAGGAAAAATAGATTCTTTGCATGTTAATGGGCCGATTTTGAAAGTATATAGCTCGTTCTAGGTATTATCGTTGGTCCAAATTCTATCAATTCTAAGTGTTGTGTCATTGATATGTTTAATATAAATCCAACCTCACTTTAAATTACCTGGAAATTTTAGCCTTCAATATCATTGACCATCCATGAGCCAGTCCCTGCAAATAGTTCATCAATTCTTGACATAAGTTTCATGTCGTAGGCCCTCCTACAACGAATTGATTCCTATCCACTTCATTTCATTATCTAGGAAGTTGATTTAGAATCCATTTTTAGTGCCTTTAGCACTGTATGTGTTAACGCTAGGCTTCTCACATTCAGTGACATTTTCTCATTATTAACCTTCGATCAAACGTTTCTATGAGTATTAAACTTCAAGAAATATTTTGAGACTCTATAGATTCTACTTGGAGTACCTTGATGACCAACAATATAAGGTATGTTTATGGCATTTAATGTCAATCGACGGTCCGTGGAATTCTAGACATATCACTAGAAATGCGAAAGGGACACTTTAGCAAGATGCAAAAAGAAACCCAAATTGCCCTAGAATATGCTCACACCTTGAGTACTTTCACTAGCAAAAACTCTATGTTCTAGTCATGCACTCAAAATAATTTGAGGAAAATGAAAACCCTTATTTGTGCAAGCATCAATCGTGGAGATATGAACCATTGTAAGAAAACCTAAATTATTAACAAGTGGAGAAAAATACCTTAAATATTGACAATTAAAGACTGTCTTAGTAATGGAATTCTTAATTATGGCTTTATTTCTACCCCTACATAAGTAAAAGGACAACAAATATCAACAACCGAGTCTTATGAAAATTATAGTCTATGCTAATATTTAATGTAAATAAAACATGTTTGAATTTTACATTAAAATAAATACAAATTCCAACTCAACGTTACATATAATATGTATCTTTGTTAAAACATGTGCATGTACTAAAATAGGGTTCAATTAAAATATGATAATTATGTTATAGGAAATATCTCCAGGTAGAAGAACACAATATCTCGAAATGAATCATGACAGCTGACATCCACAAAGTGATATTATAATAGAAGATACCATTATGTGATCATTTTTCATAGTGAATTTAACATAATGGTATACAATTTTTCAAGAATAATACTTCTTGTTCAAAGCTGAGGTTTGTCTTTTGCATGTACTTTTGGTGCAAACATAAAATTAGTAAACATTCAATGGTTGAAGGATAAGTCATATTTCCACTTCAATGTAAATCTTTGTATTAAAATTCACAAGATGAAGTAAATAAATCTCAAAAGTCATAATAGACATTTATATTTATCAAATTTTTGTACATGGATTGAAATTATACATACACTCCTTTTGAAACATTTTTAGAAATTTAGAGAGTGGATTTGGCATAACAACACTCTCATTTGGCAAGTTTGGAGTGAAACATTTTTAGAAATCTTCCTTTTAAACCAGAAAATACTACTCTCTACGATTATGAATATAGCTCAGAAATTTATAATGTCAAATTTTAGTCCTTATTATGACATATCTGAAATAAAAATTTGAAATTAGAGTTTTCTATGTAGTATAAATCTAATTTCTTGTTAAATGTTTAACCTTCATAAAACTGTAAATTCAATGGCATAGGATAACATACCTAGAAATTCATAGATGACAAGAGGATGAAATTGCAACGAGAAGATGAGGCAGGAGATTTCTGAAGACATCGTGTAGAATGCAGACCAAATTCCCTACAAAAAAAAAAAAAAAATTAAATTAAAATCAAACCAAAAAAATCAACAAAAAAGTTACAAAAAAATAGAGTAACACTTCACCTCCTCATCATGGTGCAACAGAGTAGCACCTCACTTTGTCACAAAGAAATAGAGAAAGACCTCACAATAGAGAAAAACTGCAATAGAGAAACACCTCACACACGTGAGATAAATAGACATGAGATGGATAGACCCGAGACAAAGAAACAGAGCAACACTGCACCTTGTCGTCGCGGTGCAACAGAGCAACACCTCACCTCTTCACAAAGCAACATAGAAACACCTCACAGCAGAGTAACATTGCAATAGAGAAACATCTCACAGATGTGATACAAATAGACAATGGTAATACACCAAAACCTATTAAGATTTGCGGGCCGATATATTTATAACATAAAGTTCGACCGAACTATTTTTTGAAGTTCAGACGAAATTTTTCTGTCAGTTTTCCCATCTCTGGCCAAAAATATGTTTTCCCACTACATCAGTATGCCATCAATGTAAACGAAAAAATGAGTTTGACCGAACTAATTTAGAAAGTTTGGCCTAATTGTTGAGAAAATTAATTTTCCACCCCGATACTCACAAAAGTGTAACCCAACTTCACATTTTTACCCTAAACACACTCATGAACATCATCAATAGATATTAAAAGCCTCATTTGATTCAACTTCTATTACTCCAAAAAAAAACTCAAATTGGTGATCTGGTATTGAAATGGGACAAAGCGCATGAGGAAAAAGGTAAACACATGAAGTTTCAAAAGCTTTCTCTAGGTCCATTTCAAATAATTGAAGAAATAGGCCCATGGACATTCTTCTTGGAAGATCTATCAGGAAAAATAGATTTTTTGCATGTTAATGGGCCGATTTTGATAGTATATAGCTTGTTCTAGGTATTATCGTTGGTCCAAATTCTATCAATTCTAAGTGTTGTGTCATTGATATGTTTAATATAAATCCAACCTCACTTTAAATTACCTGGAAATTTTAGCCTTCAATATCATTGACCATCAATGAGCGAGTCCCTGCAAATAGTTCATCAATTCTTGACATAAGTTTCATGTCGTAGGCCCTCCTACAACGAATTGATTCCTATCCACTTCATTTCATTATCTAGGAAGTTGATTTAGAATCCATTTTTGTCCTTTAGATCAGACAATTAACGCTAGGCTTCTCACATTCAGTGACATTTTCTCATTATTAACCTTCGATCAAACGTTTCTATGAGTATTAAACTTCAAGAAATATTTTGAGACTCTATAGATTCTACTTGGAGTACCTTGATGACCAACAATATAAGGTATGTTTATGGCATTTAATGTCAATCGACGGTCCGTGGAATTCTAGACATATCACTAGAAATGCAAAAGGGACACTTTAGCAAGATGCAAAAAGAAACCCAAATTGCCCTAGAATATGCTCACACCTTGAGTACTTTCACTAGCAAAAACTCTATGTTCTAGTCATGCACTCAAAATAATTCGAGGAAAATGAAAACCCTTATTTGTGCAAGCATCAATCGTGGAGATATGAACCATTGTAAGAAAACCTAAATTATTAACAAGTGGAGAAAAATACCTTAAATATTGACAATTAAAGATCAAACTTAGGTAATGGAATTCTTAATTATGGCTTTATTTCACTCCCCATATAAGTAAAAGGACAACAAATATCAACAACCGAGTCTTATGAAAATTATAGTCTATGCTAATATTTAATGTGTAAATAAAAACATGCTCTTAGATCTTCTTTACATTAAAATAAATACAAATTCCAACTCAACGTTACATATAATATGTATCTCTTGTTGAAACATGTGCATGTACTAAAATAGGGTTCAATTAAAATATGGGAATTATGTTATAGGAAATTGTCTCTAGTAGAAGAACACAATATCTCGAAATGAATCATGACAGCTGACATCCACAAAGTCATATTATAATAGAAGATACCATTATGTGATCATGTTGCACAGTTAATTTAACATAATGGTATACAATTTTTCAAGAATAATACTTCTTGTTCAAAGCTGAGGTTTGTCTTTTGCATGTACTTTTGGTGCAAACATAAAATTAGTAAACATTCAATGGTTGAAGGATAAGTCATATTTCCACTTCAATGTAAATCTTTGTATTAAACTTCACAAGATGAAGTAAATAAATCTCAAAAGTCATAATAGACATTTATATTTATCAAATTTTTGTACATGGATTGAAATTATACATACACTCCTTTTGAAACAAATATGGATAAAATACAAAGTGATTTATAATAAAAAGGCATTGTCATCAATCGTGCACTTGGTCTGTTTATAACTGATTCCTAAATTGAAAGTGTGACTTAATTCAAGTGCGTACTTCCAGGATCAAACCTTCTTTGTATTTTAAATTATATACAATAATATATGTAGTCATGCATAATCCAAACGAATCAATAATTGTGGTGTTTTAAAATAAAAATAGATCTAAAAATAAAGCTCCAAAAATTCCAAAGTCATAATATATTTGTTGAAATTCATCGAAGAATCTAAGAGATGATGGAATTATTGTAATAGACTCTAAATATTCATGGTTTGAACACAATCCAAGTTACAAATCACCAATTTTTTTGGATCATGTTATATGTAATGCAGTTTCTATTACTAGTTCATCATGGTACACATAATGAAGCCCTGAGGTGGTTCACAAGTAGCATTTACAATCAAATTTAACGCTGCAACTCACCATCAATGAAAGCATTCAATGTTGAAATCAATTTATGTAAATTAAATATTAAAAATAATAATGGTAGAGTATGTGACCTATATTATTGTTGTTGGCATGTAATAAATCACCATATATCAAGAAAAGAATATGAATTAGCACACCAAATCAGATAATGAAAGAATATATAAAACTTATTCTAACAAATAAATACAATGAAGGGTAACAAGGTAGGTTGGAGTCCATGCCAACTTGCACATGTTCCTCATGTTAATGGTTAACTAAAAGAACACTCAAATGCATAAAAAATGAAGCATACAACCCAGTAGAATGCTCGTATTAAAGAAGATAATTAGTCCTTTTACATTGCAGAGAAGGAGAACAAAAAATAATGCCAAGAAGGGAGTTGTATCATAGTCTAAATGAGCATTATGATCCAAATAGTATCTTTCTCTTGACGCATGTCCATGGCTTGGCCTTTTATATTTTTTATACTTACATAATAGGACTTTAACAAGTCAAACACTATAAAACAAAATGATAAAATATTATAGCAATTTTCCATGGATGGAAATCTGGTTCAGTCATCATCCAATCATAAAAATCAAAATCTACTGTATAATTTTTCATTCTGGGCATTACCATAGAATTGTGGAAAACATTATGTTTTATATACAACTAGCTCAAAGAAACCTTATGATGTCCCAAAACATGATAAATTTTCTAAAATTGTTCAGAGGGATTCTAATTTTCCATATTTTCAACAATAATAGTGTTTCTGAATTTTGAGATTCACCCTCATATGAACTCAAATCAAGGAGAAAGTTGGTAGTTTGAAAACTATACAAATCTAGAGTTGATTTACTCATTATTTTATGAAAATTTATTAGTAGAACCTAGTTTTATTCCAAAAATTAAGGAGGTATTAAAACATCATTTTCGACAAAAATCATCTTTGTTTTCTCCCTGAAATTGTGTTAATCTATACAAACCCCAAATTGGTGCACGCATATGTTAATTATAAGTGTTGGGTATGGGTTATATTCTTTCCATGATTAGTTGCAAACATGTGAGGGTATTTGGATGTGATGCATATGTACATGTTCCAATAGAGAAAATGACCAAGTTGGATAATAAATATAAAAGATGAATTTTTATTGGGTATAAGGATGGTTTAAAAGGTTACAAGCTTTGGTGTTTAGAGAGGTGAAAAATGTTGTTAAAAATGAAGTCCTACCAAAGGGACCTTAGAGGATAGAGTTTGAGCTAAAGGAGGATGAATCAGACTCTACAACAGAAGAAGATTTAGAAGAGGAACAACAACAAACTTCAGTTGCTAGAAGATCAGTTCAGGAAAGAAGGCAACCAGAAAGGTATAGTCCATTTTCTTTATGTTCAAATTTATCTTTAACTATAACTCATGATGATCCCATAACTATGAGGAAGGAAGTGGATTCAGAGGATGGAAAACTCTAGAAGGAGGCCATGTTTGATGAAATGGAACCCTTGCACAAAAATGAGGCATGGGATTTGGTGGAGTTGCCGGCTGAAAGGAAGCCCATAAGGAGAAAATGGATGTTTAAGAAGAAGATGAATGTAGCACGTAAGGTGGAGAAATTCATAAATCTATTGCAAAAAAAAAACTTTATTCCGAGGTGTTGGGAATTGATTGTGGTGATATTTTTTCTCTTGTTGCCAAGCTTGCTTCTAATATATTACTTTTATCTATGGTTGTTCCTTTGATTTTGAGGTAGAACAGATGGATGTGAAAACAAAATTTCTTCACGGGGATCTAGAAGAAGAGATCTACATGAAGCGATGTGAAGGCTTTATGGTGAAGGGTAAGAAAGGAATGGTACGCAGGTTAAGAAAGTCTCTGTCTGGGTTAAGACAATCACCAAGGATGTGGTATCAGAAATTTGATACCTATATATGGGTACTTGGCTTCACCAGAAGCAAAGATGATCACTTTGTATATTTTAAATTAATTGGTGACCGTGTTATTTATTTGGTCTTGCATGTGGATGATATGTCGCTAATTGGAAATGACAAAGAAATTATCCAAGATTTGAAGGCCCAATTTTTCTCCAAATTCAACATGAAGGATTTTGGTGCTGCAAACTATATTTTGGGCATGGAAATTAAGAGAGATCAGAAAAAGAGGAAGTTTTGGTTAAACCACAAGAAGTATGTGAGGACAATATTGCAAAGGTTCAATATGCAGGATAGTAAACTGGTGAAGGTTCCTATTCCTGTAGGTGTAAAATGATCTACAGAATAGTGTCCAAAGACACAAGAATAAGAGGAGGATATGTCCTGCGTGCCATATGCAAGTGTAGTGGGTAGCTTGGTGTATGCAATGGTCTATACTAGACCACACATTGGACATGTAGTGAGAGTATTGAGCAGATTTATATCAAAACCAAGGAAGGAGCATTGGAAATTAGTGAAGCAGGTTTTCAGATACTTACGTGGCACTAGTGATTATGTTCTGTGCTACCAAGGAAGACCAGGATTGGACAGAGTTTTGGACATCCATGGTTTTTTTTATGTTGATTGGGCTAGAGATCTGGACCAAAGAAGATCTACTAGTGGGTATGCATTTAGCCTATTTGGAGGTGCATTTAGTTGGATGAGTAAAATAAAGTCTATAGTGTCTCTTTCAACTACAGAGGCAGAATACATGGCGGCCACTCATGCAAGTAAGAAATAATTTTTCTTGGAGAGTTTGTGTTCCAGTATGGGGCTGGTGCAATGAGCTATAAGGATAGATTGTGATAGCCAATATGCCATTTTCTTGGCTAAGAACCCTACTTATCATTCAAATACAAAGCACATTGATGTTCAATATCACTTTGTGAGAAATATGGTTGAGGATAAAAGGGTTTTGTGGGTAAAGGTGGACACTTTGAACAATGTTGTAGATGCATTGACAAAGTCTGTGAGCACTCAGAAGTTCTCTTGGTGTAGAGAAATAATGGGTGTTGTAGAGGTAGTATAATGACTAAGACCTCATGTGGCCCCTTACAGAAATAAAACAAGAAGTGGGATAATGTTAAGGATGTGTTAAACTATTTCCAAGATTAGTTGCACGTGGGGAGTGGGGGGGCGGGTAAAAGGGGGGGAAATAGCATCCCTTGTATGTTGCACTAGGCACAACAGGGAAATCATGGGGGGGTGACAACTCCTCATGTTCTGGGCCAAGGGAAATGCCCCAGGAAAATCTCTAGAACCCTATTTTTTGGTGGGAAGACCCGTCCATGGTTTTCTCTCCAACATTCCCTTCGCTATTCGAACAAGCCAATTCTTATTTGTCACCTGCAGAAATAATAAGTTCATTTACAGGAGGCATGATAGCCTCACCATCCTAATTTTCCAACAATCCATCACCCTTCAAAACAACTCCAAAATATGGATTTCTTTCTGCCATGCTTGTCAACACAACCAATTTG
The DNA here is from genome assembly GCA_034641835.2 of Pinus albicaulis. Classification (NCBI taxonomy): domain Eukaryota; kingdom Viridiplantae; phylum Streptophyta; class Pinopsida; order Pinales; family Pinaceae; genus Pinus; species Pinus albicaulis. The sequence goes on along the minus strand of CM076581.1, from coordinate 1,201,912,606 downwards.
TCAAATTTCAAATCACAAGACCTAGTCGTCTTAATTGATGACTCAATCACCAATTTCTCTTTCTGCAGTTCTAAGTCTTTCCCAAGACTTAGAAAATATTCCCTAGCCTTATTCCTCTCTATCTTCTCATGCTGCGATCCCCAATATTCAGATTGAGGTTCCCTCCTTTTTATAGAATCCTGCTTATTCATCATAACCTTCTGCAACTCAAATTCTCCATTCCATGGACTAAAATATTCCACATAGTTCTTCTCCTTTTTCAATGGACTGCTCAATGCTGCCAACCTTCCTCCACCATTAACAAGATTTGCATTTATCAAAAAATTGTCAAGAGAAAATTCACAAGGCCTCAGAGCCTTTCCTTCTTCTACCAACATCTCAATGTGTTGTCCTGCAGTTCCTTTCTTCTCCATTAGCACAACAGTATACCGATTCCAATCTTTCAAAAAATTCTTGAGACTGTCAGTTAGTCTCTCCTTTGCATCATCCTCTTCAAGGATGTCTCTCTGTTGTAGTTCATAAAAATGAACTGTCTCCTTCTCATTCATATTTTCCCTTACAATCTGAACACCTTTTATTTTTGTTTCTGTCCCTTGCTCTGGAGCACTCAATTCATGCCACAATCTTGGCATCTCACCTAAGAAAACATCTTCACAATCTTCACTATCTTCTGCTGTCACTATCTCCTTAGCCTTCATCAGAATAGAATTCTGATTTCCTATCTCTGCAGAAACTTCAGCTATCTGTCCATCACTCTTCATTTGGCCATTTAACAAAAGAAATTTGTCATTATCAACATTAACGACAAACTCATCATCACCAACCTCATTGAAACAATCTCTTCTATGAAATAAGGAATTAATGAATTCCTTCTGCTGCAATAATTCATTCTGCTCTTCATCTGAAATATACTCATCATACTTTACTTGGAAATAGTCAGCTTCATTTAACATAGGATCATCACATGAGTTTTCTTCATTAACACATGCATTCATACAAAACGTGTCAGTTTTAAAAACATAAGACTTCATGGTCTCATTTGATGAATCAATCATCAACTCTTCTTGCTATCCCAAGTCTTCTATGTAATTCAAAGGTTGTTCAATGGTATCCTCTTTAGTCTCCTCATGCTATTCAACCTCCATCTTTTGGCCAATATCATAAACTGAATCTCCTCTGCTTCCAATATGTTGGAAAGAAGAATATTTCTCTAACTGTGCATGGACATCTTCAAAACAGGTAGCTGCTCCATTTTCCTTCTCAGTGACAACATCAACAGTTTTCTCATTTCCACATGGATTTCCCGCAAACATACAAAATATGTTAGATGTAAGGCTCTTGGACCCCTTGGTCTCACCTGAAGCTTCAGTCTTCAAGTCCTTCTCCAGATACTCAATCACTCTGAGCATTTCTTCCTTCTTTTGAGCATTTATCATCTGCTCCTTCTTCCTTTGTGGCCTCTGCCACTTTATCTTCTTCTTCATGAGCCAACCACCTCTCTGGTTTTCCTATATTATCCTCTCCATTTCATCAAGCTACTTATTGATCTTAGCCGTCTCTTTCCAATATTCTTCATCAGTGAGTCTCTTCCTCATGCCATTTTCTTTGGCATATTCCCTCACTCTTCTATTGTGGCCTCCCGCAGAAGCTCTGCAATCTCTATTGTGGCTATCAGTATCAATTCTCTCTTCCATGAGTTCTTCACTCACTAGCTACACTAAGCCTTTGCAAAAACAAGCTCTCTTGTTGTAACTTACCTCACCAATCCCTTCCTTTGGATCCGGCTTTTGGCAAGTACTGGTCCCCTATCTGCTGGAACCTTCTGAGCACTCTCTTCTTCTCCCTCTACGCTTCATTCTACAACTTCTCTCAATAACACCTCTATTCTTCTATCATCCAACCTCTGTTGGGAATATTTCGGGTTCTGCCAGACTCTTTTTGCACTTAGAATCCCTTGCTGGACTCTTCTTATCACTGCTCTCAAAGTTGTGATCTTTTATTTTGTGGAGATTTCTTCCTCAATTGTTTGCACTCTGCACTCTGCAAACAATACCTTATAAATAGAGTTCCAATAAGGCTCACCAGCTCACCTGTCAAGACCCCCGAGTGATCTTGCTTCTTTTCTCACTTGCACTACATCTCTACCTGTTGCAATCTTCAAGACTCTGTCTCTTCAACTCTAGATTCTACACATCTGGAGACCTTCACTGCATACTCAATCAAATATGCAATCCTATTAAATAGATTTAAAACCCAACTTTCTCACGGTTTAGTACATGTGCATTTCAAAATAAAATTTTCAAAGAGCTAATTCAATTCAAGCTCTGATACCACTATGGTGCCAGGTAAAACCCACAATCCCCATTTATTCACATTCTATATCTCAAGCTATGTATAAATTTCATCCAAATTTCATTGCCCAACCAATCCCCAATCCGGGCAATCTCACAAAATTATTTTATTCTAAGCTAGCAATTTAAACAAATAAATCTGAAAGCGTTAATATCTCAAATCTCTGAGATTTGAGATATTAATTTCAAGTCCCTTATGTTATGCACTTACTCCCCACTACCTAGAGATTCAATGTGAGGGATTTTATTTCTAAGGTTATAAAACCCAAATGCATAAAATGTGCCTTAATTCTCGAGCCTCTTATGCGGAGACCTCGAATATAACTTATCAAATATATATTCGATACAAATTACAATTGTGCGCGACCTTTCAATTAGTCCTAGGTTGAACCACACATCAACATTCTCTAGCCAACGATTATAAACATTAAATAAACCCTCAGCCTAGCTTTAACCCAACCAATAACATAGACTCTGGCATTGTGCTGCTAGTTCAACCTTTATACATTAACCCTTATCACATAACCTTTCATGCATCAACTTAAACCACTTGAACTCGTTAAATTTCGGTATAACACAATCAGTGCATCACAAATGGGGTGCACTACATATCTATAATTATATGCTCCCGCTTCGATATTCCACATCGCCAAAATACATTAACATGTGTATTCTCGACTTTAACAAAAGAGCAGACGCCCATCACATATATAATTGATCTTTTGCTAATGTAAACAATTTGTACATACCTCTATTAAACCCGCAAACCTTAGTTAGGACAACACCAATCAATATATATATATATATATATATATATATATATAAGCGTGGGCCCTAGCGCTAACGTGCCATCCACATCCAATGGAAGATAGCACGTCGTAACGCTTCGGGTGATCCGACGTCCCCAACTGAGTTTCGCATGTTTTTTGTGTTCAAGCGTTAATGCTCACAGATCATGCGACATTCATTGTTTTGTGGAACCTCCCTTGGCTTACATGTAAGTCAATGGGAAATATCACATTATTTTTATGTTAATGGCTTACCACTTCTAAAAAAGTTCGAATACCACTGATTCCAACTCTGGTTTCCCTTGTAAGTCAAGGTTCCATGCTACCCTTGGCTCAAGGTTGTTTCCGCCTTTGCCTTATTCCATTATTTCAACCACTCATTACGTTTGACTGCTATGTTTTGCCAGGCTCCAATTAATCTTCAACTCACGGTTATAACCAAACTCCATCCTTCACAAGTGAAGAGCACAACGCTTTCGTATTGAAATCTTTACATAGAGTCTCACGTAGTCTCAATATAATTCGCGCCACCCATAATCGGTCCACAACTCCCATTTTAGGATGTGGCTCACAACGGATCCAATTCTTCTATATATAAGTCGCTTCTAAAGAGAGTGAAGGCTTATTCTCGAAACATGTTCAGTTAGCATGAACCGAACACAAAACAGAAACCTTGTGTGGAATTCAGTTCAAAGGGTTCTATGCTTGCGCATGAGTAACAAAACTTTGTACACAAAGACTTGTATAATGCATTTCCACACAATTGATTCTAGAAATGAATCGACACACTGCCAGTGGCACTTAACACAGGTTTTATCACACAGAAATTAAATCACAATGTACCTATGATACTAATCAATTCTTTCTCATTAAATGAATTTACTTACAACTTCTGGCTTGGCCAGATTTCCAATCAAATGGCCTTCAGCAATCTACTCTGCTAGCCCTATAACTCTATGTAGCCCTATGAAAGTCTCCCCTATTATGCCTTTTGGGCCTATTTTATACAAAAACCAGAGAATCAACTCAATTCCTCTAACTATTCAAAACCTTTCAAATTCCCAATTTTCTGACTTTAAACTAAATCTTAAGGAAATTAAAACTGAATCTTTTCATATGGCCACAAATGATTCAGCGGAAGTTGCAATATTTTTCTCTCCACATTAAACTAAAATCACTCAATTTATTCAATAATTACATGAGCAAGAAAATATAAGACCCCCTAAGTCTATCTATATAAAATATATTGTCTTTGGCCTAATGCCCCTGCATCAGACTCCCTAGGTTAAAATAATTCATGATCTCCTGATCATGTTCTTTCATCCTTATCTTCCTAGATCCCACACTTTGTTCTGCAACTGGTCATCTGTTGCAGTGTTCTTCTTTTGCATTCCTCCTGGCTTTCATATCTTGGTCTACATCTTTGCACATGCTATGCCCTCACAGTTTGTGACTGTCTTCTTCTTCCTGCTGTTGTTTCTCTGCTTCCTTGTTGCTATCCTTTTTCGATGCATATTCTGCATTAGTTTTCTTATCAATTCTATTTCTCTGTCTAATCTTTCCTCTGATTGCTGGACTCTTACTTCTATTTGTTGCACTCTTATTTCTTCAGTTCTTAATCTTGCTGCCAAATGTTGATCTCCTGCTATATCTGTAGCTTTTATTTGCTGAGCTTTAGCTTGTTGAAATTTTATTTGTTCATTTTTTTCTACTTCCCTATTCGCCACCCAATCATCCATACCCTCTTGCTCTCTGCAACAGTAAAACTTTTCTTGATTTTCACTCATGACAACTTCTCTAATCTCTGTCTTCAGCAAATCTTCATACTGGTATTTGAATTTCTAGTCATCATCCTGATATTTTCTATTCTTCTGGACTAAACATGCCTTATTCCTTTCGTCAGTGCTTGCAGTCATTAAAAAAAAAGCAAATTTATGAAATCTTTGAGTTTCTTTCTCCTCTTCTGGCAATACTGCAACTTGTTGCATCAACATTTTCTCCAGCAACACTCCAAGCTGTTGTTCAGCCATTTCATTCTCTTCTCTAGATGTTTTATGGAAACATTTTAGCCATCTACCTTGGCCAACCACATCCTTAATATGATGCAACTCAGTTCCAGCATCTTCTTCTTCTGCCTTGGAAATATTCAGCAATTTCCTCCCTTCTTCTTGAATGATTCTGCTAATCACCTCAAGTCTTTCAAACACTGAGATTTCATCTTTTATCAGAGTAAAACTCTAATTTTATACTACTGTAGTAGCCCCAAAAGTCTGCAATACAGCCTTTTCTCCAATCTTCCCTTGGCTATTCGAACAAGCCAATTCTTCTTTGTCACCTACAGAAATAATAAGTTTATTTACATGAGGCATGATAGCCCCACCTTCCTCCTTTTTTAAGAATCCATCACCCTTCAAAACAACTCCAAAAGATGGATTGTTTTTTGCCATGCTTGTCAACATAACCAATTTGTCAAATTTCAAATCACAAGACCTAGTGGTGTTAATTGATGACTCAATCACCAATTTCTCTTTTTGCAGTTATAAGTCTTTCCCAAGACTCAAAAAATCTTCCTTGACCTTATTCCTCTGTATCTTCTCATGCTGCAATCCCTAATATTGAGATTGAGGTTCCCTCCTTTGTATAGAATCCTGTTGATTCATCATAACCTCCTGCAACTCAAATTCTCCATTCCATGTACTAAAAAATTCCACAGAATTCTTCTCCTTTTTCAAAGGACTGCTCAATGCTACAAACCTTCCTCCCCCATTAACAGTATTTGCATTTATCAAAAAATTGTCAAGACAAAATTCACAAGGCCTCAGAGCCTTTCCTTCTTCTGCCAGCACCTCAGTATTCTATCCTGCAGTTCCTTTCTTCTCCATCAGCACATTAGTATGTTGATTCCAATCTTTCAAATAATTCTTGAGACTGTCAGTTAGTCTCTCCTCTGCATCATTCTCTTCAAGGATGTCTCTCTGATGTAGTTCATAAAAATGAACTCTCTCCTTCTCATTCATCTTTTCCCTTACAATCTGAACACATTTTCTTTGTGTTTATGTCCCTTGCACTGGAGCACTCAATTCATGCCACAATCTTGGCATCTCACGTGAGAAAACATCTTCAGAATCTTCACTATCTTCTACTGTCACTATCTCCTTAGCCTTCATCAGAATAGAATTCTTCTTTCCCATCTCTGCAGAAACTTCAGCTATCTGTCCATCACTCTTCATTTGGCCATTTAACAAAAGAAATTTGTCATTATCAGCATTAACGACAAACTCATCCTGACCAACCTCATTAAAACAATCTCTTTTATAAAATAAGGAATTAATTAATTCCTTCTACTGCAATAATTCATTATACTCTTCATCTGAAAGATACTCATCATACTTTACTTAGCAACAGTCAGCTTCATTTAACACAGCCTCATCACATGATTTTTCTTCATTAACACCTGCATTCATACACAACTTGTCAGTTTTAAAAACATAAGACCTCATGGCCTCATTTGATGAATGAATCATCAACTCTTCTTGCTATCCCAAGTCTTCTATGTACTTCAGAGGTTCTTCAATGGTCTCCTCTTTAGTCTCCTCACATTGTTCAACCTCGATCTTTTGGCCAATATCATAAACTAAATATCCTATGCTTCCAATATGTTGGAAAGCATAATATTTCTCTAACTGTGCATGCACATCTTCAAAATAGGTAGCTGCTCTATTTTCCTTCTCGGTGACGACACCAGCAGTTTGCTCATCTCCACATGGCTTTCCTGCAAACATAAAAAATATGCCAAATGTAAGGCTCTTGGACCCCTTGGTCCCACCTGAAGCTTTAGTCTTCAAGTCCTTCTCCAGTTACTCAATCACTCTGAGCATTTATTCCTTATTCTAATCATTTATCATCTCCTCCTTCTTCATTTTTGTCCTCTTCCACTTTACCTGCTTCTTCATGAGCCAACCACTTCTTTGGTTTTCCTCTATCATCCTCTCCAGTTCATCAAGCTTCTTATTGATCTTAGCCATCTCTTTTCAATATTTTTCATCAGTGAGTCTCTTGCTTATGCCATTTTCTTTGGCATCTTCCATCACTCTTCTACTGCGGCCTCTCTGAAAACCTCTGCAATCTTTGTTGTGGCTATCAGTATCCATTCTCTTCCATGAGTTCTTCACCTACAAGCTGCACTAAGCCTTTGCTACAACTTATCTCACCAATCCCTTCCTCTGGATCCGGCTTTTGGCAAGTACTGGTCCCCTATCTGCTCGAACCTTCCAAGCACTCTCTTCTGATCCATCTAGGCTTCACTCTACAACTTTTTTCAAGAACACCTCTATTCTTCTGTCATCCAACCTCTATTGGGAATCTTCCAGGTTCTGCCACACCCTTTCTGCACTCAGAATCCCTTTTTGGATTCCTCTTACCACTGTTCTCAAAGTTGTGATCTGTTCTTTTGCTGAGATTTATTCCTCAATTGCTTGCACTCTGCACTCTACAAACAATACCTTCAAACCAGAGTTCAAATAAGGCTCACAAACTCACCTCTCAAGACCCCTGAGTGATCTTGCTTCTTTTCTCACCTGCACTGCATCTCTACCTGTTGCGATCTTCAAGACTCTGTGTCTTCAACTCTAGATTATGCACATTTGGAGACCTTCACTGCATACTCAATCAAATATGCAATCCTATTAAACAAATTTAAAACCCAACTTTCTCATGGTTCAGTAGATGTGCATTTAAAAATAAACTTTTCAAAGATCTAATTCAATTCAAGCTTCGATGCCACTATGGTGCCAGGTAAAACCCACAGTTCCCACTTATTCACATTCTACATCTCAAGTTGTGTATAAATTTCATCCAAATTTCATTTCCCAAGAAATCCCCAATCCAGGCAATCTCACAACATTCTTTTATTCTGAGCTGGAAATTTAAACAAGTAAATCTAAGAGTTTTAATATCTCAAATCTCTGAGATTTGAGATATTAATTTCAATTCCCTTATGTTATGAAATTACTCCCCACTATCCATAGTTTCAATGTGAGGGCTTTTCTTTCTAAGGTTATAAAACCCAAATGCATAAAATGTGCATTAATTCCCGACCCTCTTATGCAGAGACCTCGAATATAACTTATCAAATTTATATTCGATACAAATTACAATTGTGCCCGACCTTTCAGTTAGTCCTAGGTTGAACCACACATCAACATTCCCCAGCCAATGATTATAAACATTAAATAAACCCCCGGCCTGGGTTTAACCCCACCAATAACATAGACTCTGGCATTGTGCTCCTAGTTAGACCTTTATACATTAACCCCTATCACATAAAATTTCATGCATTAACTTAAACCACTTGAGCACATCACAGATGGGGTCCACCACATAAATATAATTATATGCTCCTGCTTCACTATTCCACATCGCCAAAATACATTCACATATGTATTCCTGACTTTAACAAAAGACCAGGCACCCATCACATATATAATTAATCTTTTGCCAATGTAAACAAATCGCACATACCTGTGTTAAACCCGCAAAACTTAGTTAGGACAACACCAATCAATATATATAAGTGTGGGCCCCAACGCTAATGGGCCATCCACATCCAACAGTGGATAGCATGTTCCATCACTTCCGATGATCCTACGTCCCTAACTGAGTTTCGCATTTTTTTTGTGTTCAAGCATTAACACTCACAAATCATGTGACATTCATTGTTTTGTGAAATTGTCCTTGGATTATGTGTCAGTCAATGGGAAATATCGCATTATTTTTATGAAAACGGCTTACCACTTCTAACAAAATGTGAATACTGCTGATTCCAAATCCAGTTTTCCTTGTAAGTCTAGGTTCCATGTTGCCCTTGGCTCAGGGTTCTGTCTGGCTTTGCCTTATTCTATTCTTTCAACTACTCATTACGTTTGACTGCTATGTTGCGTCGGGATCCAATACATATTCAACTCATGGTTATAACCAAACTCCGTCCTTGACAGGTGAAGAGCACAATGCTTTCATATTGAACTCTTTACACAGAGTCTCACGCAGTCTCAATATAATTCGCGCCACCCATAATCAATCCACAACTCCTGTTTCAGGACGTGGCTCACAATAGATCCAATTCTTTTGTATATAAGTCGCTTCTAAAGAGAATGAAGGTTTATTCTCAAAACAAGTTCAGTTATCATGAACCAAATACAAAACAACAACCGCTTATGTGGAATTCAGTTCAAAAGGTTCTATGGTTGCGCATGAGTAACATAACTTTCTACACAGAGACTTGTATAACGCATTTCCACACAATTGATTCTGGAAATGAATTGAAACACTGCCAGTGGAACATAACACAAGTTTTATCACATAAAAAATAAATCACAATGCACTTGTGATAGTGAACAATTATTTCTCATTAAATGAATTTACTTACAGCTTCTAGCTCGGCCAGATTTCCAATCAAATGGTGTCACGTCTCCCAGACCCAGATTTCTACACATATAACATAACTCAGATATTCTCTGCTTTATGCGGCAGATAGCATTGATAGTTTTGTGCCTGAATCACTTGTAAATTTTGTTTGCTATCCGGGTTTTAAATTCTTTTCAGTACTCATAGACAGCTCTGGAATATAAGAATTTCCATGAGAATTTTTGGGCTTGACCTCCCCTCTTTTCAGTCCATCTAGTAGACTTGTATATCTATATATATATATATATATATATATATAGTACTTTGTATTTCTCAGGTTTTTCTTTTTCAGAGTTTTGTCCAACTCTAGATGATTGCTAAGCCCTTCCTCAACTTTCCAGTTTGCAGGCCTTATAAAATTTTCATCATTTTAAAGTTTCAGCATCGAGGTATAGATGTATGCCTCCTCGCACACATCTATCTATACTCAGTTAACCTCCCTTGCTCCAACTACTTTTCCCAGCAGTGTATATGGACGGTAAACAGATGCTCTGTTCATTGTATTTTTACCTATGCTTACAATATTTCCTCACACAAACTCTTATCACCCCATGGATGTTCAAGTAGGATTTCCCTTATTTTACTGTGACAACATTCAACATGTTTGACACTCTGGGGCAGATTCAACTATTCCATGGAAAACTAGGACACAGATCCTCTTGCTTCAATCAAATCGGAACTGGATGGTTTAGACTCCCTAGTGTTAGATCCTCGTACTTAGCTAGGCTTCAACTTCTGCTTTCATATGTTTACACTTACATTTAACAGAATAATCTAAATTCTTAGTTTTACCATTCTTTCCATTGTAACACAACTGACCTACTAAACCCCATACTGCTATCACACTACCTTCTGTGATTGGTTACAGGGAATTCTGTGCCATCAATATTGTCATTTTAGGTTTAGTTGTTTTGTACTTGCGGTTCATGGTGAATGGTTTGTTGACATTTTCTGTCTGTACACCCAGTAAGTTAATGTTCCTTTAAAACACAGCAAGCTACACCTATACATAATCATGAGATTAGTTGTTCAAAGGATCTATCCTCTCTAACCCCATTCCTACAAGGTACTCCTCCACATACTCCAACCATTTGTCTCTGCTATCACTAGCTTGGGTTTACAATGACATGAGTTACTGAACAAAAGATCAATCTAAAATTTTCATAATGAACCATAACATAACAATCCATAAAGTGCATAATGAATCATAACATCACAACTCATAAATTGCATAATGAACCATAACATCACAACTCATAAATTGCATAATGAACCATAACATCACAACTCATAAAACAGGGATATACTTAATACAGACTTACAGAAATCTCCAACCTTAGGCATGCATACTTCTACTATGACCAGTCCTCCCATCCTTAGAATCCTCTTTATCTCCCAGGATTCACCCCCGAGCAGAGATCACCTCCTAGAACAGATCAACCTCTGATCTGCTTAGGAGCAGCTTATTTAAGCTGTGCTTTCCCCAAAGCCTGTTTCCAATTCTGCGTCCAGAATTTCAGGATGCTTTATTCCTGTTTAGCCTAGGCTTCCCATTTTGGGACTGTTTAAAGCTGCTTTAAGCTTTTCCTCAGCTTTTCCTCAGCTTTTCCAGCTTTTTCTCACCTCTTCCCAACTACTCCTCTTCATTGGAGAAATTTAGATTTTTCCTCAAAAATCTAAATTAGAAATAATTTCTTTCAAGGATTTTTGAAAGATTTGGGGAAAGTCTTTTTTCCTTTTCCATCACCTCATGGATTAGGCATGTGATCTCACTTTCTCATCTGGTCATAGTGCATACCCAATATTTTATTTATTTTTCATATTTAAATAGTTAACCATATCCACAAAATAATTATCCATTGGGGTCCACTCCCCTTTGGATTTATGTTCAAATGTCTCATTTGAAAAGCATAGAACTTGGGGGTGTTACAAATGGTCATAAAAAATCTACTCTTCGAGCCTTATAACTTTATGCATCTCTCTATGCAGCCCTATGCAAGTCTCCCCTATTATGCCTTTTGGGCCTATTTTATACAAAAACCATAGAATCGATTCAATTCCTCTAACTCTTCAAAACTCTTCAAATTCCCAATTTTCTGACTTTAAACTAAATCGTAAGGAAATTAAAACCGAATCTCTTCATATGCCCACGAATGATTCGAGGGCAGTTAAAATATTTTTCTCTCTACATTAAACTAAAATAACTCAATTTATTCAACAATTACATGAGCAAGAAAATACAAGACCCCCTAAGTCTATCTATATATAAAATATTTTCTTGGGCCTAATGCCCCTACATCAGGAACTATGGTTAAATGTTCTAATCCAAGGTAAATGGAATGTGGTTTATGAATGCTTCAACATGTATATATGTGGTGTAATACTAAAAGGAATATAATGAAAAATCAAGCTGGTAGTCCTGATTTGGGATCCATGGGAAACTCTCTGTGTATATATGTTTTATGTTTTATTCTCTCGCTATTGCTTATTTTCCATTTTTTAGGATTCATTTGCAGATAATTTGTGTACATGGTTAAAACCTACACTAAGAACAAGCCATAAAATTGTTGCATATAGAATTTGGTTGACTAAGTATTTGTTCATAACTCCATATGTTTCCCTAAGAACCTTGACATTCCAAAAATACCAAATTTCCTAAAAACAACATGTACAATATTTTGTTAGTGGGTGAATCCTCAAAGGTGAAAAATCGAGGCCATGCATCATCTACTTGGAAATCAATTATATAAAGTAAATTCAACCAAGTTTTAGACCTACAAACAAAAACTATTTTTAATGATGGTTTTAATGTTAAATGTTTTTAAAACAAGGGAAACGTGCCAAATAGTAAATATTTACTTTGTAATGCAGAAAATGGTGACAATAACCCTAGGAACTAAATGAAATGATGAGGGATTTCCAAAAAAAAGAGATGTAAAACAAGACAAAATGGAGGCCTCATATCCCCCATTCGGATCATCTTGAATTTCTTCATGAAAGTGAATCAAGTGTTGTATTGTCTCTCCTTTGCAAGAAAGATAAGACTAAAACAACTATAGATAGCATGTTTATTATAATAATGTTTCTAAAACTTTGTTAAACAAATATTCATGTGACAGATATGGCTACTTGGAGAGGGTAATGCATGTTGGTTAACATTTTCATTGTATTATTTCTTTATTAATATTGATTTCAATAAATTTCAATAGAATGGTGGCCAAATATATGTTAAACCACAAGGATAGTGTTATCATGAAATAAAAAATCATCAAAATTTCCAAAAAGCATTTTAGGAGTAGCCTTAGTCATTTTTCATCTTAATAACCTCATTAAAAATAAAAATGGCATAACCATATTTTGAAAGACATGGTAGAAAACATGGATGTACATATGACATAATAATACCTTCCGAGAGTGACAATATTACCACTTTCCAAGCATATAGTTGAAGCTCCTCGTGCTCATGCAAAGTTAATCACCTCCACTAAGTGTCCCACATAAATGGAAGCTTTCATATTTATGAAATATACAACACCGAAGCACATTACGACATTCTTAGAGATATATGATAATAATTTTAGTGAAATAAAAAAATGACCAAGTAAATCATAGTGTAAAATTAACTTTAATACCATGGGAATGGTTGTTGCTACTACAAATTTTCTGTGGCCTTAACAAGGATGCCTTTTAAAGCAACAAAATTATTGTTTCCCATATATTAGATATAGATTGATAGTAATTTAAAAGAATTTATATTAATTGATAATAATTAAATACCATTGTTCTTGCTTGGTAACCAGCTTAGGATAATGCCATTCAAAATAAATAACAAGAACAAACAAGTCAACATCCCTTGTCTTCCAACTTTTCAATTGAGAGACATTAAAACAAATTTTCCACTAGTAGCCATAATGGCATTCTCTCTAGGACCCATGATCATGGTAGGTTAGCTTGTAATTAGTTATATACCTCAATTTGACCTTTTATGTTAAAACACACTTTCATTATGATTAACTTTAGATAGTTTTCTTAATAGGTCTCGACACAAATCTCCTCCCTAAGAGAACGAAACGGCTTAGAAAGTTTTTAATGGTTAATCTTTACTAGTTGGTCTTGCCACCATAAAGAATGATATTAAACAAAGCATATTAGATTATGACTTAAGTATTTTTAGAAATAGTTTTAAATAAAGCTTCTAAAAGATAATTGCCTAGTTTATGAAAGATTCCACATCCATAGAAGGATCCTATGTGGTGCTTGAAAGGCTTATTGATGTCAACTTAATCTAAGAAGCTATCTATAGGTATGGTGACTTGATTTTTGTCCTTCAACCTAATCAAGGAAATATGACTTATACATGTACCCTAAAACTTTAAAATGATGCCAATTTCTAAACTGAGAGAGTGTGATGATACTTTAAGCAAATTACATGTAATGGATTGTTTCCCTGTTCTTGAATTTGGATTCCTAGGAGATTACAATAGGTAATAAGGACTTGATTCAACTTTGTAGAACATATATCTTTCCCCATGACCTGTGCTTATGAAACCTTCTTGCTGTGTCCATGATCAATAACCCAATTTAGGGTGTAAGGATATACTTAACAGGTCATGTCTAGTAGGTCAAATAAATTCCTCTGAGCCTTGCTTATTAGAATATTCCTTTGTCATGTAAGGCTAATATTCCATCCCTGAAATATTCCTAAGGCCCAAAGAATCATGTAATGAGTGTTTAAGGTCCTCTAATGCCATTGATATCCATATTCAAAGGAAGGAATAATCTTGAGAGGTGGTGTAGTGGTTTAAGATGTTGCTCATAGTCATTTATTTCAAAAACATTAATTTCAGGTCCAATCACCGTGTTTCCTCCCATTACAATGCTAAGGACATAAACACTTATAAATGTTGCTAAAAATATTATAATAATTCTTGTATCAGAACATGGAATAAAAATATGCCCTCAAGACATCAATTGTTGTGGTTTGAGTGATTAATCCAAGGAGCTTGATAATTAGAAGTAACATCTATGGCTTAAGGCACAAGTTCCCTTCCCTACAATTTTGAGGACCCAATATACATAGTTAATACCCAAATCCTTTAATTCCATTGATATACCTAATTGGATATGAGGGGCATACATTGGGAAAAATTATTTAGTTAGAAAAGTTCAAGGAAGTCTTACGTAAATGGTGTGCACATTCATAAAAGAACGCATGCAATTCAAGGAATGAGTGCATTTTATTTTCATTTCAATATTTTTGGGCAATAATTAAAACAAGAGTATACATATCCTTCATGTGGTTGTCTTGGATTTAGGTTTAGAGTGAGAAACCTAGAGGTTTGGATTGGAAATAGACTATAATCTCTATTTTTTAACATCTCTCAAGAAATTTATTTTTGGCAATACTTTTATTTAGGCTACAAAACCATATATATACACACATTATTTAAGTCAATAATTATTTAATATATTTAATATGTTTTTGTCTCCATATATATTTGAATAGTAAAGCAAATAATAGTTGGTAGGTAAGTTATACATTTCTCTCTTCTTCTTTTTTAAATCTAGGATAATCGGTACTCAACAAGAGCAGAGACTGATGGAGTCGCCTACTCTTCTAGCCAAGACACAACAACAATTAACTTATGCCTCAACAAGAGCCCAGAGGTCGCCTACTCTTCTAGCCAAGACACAATAGGCCATATACTGAATGAGATTTGAACCTCTATCTCATGGGTTTCACCCAAATAAACTTACCATTAAACCACATGTCACTGTATTACTATCTATATCTTAAGACCAATTACCTAGAACTATTGTAAGGTCTGCCAATTACAAAGGTATATTGTCTTAGAAGGTTTCTATATAAAGGAAGAATATTTTAGGTACAATTCCACAAGTTCTTAAAATAAAATATATGATTTAAGTATATTAAAGGAAACATGGAAATCTATGCATTATATTTTACATAAAAATAACATAATTTAAAAATAGTTAGACACAAACTCTTTAAATAGAAATTATTAAAGTTAAATTATTTATTAGATTTTCTCCTTTTACCCCATATTAAAAGTATTCCAAATTAGTATAGTGTTATTTTTGCAGGTTTGCTTAACCACTAACACAACATTAGCTTCCATAAGCACATTGCATTTCATAGCTATATATAAAAAAATAAAAAATAAAATTTATATTCTAACTTAATAATATATAATTATATTACATTATTAAAGAAGTGATGCATGTAACCCAGTCATTACTAAACGAGTTTAATATAAATATACATTAACTTTTACAAGCATTTAAAATAAAAATAAGTTCTTTGTAGAAAACAGAACAAGAATTTAAAAATATAAAGATATATTGTTGTTAGATGAGAATAAAGTTAAAATAATTTAAATAATTTAAACTTATAAATCCAATTAAATATTACCAAGTGGTTAATAATTATTTTAATAAATTAAAAAAAAACTAGAAACCAAAACATATTATAAACTCATTAAATCCTTATGAATTTTGTTTCACAGAATTTCTAGAAAAGTAAGTTAAAATAGCTACAACTTAAATTATAAAATTGCAAATTTATTTGAAAGCTCAAATGTAAACTTAAATTAACTTATTTTTTAATAGATATATGGTCAATACCAAACAATTTTGGTCTAAATCACCAAAACATATATAACCTATTTTTTTAATAAAATAAAATGTCAAATTTTACATAAAGTAAAACCATAACTTTCCAACCATTTGATTGAGAAAAGTTTTAAAAAAAACATGAAAAACCTTTCATAAATATGAAAATGTTTCTTAAATCTATCTTTTTATCATGTTGAATTAACACTAGCTAGTAACTAACCATACTCTCTTACTTAACCTTAAAAAAAAAAAAAAAATACAACCAATCACCACATCATTAATACCATTTTACATTTGATATTTTTTTAATTAATATATAATATATTATCACTAATAGAATTAAAATAAATTATATCCAACAAAACTAACTAGTCAAAAAAAATGATTAATTATGAAATTAACCAATATAAAAATATAACATTATATGCACATGGAAGCCTAATTTTGTCAATGATTTTGAACATTTCAAAACTAATAGTTAAAGGCAAAAGGGTAACGATAAGGAGAGGCTAATAAATTCCGTACATTGAATGCATATCAAGAAACCATACCAAGTCTGGATTGACCAAATCAAGCTATTCTAGGAATTAACCAAATTTGACCAAATTCTATTGAAAACACAATTGAAAATAAATCAATTGTTACGGCCATGCAGAAGCGGAGACCCTAACAAAATATGGAGCAACCACCCATCGACTACGCACCGGATCTTTGCAATTTACATTGCGGACAGTAGACATTGAAAGCGAGAGGACGCCAATCATGACTAAAAGATTATTGACAAACGACTTGATTATGGCTGCCAACCAGCCGTTAAATTTGATGTTCATTTTCTCACTTTTTGTTAGTAAAATACAGTTTGAACAATGTAGTGTATTTTGCTATATTGGAGATAACTTGTTAATTAATAAAAAGATTTAGTCAATCTACTTAAAATTAAAACAAAATAAAATAAAATTATAAACTAAAATAATATTAAATTAAAGTAAAATAATCAATTTATCAAATATAATAATTTAGTCAAATTACATAAATTTAGAATTAGAATTAAAATTAAAAGAAAATAAAATAAAATTATAAATTAAAATAATATTAAATAAAGTAAAATAATAAATTTACCAAATATAATCTTTGTATTCTACATTTTCAACATAATATTTTAAAATGTAATATTTGTATTTTAATAGATTAATTTTTAATATGGTAATTTTTATATTTTAATAAAAATATTTATTTTTGAAGTAACTAAAAATAAAATAAAATTTAAAAATAGACATATGTGAAAACATTTTTATTTGGTCAATGTAAAATTAAATTACTAAAAAAATAAAGTTAAAATAAAAACAATTTCCTCGTATTGACCCATGGTATGAAAACCCATGGTATTCATGTGGACTTTGGCATATTTAAAGGAGGAATTAAAATAGCTTATATCCATGTTAATTAGGAATCTACATGATAAAATTAGCTTAGTTTAAATAGGTTTGTATGTTAAGAGATTTGAGCCCTATCATTCATGTCCAATTTAGCATATTTAAATGCATGAATTAAAATAGCTTATATTCATGTTAACTAGGAATCTAAATGATCAAATCTTCTTTCACTTTAAATAGAATTGCATCTCAAGGGATTTGATCCCTATCTACCCTTATAGCTCATGGATCTAAGATGGATCTATGTTGGTTGTAATGTAATGTGTTGTTTATCCTAAAAATAAAAATCACACTATGTGAAAAATTTTTACTTCATCAAAGTAAAATAAAAATAATAAAAAAAAACATTAAAACAAAAATAATTTCATCATATTCATTCATAGTATTGAAACATGGTATGAGAATCCATGGTATTCACCCATGGTATTCATGTGGAACATAACATATTTAAACAGTAAAATTAAACCAACCTAGATCTTAACTCATATCTAGCAAGCTCAAAGGTATTAAATATCTTGTGAGGAAAACCTATTTGAGTGAGTGAAAAGAAATTTGAACCTTTTTCCCTTGGTGGATCCAAAGTTAAAATGGATTTAGTGTCTTAGTATGTTTTTTATTAAAACTAGTCAAATGAATGGCATTGCATCAATGATCACTTTCGGGGCTTGCACCTAGTAACCACAAGTTCTCACGAGATCGCCCATCCTAGAACTCCTCTGGATCAAGCACGCTTAACTCTGGAGTTTTCCCCACAATCAAGTCCACTTAGCTTGGTACCTCATTCGCAAAACCTTAGCAGGTGTTGTGCCTCGTGAACCACTCAAGTAGAGCTCCTTTTCTCTTTTTATTTCAAGTATGAGGGGTTTCCGCATTATATTAGATATCATTTTTAGGATTCAACTGCATTATGTAAGTCATTCATTTGTGGCCATTTCCATCGGAGGTAGTCATAACTCACTAATTTCTGATGATTTTTTAATAGTCCAATTAGCACTCATTGCATGGGGTGATGCTGAAAGGGTTGATGAAGTGGGATTAAATCCCACTTCTTCACATGTGTGAGCATGCGCCGATGCAATAAGTACTAAGTGGACAATTAAAAAATCATGGGAAATTAGTCACTTACCACTACTTCTCATGGAAATGGTCATAAATAAATGGCTCACTTAACACACTTGAATCCCAAAAATGATATCTAGTATAATGCATTGTGGAAAACCCTCATAATTAAAATACAAAGAGTAAAGGGAGCTCTACTTAAATGTTTCATGAGGCACAATACTTGCTAAGGTTTTGCAAATGGGGTAGCTAGTTAAGTGGGCTTGACTATGGAGAAAACTCCACAGTTAAGTGCGCTTGATCCAGACGAGTTTTGCGATGGGTGACCTCCGAGGAAGTCGAGGTTACTGCGTGCAAGAACGAGAAGTGATGATTGGCGCTATGCGATTCATTTCACCATTTTCAATCCGAGTTCTTCACCCATCTGAGCATCACCCAAAGCAATGACCTATCAATAGAATATTCAAAAATCGTGAGAAATTAGTGAGTTGACTTACTTAAAGTAATTGAATCCCAAAAATGATATCTAAAAAAATGTTTCTTAAATATATTCTTTTATGATTTTAAAGATATACTAACCATTACTAAAAATAGTCTAGTTACCCCCATAATAAGAATTAATTAAAAAAAAAAAAAACAAGTAGAACTCATCACCTCATCATTGATACAATTTTACATTGATATTTCCTTTAATTAGTAAATAAATAATAATAAAGTAGATTATAAAATATAACTCATCAAAATTGATAAATATAATTAACATTTTATTAATTAAAATTATGTTTATTAATTAGTAAATATAACATGATCACTAAGGAAATGAAATATTTGTATTATTATTATAAATATTACAAGTGTTGGAGAAGTATGTAGACGCATCTAAAACATCCCCTTTATGAAATTGGTGCTTTTATTCCATATGCTTGAGTAGTTGGTGTGTCTCTCATTAGTTGAAATGAGGAGAATGGGTAGAGAAGATTTTATCTCAATATGGGAGTTCAAGAGTCATAAGGCAATTGTGACAATGACGAAATGGTCATATGTAGAGAGCGAGGAAAAATCTCATTTATAATAAAATTCTAGGATAAATCTAGATCTAGAAAAATAATAAAATATTATTAGATCCAATCAAGATCTAGTAGTTATGGATATTTTACAATATTTACTATAAGAAAATATTCCTTAAAGGGTAAGAAAAAAATATTCATTTTACTAACTCAAAAATAATGATTTATTGAGTTAATCAACAAAAAAAATGTTAAAGTAATCAAGAAATAAAAAATGATTTATGAATTACATTAAGGAGATATAATCAAAGTGACTTAGAGATAATTATTAAATAATAATTAAATAATGACCTCAAAAGAGAGAATTTAAATACTTAAGAAATAATAAATAAATAATGATTTATTTAATTTTGTATGGATCAACAAAAATATTTTTTATTCTTCTCACTAAATTGTTACGTATGAAAATACAATGTAAGTCCCATTATCACAACTCGTTGAGGATGGGCCTCGTTAGCAATTAGACCTAGTATCAAACCTCATGGGGGGTGGTTGTTCCATGTTCTAGGTGGAGGATACATGCTATGAAATCAAGTTAGCTAATGGATGGTGTCACCCAAGTCTGGTGTAATCCTTGGGCGAATTTGAAGGATTGGATTCACTTGGGTAACAACCCCTCGAGGCACACGTCAAGCCTTGAGAATCACAAATAACATGAAAAACAAAAAAGAAGTACGAGATTAATTAAATTAATTTATGGGTTATTTTCAAGTGGGTAAACATAAATAATTTAGGAAAAGTGGTTCTCTAAATTATTTCCTAAGGTGAAAGTGGGTTATATGTTTAAAATTCATACTACATGGTTGATCGAGGTGGATTAAACAGGTACAAGTACAAGTGGCTTAGCAAAGGGGGCTCAAAAATCAAAGTGTTAAAAAATCTCTTGAACCAAGTTCATGTTGTAGATCTCATCTTTATGATTCCAACGGCGTAGACGGCACTCAATTCCAAGTCCGTATGAAGGAGTTAGGAGCAGTCAAAGTTTTGGTTTGACTTGGTGACTGGGCAGCCTTAAGGAGGATGCAAATTAGACCAAACCCGACCACCGGATTCTGGCAAGCTCAGGCTATATTTCGGGCTAAATTTTTGCCTAGTCAATTTGCCTCCTTCAGTCCAAAACCGAATTTTTCAAAATGAATAATTTGTTTTAAAAAAAAAATAATGTATAAAAAATGGGGGTGCGGTCGTGATCCCTACCACCTATAAAACCAAACCGTATTAAAGTTTGGGGGGCAGGTTGTCAACCCTGCCACCCCCGCCATCAGACATGTCATATATATATATATATATATATATATATATATATATATATATATATATATATATGGGCCGGCAGGGATCGAACCTACCTAGCCTCAAAGGTCGGCTTGCTCCATGGGCGGTCCAACTCATAAAAAAAATATAAAAAAAAAACACCTCAATCTGCACTTGCCAACACACTATGGAGCCCAACGCCCACACTTGTTTCAAATTAAAATATGCGGTTAAGTTGAAAACAAAAGGTGCCCAAATAAAATATATGCATTCATATTTTTGGGGGGGCAGGATTTGATCCCCCGACCTCCGTTTAACAATTTTCCCCTTTTTATCATTGTGCCAAATAGCCTTACTGGTATATCTTCCCGGGGAAAACTTATTTAAACTCAGATTTCTGCAAGTGTGCCAAGGACAAGGAGGAGAAATATGGAGCACGCATTTTCTTAGTATTAGTGTTATTTTGCAGCCGATCATGGGCAAAGAATCCGAGGATATGCACGGATTTCAAGACTTATGAATTTTTTATTGCAGATCATGTGGAACCATGAGCCGGAAAAGAGGTAGGTAGAACCTTGATTGAGGCCAAATTTCGGGAGCAAATTTTTTTGACTTTGTCCAAATGGGACAAATTTTATGTCATTTATTCACTACTCGACACCAAGAGTTTGATGGCGTGCTCAGTTTCTACATCTGATTTTTCGTTTTTTCATCCACTTTTGGAAGTGGGTTATGAAGGTGCCAGATTTCCACATGTGAGCAATCGTTTTCATCTTTTTCGACGCCACAGGATTGATGGTGTTTTCAGATTCAGCCGCAAAGCAGCTCAACCTTCAGCAAATGGTAGCATGAGGTATATGATGTGGATTCCATGTACTTATTTATTTATTTCTTGTTGAGATGCATTATTTCTTGCAGATCCCAGTTGATAAATGATGCGTGGGATCTTGATTTGTGTTTTTATTGATGTACTTTCAACTATGGATTTGTGTTCTGTATGAGATCCCTTTTATGCCACGTTGGCGGGATGCTCATTTTCATATGTGTATTTTTGAGATCCCTTATTTTCCAGGATTGGCGGAATACTCTTATTTCTTACATATCAGCTATGATCATACTAATAGGAGTCTTTCTTTATGTATGAGAGTTCTGTAGTGGAACATCTCTTAAAGAAGTCAAGCCACTCCTGCGTGAGGGAATTTTTTCCTTGTATGTCATAGGAAAACACATCCATGTACATCTTTCTTCATACAACACATAATGCAGCGACCTACACCATCTTGACACCGAGGCCTAGAGATGTAGTCCCTCCTAGACAAACTCCGTCATCAAACGACGTGTTCTTATGATTGTTGATATTGTTCATTTATGTTCCTCTTATTTACAACTATAATTGTTTGTTTCAGTTCTTTAACATCTTAATTAAATGCAATTCTAATTATCAGTCGAAGTAAAAGGTCTTGGTTAAGGGTATGAAGATTTTACCCTGGATTAAGTGGTATCAGAGTAGGTATTCTTGCTGATTGGATTGCATGAGGCGTGAACATTGAACGTTTGCTAAGTTGAGCCATGGAGAATGTCAAGGACATGTACAAAACCATGCTCAGGGTATCCAAGAAAGCAGACATATTGTACAAGGCGTACGAAAATCAAGTAGCAGAGAACGAAGAATTGAAGACACTCCTACACAAAGAGAAGGAGGACAAACAACAATTTTAGCTTCAGTTGCAAGCCAAAACAGAAGTGTGGGATGATTGGAAGCACAAAAATGAAATTATGCAAGTATATCATGATGCCTTGAAGGCATTTCTACATGAAGAGAAGGAGGAGAAGCAGCAGTTGCAGCTTCAGTTGCAAGCCACAACAGAAGCGTAGAAAGATTTGAAACGCAACAATGAAACTCCTCAGAGAGATCATGATGCCTTAAAAGAATTCCTATAGAAAGAGAAGGAGGGGATGCAGCAGATGCAGCTTCAGCTACAAGCCATGTCAGAGGCATTGACGGAAGTGAAGCACAACGAGGGCTTACAACAACTTTCTTCATATGTTTCACAATCAATACTTAAGGTAAACAGTGTTGGTTTTTCTTCAGTTTCTTCACACGATATAATTTCAGTTGGAAGTGTGTAGATACCCATCACAGGTACCGGCATGAGACTCCTCACCAAAGTGGGGTATAGAGTAGGAGGACTTGGCATTCATGGCCAAGGCATAACCGAATCATTGGAGGTTGTGCAACGACCTCGTTATGTAGGTTTGGGGTACACTGGCAAAGCATGTTAGAAGGACATCAAGGAAAAATAGATAATGATGAACTCTCCAAGGAAAAGGAATGATGGGGACACTTCGCCATCACTCCATGGTAGTGCACGTTGTAGTGAAGGAACCGAGGCGAGCTCCCATCATCATGATCGGACCAAAGACCACCCCAGAAGGTATACTAAGGCTCATTATTCCAGAGTGCATTTTTACTATAAGAATGTTGATAACCACTGTCGTAAAATATGGCATCGTAAAAATTGTTATTTTTTTTGGTTTAAATAACCATGTGATTTTTGAGTGCTGGAAGAGGATGGCAGCACAAAGGAGGAAGGAGCATGAAAAGCCTTCTCCCCAATAGGAAAGAAATCAATTAAGCAGGTTTGGAGGAAAAAGAACTTGTGCACCCATTGCGACCGAGTTGCCCACCAAAGAGCCACATGCTGGAAACTTCATCCAGAGTAGTGCCTTAAATACAAAGCACCCGTGCATACACCAGTCGAAAGAGCAGATCTACAAGCAAGTTCACCATAGGGAAATGATCCACTCGTTTTAATAAATGAGAAGTGGTTCTTATAGATTTTTTTTTCTAGAGATGTTAAGCTTGTCATGGCCATGCTTGTAAGTTATTTGTCGCATTTTTATTATGAAAATGATAATGTGTTTCCATCACTCATTTAAGCGACCATGACGTTTTTTTTTGGCCTTGTTTTATAAGTCATGTGTTAGATCTCTTTCATGTAAAAGTGATGATGTGTTGCCATCACTTCGAGATGTGACGATTATGTTTTAGTCATTGTCTATGAGTTGTCTGATGCATTTATTTCATGTAAAAGTGATGAGAATTTTTTCGATCACTTCGAAATGCGATGATAAGGTCTAGTCTTGTAATTTTGTTGAGGTATGATTTCCACTTTTCTGTAAACTTGACCACTGAGTACATGTTATAAACTCATGGCATTTATAGAAATATTTGGGTGATTGTTGGTCACATTGAGAATGGAATGTTCATTGCAGCTTTAGGCAGGTGTTGGCATTTTGATTTCGAAGGACAGAAGTGAAGAAGTCTTCGAGGGATGTGCCTTCTCAAACATTTGTGTTGCAACAAATTGCAAGGGATGTGCATTTTCAAACATTTCCATTTCCACAATTGCAGGTGTTGGCTTTACATCTTGATTCCGAAGTACGAGAGGTGAAGGAGTCTTAAATGGATGTGCCTTTTCAAACATCGCATTGCAGCAGTTGTACATGATGGCTTTGCATCTTGATTCCGAGGTACGCCAGGTGAAGGAGTCATGTGGGGATGTGCCTTTAAATGACATTTGTAGATAGTTGATGATAGATAATGATTTTTGAGGACCAAGAGCTCCTCAGTGGGGAGGATTGATCTAGGTAGATTAAATAGGTATAGGTACAAGTGGCTCAACAAAGAGGGTTCAAAAATAAAAGTATTCAAAAATCTCTTGAACCACGTTCATGTTGTAGATCTCGTCTTTCTGATTCCAATGACGTAGACGACACTCAATTCCGAGTCCGTATGAAGGAGTTAGGAGCAGTCAAAGTTTTGGTTTGACTTGGTGACTGGGCAGCCTTAAGGAGGATGCAAATTGGACCAAACCTGGCCACCAAATTTTGGCAAGTTTAGGCTATATTTCGGGCTAAATTGTCGCCTAGTCAATTTTCCTCCTTCATTCCAAAACCAAAATTTTCAAAACGCATAATTTGTTTTTTAAAACAAAAATAATGTATAAAAAATGGGGTGGGGCTGTGATCCCCACCACCCCCAAAACCAAACCGTATTAAAGTTTGGGGGGCGGTTTGTCAACCCTACCAACCCTGCCATCAGACATGCCATATATATATATATATATATATATGGGCCAACAGGGATCGAACCTGCCCGGCCTGCTCCACGTGCAGCCCAACTCATAAAAAAAAAAAACACCCCAATCCAGACTTGCCAACATGCTATGGAGCCGAAAAGGGGCTGTGGGGTGGGATGCCGAATGCGAGCCCATCCCCCACACTTGTTTCAAATTAAAAAATGCGGTCAAGTTGAAAACAAAAGGTGCCCAAATAAAATATATGCATTCTTACTTTTGGGGAGCGAGAGTTGGTCCCCCAACCTCCGTTTAACAATTTTCCCCTTTTTACCATTGTGCCAAATGACCTTATTGGTATATATTCTCGGGGAAAACTTATTTAAACTCAGATTTTTGCAAGTGCGCCAAGACCAAGGAGGAGAAAGATGGAGCACGAATTTTCTGAGTATTAGGGTTATTTTGCAACCAAGCATGGGCACAGAATCCGAGGAGATGCACAGATTTCTAGACTTATGATTTTTTTATTGCAGGTCATGTGGAACCATGAGCCGAAAAGAGGCAAGTGGAACCTTGATTGAGGCCAAATTTCAGGAGGGCAAAATTTTGACTTTGTCCAAATGGGACAAATTTTATGTCGTTTCTGCACTACTCGAAGCCATGAGTCTGATGTCGCGCTCAGTTTCTACATTTGAGTTTTCATTTTTTCAGCCACTGTTGGAAGTGGGTTATGAAGGTGTTAGATTTTCACATGTGAGCAGTCTTTTTCATCTTTTTAGATGCCACAAGATTGATGGTGTTTTCAGATTCAGCCGCAAAGCAGCTTAGCCTTTAGCAAATGGCAACATGAGGTATATGATGTGGATTCCATGTAATTATTTACTTATTTATCATTGAGATGCATTATTTCTTGCAAATCCTGGTTGGTACATGAGGCGTGGGATCTTGCTTTGTGTTTTTATTCATGTACTTTCATCTATCGATTTGTGTTCTATATGAGATCCCTTTTATGCCACATTGGTGGGATGCTCATTTTCATATGAGTATTTTTGAGATCCCTTGTTTTCCAGGATTGGCGAGATGCTCTTATTTCTTACATATCAACTATGGTCATACTGATAGGAGTCTTTCTTTATGTATGAGAGTTCTGCAGTGGAACATCTCTTAAAGAAGTCAAGCCACTCCTGCGTGAGAGAAATTTTTTCCTTGTATGTCATAGGAAAACACATCCATGTACATATTTCTTCGTAAAACACATAATGAAGTGACCTACACCATCTTGACACCGAGGCCTAGAGATGTAGTCCCTCCTGGACGAACTCCGTCATCAAACGATGTGTTCTTATGATTTTTGATCTTGTTCATTTATGTTCCTCTTATTTATAGCTATAATTGTTCATTTCAATTCTTTAACGTCTTAATTAAATGCAATTATAATTATCAGCCAAAGTAAAAGGTCTTGGTTAAGGGTATCAATATTTTACCCTGGATCAATGGTGTATTTCAATCATCCTAGTGGAAAAGGGCTAGGTAATTACTTTTTATGCGATATAAAAGGCCATGCTCTAGATTCCTTGAGGATTAACAGCATCGCCTTTTTTTCAAGCATCTCGAGCTTTAGAGAAATATTTGAATCATTTATAGAATTTCATGTTATGGATGGCTAAAATTATTCTATAAGACCTAATGCATTAAATTTTTAACCATAGATCATTTCTTAGTATTTAACACACATCTACTCAAAACTAGTCGCATTGACATCTAAAATTGAAGGCCAAGGATATCCTTAAAGGGCCATGCATGGTGATTCAAGGATTTCTTCTTGCATGTAGGTGTCTAAAATAATTCGTTGTGGCATATAGTTCATCCAATTCCATTTCCC
Source organism: Pinus albicaulis (assembly GCA_034641835.2). NCBI lineage: Eukaryota > Viridiplantae > Streptophyta > Pinopsida > Pinales > Pinaceae > Pinus > Pinus albicaulis. Next base: position 1,201,885,595 of record CM076581.1, on the reverse strand, counting down.
AAAGGCCCATGTTTTAGGTCACATTATTGACACTAAATGCCTAAAAAATTCTTTAGGAACTAAGGCTAGGGATTCCTCCCCCAACCATGTTTATGAAATTATGGCTCAAGTCTGATGATAAAATCCTTCCAATAAGGCCCATATTCCCTCTTGGTGAAGAAAACATGACTATAATATCCCTATTTTTCAACTTTTATAGACTATAAGTAAACATAAAGGTCAAGTGGACCTAAGGAAAACTATATGTGGACGTATTATTTTGGAAATAAATAAATCAATGTGAAATTTTATTATTTTATAAGCAAAAGAGTAAATTTGAGACCAGTTATTAAAATCCATGAGGATGGACTAGAATTGTAAGACTTTCCCAAATGTTGTGAAACCAACTCCAAAAATAGAAGAAAAGAGAGATCAATGCCTTAGAAATCAGCCACTTCAAGGGGGAAACCTACAATACGTTACATAAATGAAGAATTATTCGATGCTACAAATGAAAAAAACCTCCTTCTATATATAGGAGTCCATGGAACCACAATATAACCCTAGCTGACCTAACAATAATAATTTATATGCACAATAATAACAATATTGGGGTTACAGTGGTACAACAATAACAGTAAGGGGGTTATACTAATAACAATAAGGGACTAAATTAGTAATATAGGGACCTAATATGCCCCTCTCCTTCAAAAAAGTGTTGTCCTCAACTCTTGAATAGCTTTGGGTGCTTCTGTATAAAATTCATATCCTCCCCTGTAGAATATTTAGTGGGTAAGTTCTTCCACTTGATGAGATACTCTGAAATTGATCGATTTTGTAGTTGTCGAGTTCTTGTTTCTGTGATCACTTTAGGTTCAAATATGATTTTTTCTTCCTCATAAAGTTTTGGAAATATTGTTTGAACTGAAATATTTTCACCTATAACCTTATTTAAGCATGAAACATGGAAAACTGGATGCACTCGCAAAGAAGCAGGAAGCTCCAATTTGTATGCCATAGTACCAATCTTTTGCAACACCTTGTAAGGACCATAGTACTTTGGCAACAATATTTTATCCTTGTTAGCTTGCTTTAGGGACGTATGTTTGTATGGTTTTAGCCGTAAAAATTCCCAATCTCCTACATCAAAACTTCTCTCGCTGCGATGTTGATCTACCTGTTGTTTCATTCGATTTTGTCAACAATTTAGGTTATCCTTTGAGAGTTGGATAACTTCTTGTTGATGCTTGATGTAATCTTCCACTGCTTGAACCTTAGAATTGTCTCTTAAATATGATGTGATGGATAGTCGATGATATCCATAAAGTGCCATAAATGGGGTCATTTTTGCTATAATATTGAAGGAATTTTTATGCCACCATTTAGTGAGAGGTAACCACTTGAACCATTTTTTTTGTTTACCAGATACAAAAAAACGAAGATATCGTTCCAAAAATTTATTCACTATCTCATTTTGACCATCGGTTCAAGGATGATAATATGAGCTATGAGCTAGATAAGTACCCAAACAAGAAAATAACCTCGTCCGAAAATTTCTAGTAAAAATGGGATCTCTATCACTCACAATAATCTTTTGGTTTCCATGTAACTTTTGAATTGTGTCCATAAATGTAGTACCAACTATACTTGCCTTAAATGGATGAGATAATGCACAAAAGTGTGCATACTTTTTAAGTCTATCATCTACCACCATGATGACACTCTTTCCTTCGGACTTGGATAAAACTGTGATAAAATCCATTGAAATTTCCTCCCATCATTGACCTTGAATAGATAAAGGTTGTAGAAGACGCGGGGTCTTAATTGTATCAACTTTATTTTGCAGGAAAACCAAAAATTTCGCTACAAACTTTTGATTATCAGATTTAAGCCCATCACAAGAAAATTCTTTCTTGACCCTGTGGTAAGTTTTTAAAAATCCTGAGTGACCTCCTAAAGGAGAAGTGTGAAATTCCAAAAGAATCTTTTGTTTTAGTTGGGAACCCTTACAAAGATATAAGTGATACTTGTACCATAAGGGGTCATTTTTCCAACTAAATGTATGAGATGTACTAGGATCTTTCTGCAACATTTGAATGAGTTTTCACACTTCTTCATCCTTCTTCCATTCATCCCTTGCTTCAGTTGTCAAATCCGGTCGGATAATAGAAATGGCAGAAATAAATGTTTCCACCTCTTCATTCTTTCTTGAGAGTGAATCTACAACAACATCTAGCTTCCCTTTTTTGTAGATTATCTCAGTCATAACAGAACATCTTTCTAACCCATTTTTGCTGCTCTTCTGAAGATAGTCTTTGTTCCAAAAAGTGTTTAAGACTATCATGATTAGTTTTTACCTTGAAGTGTCTTCCAATTAGGTAAGGTCACCATTTATTTAGTGCATGTAGTATTGTTAACATTTCACTCTCATAAATAACCTTCTGTAAATACTTTCCTTTGATTGGATGACTTTAAAAAACAATGGATCTTCCTTCTTGCATTAAAAGAGCACCAATTCCATTTCCTGAGGCATCACATTCTACAATAAAGGTTTTTGTGAAATTTTTCGTAGCTAAGAGTAGTGCTAGGCACATTGCCTCTTTAAGATGTTCAAATGCGTTAGTTTCTTTAGGAGTCCATGAAAATGCATATTTCTTCAATATTGTTGTTAGAGGTGCTGCTATTATCCCATTATTATTAAGAAAATTGCAATAATACCCTATTAAGATGAGAAATCCTCACAATTGCTTTATGGTTGTGGGGAATTTCCATTCCTTAATGGCTTTAATTTTTTTATGGTCTGTGTTAACACCCTCGTGATATATAATATGACCCAGATATTCCACCTCTTATACTCCAAAGAAACATTTGGATGCTTTTTCATATAATTTTTTCTCTTGCAATACTTTGAGCACCCTCTCAACATGTTGAACATGATCCTTCCAAGACCTTTTGTAGATAAGTATATCATCAAAAAATACTAGCACAAATTTTCTAAGGAAGGGTTTGTAAATGGAATTCATCAACCCTTGAAATGTGGAAGGTGCATTGGTAAGGCCAAAAGGCATGACCAAAAGTTCATAATGAACCTCATGTGTTTGAAATGTTGTTTTTGGAATATCTTCATCCTTCATTCTAATTTGATGATATCCTAAATGAACATCCAACACGGTAAAATAAATTTCTCCATGTAATTCATCCAATAATTCATTAATCATAGGAATGGGAAATTTATCTTTAATAGTGAGCTTATTGAGATCCCTATAATAAGGACACATGTGCCATGATCCATCCTTCTTGTGCACCAATACTACTTGAGTGGAGAAAGAACTTTGACTAGGTTGAATTATACCAACCTCTAACATTTCTACAACCATATGTTCAATTTTTCTCTTTTGGACATAAGGATATCTATAAGGCCCGATGTTTGGAGGAACAATTCCTGGAATCAAATGAATTGCATGATGATGATCATGAATAGGTGTGAGTCCTTTGGGAGTTTCAAAAACCTTGGAATGATTGTCCAAGACTATTTAGAGATCTGCAGAAATAGATCATTTTGATGTTGGAACTACTAGTGATCATAACTGTGCAATTATGCCTCGTTTCTATTTCTTTAGAAGCTTTGTCATGAAATTAGAGATTATTATATTTCTTGAATTCCTTGTGATACCCCGTAATTTGAATGCCTTTCTTTCTGAAAAAAAATTCAAGAAAATTTCTTGAAAATTAAAAGCTACCATCCCCAAAGATTGTAACCATTATACTCCTAGTACAACATCAACGCATCCCATTGGAATGGAAAGCCTTGGAGTATTAAATACATATTACCCCATGGTTAGCATTATATTATGGAATTTTATATTTGCAACCATCACTTGAAATTATGGTGCTGGGTATAGGAAACAATTCAATTCCTTGGATACCTTACAATGAATAAAATTATGGGTACTACCCGAATCAATCAACACTATTACATTTTTCTTCTTGATATGTCCTTCTATCTTGAGAGTTTGAGGAGTGGTAATTCCTAAAAATGCATTATATGATATGGTTAGACTCATTTCTTCCTCTTCTATGGTTGGTTCCTGGTGTATATCCTCTTCTTTTGAAGATTATTGTTCATTTTCTTCTTCCTCTTCAGAATCTATGTAAAATAATTTCTTCTTAGCACACTTATGACCTTTAGTGTATTTGCTATCACAACTGTAGTAAAGCCCTTTTTCTCTCTTTTATTTGAATTTTTATGGTGTAAACCTGCTAGGTTGTGGAAGTCTAGGAGTAGGAACACTTCCATCTTCATAGATGTGAGTGGTAGGCTTCCTTGTCGCCATAATTTTACATTCAATTTGTCTTGCCAACCTAAATGCCTTCTCCAATGAATCAGGTTCCCAAACGCGAACTTCATGTTGGATGTTATCCTTTAAAGTACCTTTGAAGACATAAATCCTATGTTCCTCTGGAATATCAGGTACCCTTATTTCAATTTTGGAAGTCCTCAATGTGCTCCACCAGTGAACCCTTTTGTTTGAGATTTATCAATTGGATAAAGAAGGTGTTTCTCTTTGTATCATCATAATGTGCTATCATTTCCTCCATAAAAATTGACCAAGTGACAATTTTTTTACAGAAGCAAAGCCATCAATACCATACAAATATATTTTGTTCTAAATGTAAAGTTTCAATGGGTACCTTTTGTGTGTTTTTCACACTATTGAGACCAAAGTATTGCTCCATCTATAGTATCCATGTTATGGGATCATTTCCATCAAACTTCCTCATATCCATCTTTCGAATATGGTAGTTCTTCCATCCAACATTAGAGTTTATGAATCAGGTTCCCAAACACAAAATTCATGTTGGATGTTATCCTTTAAAGTACCTATGAAGACATCAATCCTGTGTTCCTCTGGAATATCAAGTACCCTTATATTCAATTTTGGAAGTCCTCAATGTGCTCCACCACTGAACCCTTTTGTTTGAGATTTATCAATTGGCTAAAGAAGGTGTTTCTCTTTGTATCATCATAATGTGCTATCATTTCCTCCGTAAAAATTGACCAAGTGACAATTTTTTTATAGGAGCAAAGCCATCAATACCATACAAATATATTTTCTTCTAAATGTAAAGTTGCAATGGGTACCTTTTGTGTGTTTTTCACACTATTGAGACCAAAATATTTCTCCATCTATAGTATCCATGTTATGGGATCCTTGCCATCAAACTTCCTCATATCCATATTTGGAATATGGTAGTTCTTCCATCCAACATTAGCCTTCTCAATTTTAACCTGGGTATCCTAGTATGGTACATCGATCCTAGAGCAAACACTCCTCCTGGTTAGCTAAAACCATATATCACTTTGAACCAGGTTCAAATGGTCACCATGACCACTATATCTTCTTTAGTTCTTCAACCACCTCAACAAGGACCTACTCCTATTGTGAAAGTATATGGTGAGGGGGGGGGATCCAAAAATAAGTAACCTAAGGAAAAGGCCCCCCAAACAACTCCTGCTCCTCCAAATCCTCCAGTGAAGTGACCTATGTGCACTTTGTGTGATATTTTTGGGCATGCCACCCATAAATTTTTTGAGCTTTGTCATCTCAAACCTATTGTCAACGAGACATTTCTTGAATTTGACATCACAAAGGTCCATATTACGCTAGGCAATTCAGCTAAGAAACACAAATCGTTGCACATGAACCACCCCTATGCTTCGTTTGATATTTATGGCTAGTATTCTCCTCATTGTCCCTACCTCGACAAATTTTGCGACACACTTGAGGAATTTCGCGAAATATAGGAAGCTTGTAGTGGTTGTTGTACCGATCTACTTGTAAGGTATGCTTCAGCAGAAATGGAGGACATTTTTGTATCCATTTTGATACCTCCCCTTCATGTCGAGATGACGGACTCTTTGGTCGCTATTCTATATATTTTTTCATCCATGAGATCCATGGTGGAAGACCCCTACATGGAATCTTCTTCTGTTTTGGTTGAACCTCCCTCGATGAACACCTTGGTCTCAAAATCGATAGATGTGTCATCTACTAGCTCTTCGTCTACCCTCCATAGTGATGCATATGTGAACCATATATCTCATGATGATGTGTTAGGTAGTCCTGCTATGTCATGTGGTCTCCCTTTCACCATTTCTGCCATATCTCATTATGATGAAGACATTATAGAAGCAATGACCACCCCTGACTTTCCCTGGGATGATGTGCATCATTTTTCATACTTCCTTTGCAGGAGTGCCATGACCAATATGTTGTGGATCTGAAGACTTCATCCACAATGAAGTCAACTATTTTAGAAATACTATTCTTGCACAAGATGCTTTCGAAGAAGGAAATATGGCCAATATCTCTCCTAATATTAAAATTAACATTTCCAATAAATGAGGGGTAGAAGAAAACATTATCTTGGGGGAACATTGCACCCCGGTAGTAATTGAGGTTTACACTAATCTATTCAAGGAATCTCGTAATGTTTATGCCTGGTCCTATTCATATATGTTTGGCCTTTATCTTGGCATTGTCAAATTCCATATCGATATATGGGGCAATGCCCATCATGTACGTCAAAATTTGACACCCATAAATCCTTCTAGATGAGAGGCTATCAAAGCCCAAATCAAAATTCTCAAGTAGGATGGTTTTATCTATCCCATTGAATACACCACATGGGTTTCCAAACCGATTCCTGTTCTCAAGTAACAAGGCACCTTCTATGTCTACACTGACTGTCATGACCTGAAAAAATCTTTTCCCACACCATTTATTGACCAAATCATTATTGAGTGTGTGGGGCATGAGGTTTTATCGTTTATGGATGGATTATCTAGGTATAACCAAATTACTATCTGTCATGTCGATCAGTTAAAAATTGCATTGCCTAGTCCGTGGGGAAATTTTTCTTATAAGGTCATGCCTTTCGGCCTAAATAATGACGGAGCCACCTTCTAGTGGGTCATGTTGTACTGCTTCCATGACTTGGCTAATATAATCCTTGTCTACATTAACAATCTCACTCCTCATTCTAGGAGTCAGGCGCAACACATTCATGATTTGCGTATTGTATTTCCTCGATGTCACAAGTATAATATCTGTCTCAACCCACTGAAGTGTGTCTTTTGTGTTCCCACCGACCATCTCTTGGGCTTCATTGTCTCCAAATATGGTATAATGATTGATCGACTCAAATTTAAAGCCATTCTTGAGCTTCCCATTCCTCATACCTTGCTCCAATTACAAAGCCTTCAAGTAAAATCCAACTTCCTTCGTGGGTTTGTCACTTCTTATGCTACCACTGCACATGGTTTTCTTAGACTCCTCAGATCTAGCATTCCATTTGTTCGAGATGAATATGCTCAATAGTATTTTGATTCACTAAAACATGCTCTAACTTCCACTCCCTTGATTATTCCTCCTAACTTTGAGAGGGATTCTATCATATACATCTCAAATTCCACCCATTCGGTCGCTAGGGTCCTTATTCAGGTAGATGACATCGAAAATGAACATGTTATCTATTATCTTAGTAAGCACCTTGTGGGACCCCATGTTTCCTACTCGAATATAGATAAGTTGGCACTGGCCATTATGTTCTCGGTCCAAAAACCTTGTCGTTATATCCTTATGAATTAGACCAAGGTCGTGACCAATTCCTACCCCATGGATTTCCTATTCAGTTGAAATATCATCAATGGAAAGTATGGTTTTTGTATTGTTAAACTTCAGGAGTTAGATCTTGAATTTGTCACATGGAAGAGTAAGAAAGGTTTAGCCCTTGCTGAAGTCATTTCTAAATAGCTTACTGGTATGCATGATATGCTGATTAACGATGATTTACCTGATGAGAAGTTGTTTTCCATTACATAGTATTATCCTTGGTATGGAGACATCCGTAATTATCTGTGAACCTAGAAGTTTTCTTCCCATATTGATCATGATGCTCGACGACGTATACGACACAAAGTCCCCCATTATCTTCTCATTGGTGGTGATATTTATCTTCAAGGTCTTGATTCCGTCTGCCCTCGTTGTCTCATACACACTGAAAATGAGAAGGGTCGTAATTCCTGCCATAGCGACCCTTGTGGTGGCCACCTCTCTAGTTTGGATACTCCCCATAAATTCATGCACGCTAGGTATTTTTATCCTTCTCTCTTTTGTGATTGCATTGAAGTAGTAATACATTGGTCCAATTGCCAACTATTCACCCCAAAGGCATGAGCTCCACCCACTCCCCTCCATCATGTCTTATCAGCTGATCCCTTTAGTAAGTGGGTCATTGACTTCATGGAGTGTCAACCTCCATCTATTGGTAACCATAAGTATATCATAGTGGTGGTTGAATATTTCACCTAGTTGAGGCCATGCCAGCATTCAATAACATGGTGGCTACCACAACTCTCTTTTTCTTTAACCATGTTATCGCTAGATTCTAGGTTATGAAATAATTGGTATCTAACAATGGCCGACCTTGCAGAGATGATATATGGCGTGATATATGCTCTCTATCAGGATTTGAGCACCAATACTCATCATCTTATTATCCCCAAGGTAATGGAAAAATTTTAAACGATCAATAAAATCCTAAAAATTATGCTTCAACAAACGGTGAACAAGCACAAAATCAACTGGCACCTTATTCTCTTCCCTGATTTTTGGGCCTATATAAATTCTATCAAACCTTCTACTAGGTTTACTCCTTTCCACCTTACTTTTGACAAGGAGGCTATCTTACTGATCTATTGTGAAATCCCCTTCATTCACCTATTCTTCAAACTTCTCCTTGAGACCCAAACTTTAAAACAAAGACTTATAATGCTTGAGCATGCTTCTTAAGACCTCCATGTTGCATTGCAATCCATCAAAGCAGCCAAGTAGCACATGAAAGCTCAATATGACTGAAAATTCCACCCTCGTACCTTTCACGAAGGTGATCTTGTTCTAGTGTGTGACCATGCTCATGATGTCCTTGGTCATGTTAATTTTGACTCATTATAGCTAGGACCTTTCATAATTAGCAAGGATTTGGGAAAGGGTGCATACCTTCGAGAGGATTTCGAAGGCCAAGTCCTTCCAAACCCTTTCAGTGCACTCTACCTCAAAACATTTTACCCATAGAATCTCCCATTCACATTCATTTTTTATTTCTATCATGCATTTAGGTAGCTTTCATTACCATCTCATTTTTTTTCTTGTGGCACCTTTCATATGGATCCATCATCCACACTGTATATTGGATATGCTGATAGTGCAAGCCGCTTCTCTCATAATCTAGCCTCGATATCTTGGGCCATTTTTACCCCCTTGCATTCATTATTCCTCTCCAATAGTGTATTACATGTGTTGGATTTTCTACCAATAATCAGGAAAAATATGATCCAGTGATATGTTTGTTAGTCGATGTGTTTGATCATCACATCCTTCGTCTTCATGTTCATTTATATTCCTTACTGCTTGTCATGTAATTGAATGGCGTATATCGTGTTAATACCCATGTTTTTCTTAGAAGATATTTACAAGTGAAGGTTTTAGTGTGTGAATTTGAAACCATTACATTCATTCATCCAGCTAGAACCAAAAATCACTATGTATATAACATTGCAAACAATATTCTAGGTTGGCATTGATCACGTTCATTGAACACAAGACAATAATAAAACAAATGGTGAATGATATACTTTCCATATAGAAAAATATGCATATCCATATTATATATCAACAAAATCATAAATGATTTTGATTCCACTATTCCAAACACATTTGACATGTCCATATCATGCTTGGGGGGGCACCTATGCCCCTATATCTTCTCACCAATACTCTGTTTATGATTTAGTGCATGTGATATTGAATGATTTCACTTGGAACACCATGGTGCTCCATAAATTCCTCTAGATAGGGACATCATTCCCACCTTTGCATACCAAATCACTCTCCCCCATCGCATATGCTTGGGGGTTTTATCCCATGCTTAGGGGCCTGATGGAACCCTTGGACATCTTCTCACATGACTAACATAAGCATCAGCCTAGGCCCCACCAATCTAGGTATTGTCGACTATCCTACCATTCCTTCGACATTTTATCCTACCAGCCTCTCCAGCAAGCAATATATTGTAGATGCTTAATACCATATCTTCAAATATTCTACTTTATGTGACACCACACTTACCACTTGGTCCCCATGTTTGACTTGGTGGGCGGGGATGATTCTAGACCTTCTCTTGTAGTTCATTCTTGTATTCCATTTTTACCTTCATTCTTCACCAAGAACCATCCTTCCAAGAAGCATTAAGGCCATCTTTAGACAACTAAGTCCACCTACCTGAAAGCCCTAGATCTTATTTCCAATGGTCATTTTGTTCACTATAATCGCCACAAGATTCAGGGCCTTATCCTCCTCTCCAAATTCACCTTAGCTCACTTAGTAAATGAATCAAATTGGAGGGAAATCACCCTATTAAAAGAAAAATCATAAATTTTCTTTCACAAATTTTGACCAAACTCTAGCTCAGTCTGATGAATCGTTAGCACCATCGAAAATATCTCACCGAGAACTATAACAGGTATCCTTTTTTTTGGGAATTTGACACTTCACGAGGAATCCATTTATCCAAGAAGGGTCATCTTATTGCCTATTAAAATTACATTTCTTCTCTCGCACTTCTTGTACTTGGTGCACCACTTTTCCTTCATACTTGTCAACGTGCGTGTCAATTTTCGTGATGAGTAACCATCTTTTTCTCTTGTTTTTATGGTCCCCAGCGGGCCTATTTTTTGTGGCAGCATCATTAGGTCACCCCAGTTCAAAACATTTGAGTTGAGTCACCATCGCATTCATGGAGTCCGTCCCGAGTCACTTTGGCAACTATTTATGAATTCCATCGATTTTTTCCTTTTCCCTCTCTTGTGTCACCCATCTTGGCCTCCACTCATACTATACCCCATCCCCTCCAGAGTGGAATCAATCATTTCCATGTAATCCATGCTTTTTATTCTCTCACAAGATAATTCATTCCTCTGCTACTCAGTATCCTCTTTTCCATCATCATCCCTTATGTCAGTCCATCACTCAATTTACTATGATCCCTTGTGCCTTATTTGAGGATTACCGATTGCCTCACCTACAACATACCTCCTTCTAGCGACATCAGAACATTGATTCTAGAAGAAAGGTATAGAGGGTAGTGTACCTTGGTTCTAGCTTCCATTATTTTTTGGTGCCTCACATCAGGAAACAGGACTCATCATTGTCCTTTGATTTGATTTTTTCCATGCGCTCAACTTCAACTCATTATTTCAAGATCAATATTCGTATACTTGATGGTTTGGTGATTCAATAGATTTTGCCAGTGATTCTCGGGGGTTTGTGAGATGTTTCAGACCAAATGAGGGGGTTGCACTTTAGGTAGCCCTGCGCATTCCTAGATGACCTCAGATTATTCTACATCCTTAGTTGCATCTCTGCAGATTTGATGTGTTCAGTTCCACCCGCTTGAAGCGCACATAGCATGCATGTATCATTCATATGATCCATTCATATTTTCAGAGTTTTTTCCTGTTTAGCATGGATTATGTGGTTGTCATTATGTCTCATGTACTTAGACGTTATTGTATCCAGTCCTCACTCATATTTTTCTAGGCGTAATATGCATGTGGGATCAATTCTATTTTTTCTCGCACGTTTTATGCCAACATGTCATGCACCATTTACCATGTACTTTATTCATCTCAATGGGCATATGTGTGCCTCCCCAGCCTCACTTAGAGCATGTACGCAAACATTAAAAAATAAATATCATTTGTAGGTCTTGCCCCCTCAGTGATTTTCCTCTGTCACCTCACTCAATCTATGTATCTCTCCTTCTCTCTCTGTGACTCCCCTTTGGTGTCTAATGATTTTTTTCTTACAACGTATTACGGTCATACGATTAGCTCCTAATGGTCGCATGTTGGGCGGGAATTTGTTACACCAAAATTTGGTCATCTAACCATTTGAAATTAGATTGATCGAAGTACACCATGTAATAAAAATTTTACCATAGTAAAATTGGTTTCACTATAAGAAATAATTTAGTAAACCATATTTTATTAAGATATTTCTCGTTAAAGAAAGAAACTCGATGAGGAGTAAGTAAATAAATCCTTATTTGTTTGAATTTCCTGTATGAATAATTAATTAAACCACCATTTAAATAATATTCCTGGTCATATTTAACCCAATTATGAGAAATAATTAGATAAATCATTATTTATCCTACATTTCTCTAGGAATAAATAAAGAAATCATTATTTAGTTATTATTCCTTGTTAAATTTGACTAAATCACCTAGAAATAAATAAAAAATTATTATTTGTGAATTATTCCATAACCACATTCTTGAAATGATAAATAAATAATTTATTTATTATTTGAAAAGAAATGTATTTAGCCAATTTAAATATATTTTCCCTTTGGAAAAATAGAATAAAATATTCCAAGTTCTTAGATCTAGATCTTGGTTAATAATATTTTATTATGTGCCATTATCGAGGATACCTTAATATTTTATTATAAATAGGAGGGATTTCCATTCATTCTTCACTTTTATCACTTTCATTGTTGCATCGTGATCATTCTCATTATTGTTAATATTTTCTTTGCTTCTTGAGCTCCCATAGAGTTCAACACATTTTGGGTTTTCTACACCATTGAGAGAGATAAATTTCTAGATATTAAGCGTTGAGGATAGCCCAGAACCCATCCCATTGAGGGCCACTACTAACATTATTATTTGTTTCCTTTTAAGGTGTTATAATATATTAAAAAAATTCCATATCTTGTATTGTTTGTTGGATGCATGGAGCAATTCTTATTTCTTTTCACTGTTTAACTTCTTTTACTGCATAGATGTATTTTTTTCAGAATTTTTTTTAACTATCGATTTCACATCTAAGTAATGTAAGAAACCATCTTTGTTGACAACGATATTTGTCACACACAACTAAAGTGATTTTATTTCATACACTTGCATTAAGAATTTACGCTAACAATAGAGTAAAAGATTCCCCATGTATGTCAATCATTGTTAGTTAATAAAAATACCTTTCACATATATCATGGAAAAGTCATCGAAATCAAAACAAAATCGAATGAAAAGGAAAATAATACATAGAATAAATTACAAAAATAAATTAACAAACAAAAGTAAAAATGAAGAAGGCTAAAGGTAAAAGAAAAATCCAAATTTAAAATATGAACTCCAACAAGATTACTTATATGAATGTATCTACAAAGGAGATAATAATAAGCATATGCATGTTCATTCCTTTATTAATATTTATTTTTTTTATCTTAAAAATTTATAATAAATGTGGCTCTCAAAATGGAGAGGGTGAATAGTAATGATGACAGATAATACATTGAATGAGAAGTCTATTTCATCTCCAAATTTTTCTTCTTCAAGGTGAAGTTTCCATAAAAGTTTCCTAACCATTTTCTAATATAATAAATACTTGAAGAAACATACCAGAGGTCCAGAAACTCCCCATATTAGTTGATTCAATGAGGATAGTTATCACTTCTCATAAGAATCTCTAAACAAAATGATAAAAAGAGAACGAACTTCAAAATTGATCTGGTAGAGGTGTGAAAGGTCCACGAAGACCTGTAAAACATAGTTCAAGATTAGAAAAAACTAAAAAAATAGAACTTAAACCAAAAGTGAAATAATGAAAATAAATGAAAGTGGGAAAATGAAACTTACCATTGGAGAATTTCATTGGATCTTACATGAGGGAGAAGATTTTCTCCAATACAAGTTAACTTCTTCTTTTAATTAGAATTGGAAACATGAAGAAGTTGAAATGATGGAAAATTTATTAACCCAAAATCATTATTTAACAAATCTAAACTACATTAAATAGTAAACTAGAAGAAAAGAATGTTTCATGTTCAAGGAATGCAAAGTGAATTAAATCCATCAAAAGCAAGGATGAAGGTATGCTTCTTCATGAATTGTAGAAATGACTGTTATGTTTCCTTCTTGCATTGTGAACCTATGTCAGCACCAAAATATTTAAGTGCATTCAAAATAAAATATAATGTAGCAGTTATGTATATGAAGAGGACTTAAATATTTATATAATAAGTATGGAGAGAAATTCAAAATAAAAGAGAATTAAAATATCAATTGACCATCGGTACATTACCTTTACATGTTCGAAATTCGTTATTAGTGAAGCACATTGTCGAGAAGGGTAAAATAAGTACATGTGCATACATCATGAAGAATGTATATCCCTTTAGTCAGAAATTCATCTCTATGAATGAATACTTGGATTTGGAAAAATTATGGTTGAAACACATCCAAGTTTTCGACCACCATGATAACATGAAAACATCATATATGTTTAAAAAATAATCAAACTATACTTCATGTATAAATAGTGAAATCTAAAAATGTAATGTTGTGAATATTGTTAACCCAATATTCGGCATTTCTAAGTTTCCAAGATAATTAAAACAAAAGGTAAGGGCTCAAGATTTCCAAAAAATATCGATGGACCAAAAGTTCGATAAATAAAAATATTGCTTTGTAATGTTTTTGAAGTCATTTTTTTTCATAAATTTAATGAAATTTCACCTCCATTACAAGATGTCCCAGTATTTAAAATATCAAGGGCAACAAGATCTTGGAACAAAAGATTTTGTGTAACTTTTACAAACAAAAATTATGATATTGATCATGCCTCACAAATAATGCTTGTTAAATCTATAATGTAGGAGTACTAATTTTATAATGCATAAAAAAATCACGTATCAGAGGTAAAAGTTTCAAAGGAGTTTATAAAGTAGTTGTGATGAGTTTCATTTTGATAATTTGAAGTTTTGTAAAAATGATTACAAGAGAATTTAAATTTACCCTAAAAAATTCGTTTCGAGGAGAGGAATTCAAGAGAATAAATAAAGTGTCAAATATATAAAAATCATTTTCTAAAGCTGTTTTTGTTTAGAAAAATCCAAGACAGCAAAATTTGAGTGAATATAGTAAAATAGGGGTCATTACCATTGTTATATGTCATCGACAAGATAGCAGAGAGACAAGGAAATGTGAATTTCGGAGAAGTAAATATTAGAATTTGTTTTAAATACTTCTAAAATAATACAAACCCAAGAGTCCCATAAGTGAACAACTTTGAAATTATAAGGAAAATATCAAAAAACGAAAAGTAGAGGATCGAGATTCCAAAATTCATCAATGAGATTCTCTGAGCTCATTTGTTGGAAATGAATATAACTAAAGGGAAAATAATTTTCTATGTGTGATGCAATGGTTCAATTCCTCTTGGAAAATTGTAAGATTTCGAACAGGCATTGATAAAATTACAGATAAGATCATTCACTACAAGTGTTTTTATTAGAAATTTACATGGTTGGTAGAACTTTAGAGCAATAATGAGCATACACATTTCATTCCATATAGATTAAGGATAGGCACTAATACAAAAATGAGTGGTTACATGGCTTTTTGTATAGGTCACTGCCCTACTGAATGTTTTGCATGGTGAGTTTCGTTTTCATGCATAACCTAAAAGATATGACTTTCACCATTTCCGATGTGCGATTAAATGTTATATAACAGTTAAATAACAATTACAGAGAGTCATATATGTGTTTTTATCGCATTGAAATATCATAAGACAAATCTTGATTTGAGTTTTGTGATGTGATATAATTGTCGCGATGTAAAAGTTGTGGTATGAGAATGTGTGATGGGAAACTGTGATGGAGCGATTACGATATCGAAGAATAGTCATATCAGGGATAGAAAACAACTATATTATTCTTGTGATAGAGGGAATATGATAAATGACATGTCTCATTGGTAGGATCGGCCTTGGGTTTTATAAGAGATCAATAATCAGAAGATTTGAGCACTAGATGTAACATTGTTAATATGTCGATTTGTGATGAAGAACAATCTCAATAGTTTTATTATATGGATTTAATTTCATATTAGATCTGGGACATAGGAACCTTTAAACATATGACCCTATCAAAATTATGATTTATCAACGGATGAGATATCTTTCAGAACTGAGTATAAATGTTGTATCGTGTATAGGTTTGTGTGGACACCACAATTTTTGGTGAAGTCATTTTATCCGAGAGTGAGCGAGAAGGAATATCAAAGGACTCATATCAGAGGTTTCTTATTAACAAATGGTAAGAACTGTCTCCAATCAAATATTTTGATAAATAGGATTTAAATATGGATGATGTGATATCAAAAGGAGAGGTTCATCTAAAATTGAAGGGAATGGGAATATCGGGGGATTAGAGATATTTAGAGTATGCTCCTTTCAGAACCTCCAATAGGCGAATTATAATATTATGACATACCTTATATGCGACTAACAATTTCTTCAGGTATTCAATTAAAAAAATGACTAGTTTAACTTTTCTTTTAAATAAATAACCCTTTAATAATTTTAATAACTGTCAGAATATCATATCGTAAAGTAATTTTATCAAAAATTTCTTATGAACAGATGTATGAAATATAATGATCAGATATGATTTCTCTGATAATTTATTAATATTTATCATGATTTCAATCAATAGAATAAGAATTAGATAACCCTCAAGTTTTAGACGAAATCATAAATACTTCCCTGAACATGTTGCGGATTTTGAAAAAATGGTTGGATACTTTCTTATCACAGATCTACTCAATCAATTCAATGAAGACTTGTGAATGAAACAAAATATAAATTAGAAATAACCTTTGAAAAATAAAAGTAATGATATATGATAGTGAACATGTAAACACATACCTAGAAGAATTTTGATTGTAATGTTACCTCATGTATCTTCAAATTCTCCTAAAATTTCTCAAAAAATTTCATATGTTCAACATCACCTACATATTTAATCTAAATTGGAAAGTAATGAGTCATATTAATTGAATCCACTTATAATATATATCGGAGGACAAGAGTGGGGAAAATAGGCTCTTTTTTCATAAATACTTGAGAATAAAAAATTTCCATGTTGTAGCAAATCCTTGGAATTTCATAATGTATGATCAATGTGATGAATTTTTTGCATAAAATGACAATTACGATATTCACAAATATATATGGTCTGATTATTTAAGAAATTATAAAATGTTCTAAACTTCTTTTTTGAAAATGATAGGGGATGCCAAGAAGAAGTCAGATTCATTACTTGCTTATTGAAAATATGAAATAATGAAATAAATGAAAACAAAAAGATATTCCTATTGCTAACTCACCCGAAGGAAACATGACTAATTATATTCATGCTTCCAATGTAACCATTCTCTTGTATTTATATACATTTTTAACATGATTAAAAATATGATTATATGTATACAAATAAATTTGGATATAATATATACACAAATTGCTAATCTAAAGACAAAGATTAGCTTATTTAGAATTGCCTTCTTTTTAAATTTCTCTTCCAAGTGAACTTCAATTGGATCATAGAAATATAGATTGATTTCCATTATTTATTGGGAGAGGTTTGAAAGAGGTGATGACATGCCATATTGTGAATAATAAATTTTATATACAATGGTCGTAGTTACTTTGTTAGTGCTATGTTCAAGTGTTAAATTATTAACGATATTTCGTGAAAGAATATTATCCAAATATATTTCAAATGGATCAATTAAAAACGGATGGAATTATGATAGATCAAATGGAATATTATTAATTGAATTATATTGTTGGTCATATTGTGAAAATACACTCTCTTCTTGGCACTGCTTTCAAGAAGAAATAAGTAATTGATACAAAATTAACATAAATTGGAATTGGCAGTTTAATGGCTCTTGATTCTCACAATTATAATTTGAATCTTCATTTTTCCATTGAGGCAATGCATCAATTGAGTGTTAATATTGAGATACTCAGTATGCCAGAAAAAAGTATCTAACAATATATTAAGACTAAAAACATAGAACAAATATGAAGTTCAAAACAAATGACGGAAGAATAACAAAATTTAATCATATTTTACACTAGTGTTACAATTATTGTCAAGACACAATTGGGACTGTTATCACTCTAAAATATTGAATGCTTTTATCTTGCTCATGTTGAGAAAAATTAAAGGGATCACTACAATTAGATATGTCATATTCTACCATTTCTGTATTTAGTCAGCAAAGAAAGATTTACAAAGAAACTTTGATGAAATTAATGGTCAGTAGTGTTGAAAAACCACATAATTATCCTATCTATTCCCTACATTTTGACATGGACTCATTTATCTTATGTAATTAAGACACTGGTAAAGACAAAATCATAGTCATAGAACATAAACACAAAGAAATTTATAGTGACAATATAACTCATGAGTCTATGTGGCATTTAGATTTTGATGGCTTTGTAAACATATTAGGTGCAGGAGCTGGAGTATGGATCTATAATTTAGAGAATGATCATTCAGAAGGACATGCTTTCATATTGAATTTAAAATTCACTAATAACATGGCAGAGTATGAAGCATTATTGTTAGGACTGCAAATTGTAAGAAAAATTGGAGCCAAAAGAGTTTATGTCATGGGAGACTCAAAACTTATCATAAGACAAATTAAAGGAGATATCTTGTGAATAATCCTATATTTAGCTAATATAGAGAAACCTTTTTAGACTTGATAAATTATTTTCTTGAAACTGACTTTGTTTTTATTCAAAGAAAGTAGAATATGCAAGCACATAGTTTCGCTACTTTTTCCAACACATGCAGGTTACCATTTCAGCCAAATCATTAGTACAATGCTGAGGTAAGATATAGGTCAACCATACCTAATAATTTGAAGTATTGGAAAACCTTTTCCCAAGACTTACAAATTTATGATTCTTTGAATTGTGAAGGAGAATTTCAGAAATCTAATATAGACACTAGATGTACAAAAAATTATAACTTGAATAATGAATTATATGTAAATGATGTAAATAAAATAGAACTAGGTAAATTTACTAAAGTTTAATTAGAAAAAATAGAAACAGTATAAATAGAGGAAACAACCAATGATGAATTAGAATTTTGAAATCTTAAATACAAGATTTTTCCTAAGGGATTATCCCCATTAGAAGATCCTTTTGACTCCCTATGGTCAGATATAGAAGAATGTAACATAGGAATAGAAGAAAAACCTAAGCTTATCAAAATATCCAAAGCATTACCTCTAGCTGAGAAGTTGAAGTACATTAGTGTGTTTAAAGAATTCCAATATGTCTTTTCCTGGAGTTATGAAGATCTCAAGTCTTATGACACCAACATTATCCAGCATAAGGTACCAATTAAAGAAAATCAAAAGCCGTTTAAACATAAGCTTAGGAGAATTAACCCTATTCTTATGCCATTGATAGAAAAATAAGTTAAAAGGATGTATGAGGCTCAAATATGTGCACCCATTTGATATTATGATTGGGTTTCTAATTTAGTTCCCACTAGAAATAAAATAGGATAAATTATACTTTGTGTTGACTT
The DNA here is from genome assembly GCA_034641835.2 of Pinus albicaulis. Classification (NCBI taxonomy): domain Eukaryota; kingdom Viridiplantae; phylum Streptophyta; class Pinopsida; order Pinales; family Pinaceae; genus Pinus; species Pinus albicaulis. Next base: position 1,201,866,087 of record CM076581.1, on the reverse strand, counting down.
TAGAAAATTAAACAAAGTGTCACTAAAAGATAACTATCCTCTCCCTAAAATGTACCACATTCTACATAGGGTAGTAGGGTCATCAAAAATTTCATTACTCGATGGATTTTTCTTGATACAACCAAATCTTAGTCCAACCTGATGATCAAGCAAAGAGTCCATTTACAACTCCATGGGGAGCATTCTTGTACTTGAAAATGCCCTTTGGACTAATGAATGCTAGAGATGCATTCCAAAGAGCTATGGACATAGCCTTTGCCAAGGAAATCCATGACTTTTTAGTCATTTACCTAGATGATATCACATTATTTTCCAGAACATATAATGAATATCTAGATCATTTGAGAAGAGTATTCATAAACTGCAGAAATTTTGGCATATCCTTGAATCCTGAAAAGACACTCTTTGGATTAGAAGAAGGAAAAATCCTCGTACACATTATTTCAAAAGAGGGAATTAGAGTTCATCTAGTTAGAATAGAAGAAATCCTTAATATCGGTCATCCTAGGAACATTAAAGAGTTACAAGCAGTTTTAGGAAAAATAAACTTTCTTAGAAGATTCATCTCTAACTTAGCAGAATTACTTAGAAATTTGAACAACATGTTAGAAAAAGATTCAACACTTAAGTGGAAATTAGAGGATAAATGGTCTTTTGAAGCAGTCAAATAAGCTCATACTAAAACACATGTCCTCATAAGTCCTAATTTCAAAAAAGATTTCATAATTTTTTCATTAATTCAAAACACACCATTGCAGAATGATGATGGTTATGAACAAGCGATTTCTTTCTTCCGTAAAAACTTGAGAGATGAAAAACTAAATTAAAATATTATGGAGAAAAAAGCACTTTCTTTAGTGAAAGCTATAAAATATTTCATATTGTACATTCTATACTCTCACATAATTGCATATTTTCCAAAATCAGTTGTAAAATACATTCTAACTTAGAATGGTCCAGATGGAAAAAGAGGCAAATGGATTGGCACAATATTGGAATATGAAATTGAAATCAAGCCTACAAAATTGATCAAAGGCCAAGGTTTAGCCAAACTCATGGCTGAATCAAACTGTCGGACCTTAGACATAAATTTCAGCTCAACTAGGTGGTCAGGAAGAGATGACAACTCCACAAATCAATGAAGCTTTTATAGATTCATCTTGGTATGCAGACATTATATTTGTTTTACTCAACATAAAAGCTCCTCCTCATTTATCTAGAACCAAAAGCAGATTCTTAAAATTGACAGCAATGAAATATTTTATTTTATATAATGTTTTATTTTGGAAGGATCATGGGGTTATTCTATTAAATTTTTTATTGAAAGATGAAGCTGAAAAATTCATGCAAGAATTTCATGCAGGAGACTGTGGATGACACCTTTACTGGAAAGCAACTGCTAATAAAATTTTCAGGGAAGGTTTTTACTAGCCCACTCTTTTTGTAGATGTTAGAACGTATGTGACCTCCTGTCATAAATGCTAGATATTTGAAAGGAAAAAGAAACTCTTACCATTACCCCATAAACCTATCTCAATAGAAATTCTATTTCAACAATGGGGTTTAGACTTCATCGATGAAATTCACCCACCCTCCTTTGCCTAGAATAAATGGATTTTGATAGCCACCGATTACTTTACCAAGTGGATAGAAGCCATCCCTTCTACACAAGCCATGTACTTTTTCATTATTTTATTCCTTGAGAACAACATCCTTTCTAGATTTGGATGCCCACAATAGCTCATTACTAATAATGAAAATACCTTGAAATCCAAGAAAATTATAGATTTTTGTAACAAATACCATATCAACCTTGGTCATTCCACTGCCTATTACCTTCAAGGTAATGGACTAGTAGAATCCTCAAACAAAATCCTATTCAACATCATCAAGAAATTGTTAGAAGATAACAAGAAAACCTGGAATAAAAGGTTGGTCAATTCCTTATGGGAAGATAGACTAACTACAAATAAATCTATTGGTACCTCATCCTATAAATTAGTATATGGGATGGATGTTGATTTTCCGTCCTCTTTAGGAGTGCCAGTGATGAAAATGATTCAAGAGATGCAAGTAGAACCAAATGACATCTAAAGAAGGATAAATCAGACAATTCATTTGTAGCAAACCAGGGAAGAAGTTTGTATCAAATATCAAGTAATCCAAGACAAAATCAAAAATATTTTTTATAAGAAAACTAAAGAAGATGATTTTATCATAAGTGATAAAGTAATCAAATGGGATTCCAGAAGAGAAGACAAAGCGAAACATGGGAAATTTCATTTTCTTCGGAAGGGCCCATACATAATCTATGGTTACAGAGGTAATAGTGCATTTTTCTTGAAAGAGTTAGATGGAACATATCTACCAAGTGGAAAAGTCAATGGTAGAATGTTGAAGCAATATTTTTCACCAGATTAACCAATAGTTCATTTGTCTTACTTTGTTCATTGTAAATACCATAGAAAATTTTTTATTGGATTGGATGATTATCATATAAATTTGAAGACCAAAGAGAAATCCCTAATCTTTAAAAGATATAACATCATACGTTTGAACAAAGGAAATCATAGAAAGTAGTTTGAAGGAAATAAAAGTCAAAGTTACAAGGCCACTGATCAGAAATTTCTTGACATCTCACCAGGAGATGTCATCCACAAGTGGAGCCACTATTAGGGTCCTATAATAATAGTGAACATAATTTTGAATTAACTATGTTGAGTCTTGTAATATTGTACATACCTTTTCTTTTTGCAAATGGTTTCCCATACTAAAAAGATAAAAGAGGGTATTTCCTAAAAGAAAAATCAAAGGACCAAAAGAAAATTAGATCAAAAAAGAATATAAAGTATGAACCCCAAAAAAAGAAACAAAAATCGATCCTTAAAATATTGAACATTCAAATACCACTACTCTTAGTTTATTTTATGCAAATAAATTTGTGTGAAACTTGCCCAAAATACCACAATTCATGATGATCATACAGTTTAATCTCGATTATTCATAGCTTTAAATTTCATGTCATGATAGTTAGTGAATAAAGATATGGCCAAACCATTTAATCTTGGTAGATCAGTAGTTAGGTAGATAATAAAAGTGAGCTCATCAATTTAATCTGAGCCATTGTAAGATATAAGGTTAGAAATAGAATAGTTTTCTTATCAAAAGAAAATAAAATGGTCATCAAGATCAAATGCACCCAATAAAAGGATAAAAAATTGTTAGGGTAAATAAATGGTAGGTAGAATACTTTTATAAGTCATGGAAAGCATTAGTTGGTTCATCTCATATCACTAATATCCTCCTAAATCCCCTTCCCCTTGCTAAATTCTTATTTCCACTCTTGGAACTCATTTCCCCTTGTAAAAAATCCCTTTCCATTATTCTAACACTTTCCCCTTCCCTAGTTTAAAACCTATTTCCATCACTAAAACCCATTTTCCCTTTGAAAAACCTCTTTTCCCTAGTTTAAAACCCATTTCCATCACTAAAAGCCCTTCCCCATTTCTAATTCCACATTATTCAAGTAAAACATGTAAAACCCAATTTGCATAGTTTTAACACACTTAATATAATCCTCAGACCCCGCTTCCCTTTTCAATCAATTCCTTGCTTAAATTTTTTTCCCAAACCCCTTATGTTATTTTTTACTATAGTTTATATTTCATTTAAATCCCCCCACTATATAATCTCAGGTCCCCCTTTATTTTAACCCCACACGTATTACTCCTGAATACCTTTATATTAAAACTCTTCCACTTTGTATTCCCTAACCCATCTCATATTTATCCCTGACCAAATTTATATTAAACCCTTCCCATATATTTTTTCTCAACCCCACCTCTCAGAATACTAAACTAATCCCACAACACCCGTCAACCGTCTGATTGGTGCCACGCAGATCTAACCACTCCAGAACCCTTTCTCACTCTCCACTATTTGATGTTTAAAACAATGGGGGTGGTGTCAAAATGGGTGTTTTCACACCCCCACCCCTTTTCCATGAGGCACTCTCACAATTTATCTCACTACCCTTCCTAAAAACCACCAAACAACTTTTCATCGTGCTATAAACCGCTAGACTACCTCCACGCCTTGCGATGAAAACCACTCTTTTTTGAATTAAACTCACGCACAATCGCAATTAAAGAAATTTCAAAAGTAATAAGTCCTAACCCTTTACAGGTATTCCCTTATTGTTTTTTATTTGTAAAAACTGTTTATTTGTGAAAAAAACCAAAAAACCTTTACCGACCAAGTTTTAAGCCATTGCCGACTGGAATTAAAGCCTACTGCCACCTGAATCTTCTCGACAATGAACTCACAATTTTACAGGTAGTCCTAAAGTTCTTGACACCATTAATTAAGCATAAATAGTAATAATTGAACAAATAAATGGCCTTCGAGAGAATTATATCGTTAAATCATTTGCAACCACTTGTGCTAGATGTTGAACACATCCATGTAGTTGACAAGGACTTCTAAATTAGTGATACAGTCACTGATTTTAACTTTTTGGATCTCCACTGCTGGATCCATGACCAATTCATTGACCAAGCTAATTATATCCACCTCTGGGACTCAAACCTACCCAAATACATATTCCCACCAACATTTCAGTTCCCAAACCTCATTAGACTCTGCCAGATCAACTACTTTCCTAATGAAATGGCTTTATTTACCCCGAATAAAGAAATCCATTTCATAATTACTACTCAATATATCAATCAGATGTTGCAGATTCAACCAAAACCTGATGAAATACAATTATCCATTGATATCCTTACTAAACTCTACCTAAAACTAGATTTTCCTAAGAGATTCCAAATATTCCAGACTTTCCTTCCTCCATCAGTAGAAACCCCCAAAAGTAATCCTCCATATTCAACTTCCATATTTTCAAAGAGAACTAGACTAATTTTTGTTGTGCTTTCATGTATTTTAGGGTATCTCACTGATGAACATGTAAAGCATCTATCATAAGTTTCATATCCATATTTTTCCCAGCTCAGTCTCATGCTTGAACCTTTAATTTTTCCTAATATCTAGTATATGCAATCCATGATCAGTTGGTCAAATTACTAGAAGAAGTAGCATTTAAATACTCTTCATTTGTGTTCCATTTGTTCCTATATTTCCAATCAGAAAGGTTTTTCATTTAGCCTCCAAAAACAGGACACAGAGGGTAACCCCCAATATGTAGTATTTTAGACATCCTTGATCAGAAAGGATTCCACAAAATTAATCTATAAAGACTTCATTGATTTATTTTTTTATCCAGTTCTTAATATGCTAAGCAGTAGCATTCCATCTAGAGTCATTGAAGAGATAAAGAACGTGTTACAATTTTCATATCAAATTAAAACAAGATATTGGTATTTATACTAGAATCATACATAACTTAGAGTGTATGGAAGTCAGCTAACTCCATACAAACTTCCCAAATACCTCCCAATGAGTTTATTTTCTTTGGAATACATAAGAGAAATATTGAACTCAGATGAAGTAAATTTCCTTTCATCAAAGAAGAAAACTCTATTCAAGATCAAGAACTAGCTAGGTATTTTTATTTGTAATAATAGGAAGGTTGGTCACCAAGCAGACAAATGTTTACAAGATTTCAAATTCAGTATCCATTTCAAATTTCAATATGACCCCTTCGGATTCATAAGTAAGTTAAGAGTCAAATTGAAATTGACCCATTTTATTCATGAGTCAAAGCCTGAGGTTGAAAAGTATTCCAACCAATTAGAGTGGTTGGAAAATACTTTGAAGGAGATGGAGAAGCAGGTTGATACTAGTTCCATCTTGCTTACTCTAGCCCCACAAGACAGGAATTCAAAGAGGAAAAGAGAGGAAGGCTCTTATTCTGCAGAGACTACTTCTGATACCAAATTCAAGCTAATATACAGGAAAAGGAAAACCTTAATCCAGTGATAGAATAACAAGAGATAGTTGAAATAGTTGAAGTCATTGATAAAGATATAATTTTCAAAGATAATGCACCTCCAAAATTTTAGAAGAAACACACCCACCATCAACCTCTAGTGCAAAAATCATTCAAAAACATCATAGTGCAAAGGTTTCATCATCTATAAAACTAGTGGAGAATGAGAAGGATACAATGGAAAAATACAAAGAAATCAAAATCAAGAATGGAGCATTGAAAGCTTTAACTTATGCTTAGTATTGGAAACAAACTCCTAGAGACCAAAACATATTGCTATCAACATTTGACTAAAAAACAAGAAAGATAAAAATGACATTTTTATAGCTAACAGTGTAGGCTCCAAAATCACTAGCAGATTACAAGAACACAACCTTTCAAGTTCTTGCTAAAGATGTGCATCCAATAGATCGGATTTAGTTTCATAAACAAGCTGAAGAAATGATCTATTAGACTATGACACACACAGCTTTAAGTGTCCAAAAAATATAGAATTATCTAGAAAATATATGGACACGGTTAAAACTAGAGAAAGCTTCTTCACAAGAAAATGATAACAAGATAAAATCACTTGAATATTTGGTAATGGAGGTTGGATATAATCCAAATAATATCAGAGAATTATAATAGAATATCAAGAAGAAGAATGCAGACATAGTTGCATTGAAGAAACAACTAAAGTTACCCACAACAGAGCATCCAAAAACTAAAGAATTTTTAGAAAATGAAAATCAGAAGAATGAAATGATGAATCTCATCATTCAATTGACAGCTCCACTGAAAGAGATGGAAACTGAAATGGAAAAACTAGTGCAAGGAAAGCAAGACAACATGGAAGGACTTCCCATTAATACTATTCCTATAACTTCTACATCAGCCCCATTTCCTATAGCAGCTCCAGTGATAACAGAAGTTCTAGCCACTACATCAGCACAACCATCAACAGTTTCAACAACCCATCCCAATGATGAGGCAAGTAAATTAATTAAGGCAATGCGATACATGTAAATTCAAAATACTGAAATCAATAAGCTCAAATAAAAAGTAAAAAATCTAGAAGATGAAAATAAATTGGCTCAGGTAATGCATAAAATTTAAACATAGAAATGAAACAAATTAACTAAAAGAATTCATAAGTTAGAAAAGGAGTTATCACTGAAAGAGCCAGTAGCCCAAGAAAAACAATAGTTGTGGGCCAATATCATTAACTCAGTTAATGATATTTGGCCTTCTATATAGGTTATATTTAAACAGAAGGAATTGATAAAGGAGGCTAGTGATGAAATCCAAAATTTCAAAGAAGATCTTGGAACGAAACCAGAGTAAGCCACAAAGATTATAGAATTCCCAAATTCTAAAAACAAGTAGGAATTAGAAGAACTTGGGATAACAGATAGAACAGAGAACATCTTAGACGTGAAGAAAGTGATTTCCAAGAGAAATATGGTGATACAACTTGAAGATAAGTGTCAGACTATGGATCTTCTAGTAAATATATTCATGAACAAGTTTGATGTGTTGAGACAAAAACGTCTTCCTAATCCATTAGTAACCAATGATAGACTAATGAGGCATGAAGACCATGACAAAAATATTAGGGAAGTAGCTAAAGAGACCTCAAACAATTCATCAATAAAATGGGTTCCTACAGGCAAAGTACTCCTTTAGAGTTTAGAGAAATTCGTCTTCCTTCAGCGTGAGGTAAATCTTGTTTTTGTAAACAAGCCTACATTTACCATGTATACTGAGGCTAATTAGATTTATAGGAGGATGGTAAAAATCAAACTTCCAGATGAAGAAGCCTAGGAAAATTGGTGTGAATTATTGTGATAGGTAAAAGTCAAAGCAATTAAAAGAGAGACAAAGTAAAAGAGAAAACAGTGCAGTGAGGTAAAATAAAACTCATAGAGTTAAACAGTAGACAGATAAATACAAATGAAGAGAATTTAAAGAGAATTCATAGGTTAGAGCTGAATATAGATAAAATAAAACCAATGTAAAAGATAGAATTACTGTGTAAGATAAGACATTATAAGAGAAACGAACAACAAATCAAATAAATAGTGACAACTTGCATTTAATTAAAGAAGTGTCTCTATCTTCTTACATGAAAATATTTTATTTTCCTTAACTAAATCCTAAATCAGTTGATAATATATCTTTTGATAAGTTGTATAAATACTTCATACTTTGAAGTATCAAGGGTCAATTAAGTGAGGATTTTTGAATATTTCTATAGTTGATCGATCTATTCACCAGAGGGTTATTGTAATCATTTCCAGTTGGCATACAAGACAAGTGATAAAGGCATTTCTTTACAGTATTCATGTGTTCAAATATCTCAGTGAAGTATATTTCAATTGTTCATGTTGTTTTCTTAAGTATTCCATAAACTTGCATGTTTTCTAAATTTAAATGTTATAATAGGAATTTTATTGTAGAAGTTATTTAAATACACTTTGTTTTGAACTGTTATCGATTTTCATGTTTTCTTATAATATCTGGTTTATAGAATCCTTGATTTCTCTATGATCTCGATTCACCTCCTTCACCTTCCTTCACTATTCGGCTTAAGGAATTCTTAACTAGTCCTTGATCTCGATTGAAAACCACTTCACCACTCAGCCATAAGATCTGATTTTGCTCAGCTACCTTGCCCTGTAACACTTCCTTTAGAATTTTACCCTATTCTATTTTAAAATCATATTGACTCCATAGCCCAATGGAAAATGGAAAGGAATATATCCATCTAAGTCATTAATTCCATCAATCAACCAATCAATCAATTAAAACAAACCAAACCAAGCATACATAACTAGTTGAAAATAAATTAAAAAAAAAAAGTTAAATCATTAAGAGAGAGCCCTCTCTGAGCATTAGGAAGGCTAGATCCTAATCTCCTAAAGTGTATGATATACCTATGCTATTTATTTTTAACGCCTATAACGGTGACCATATTGGGGAGAATCAGTCCCTAGTTTAGACAGATCTTAAAAGAAACAATTCTTCTCATATTTTACATTAAAATTTCAAATGGTTGTTAAAAGTTTTCATTAAAACTTAAAATTCTTGCTTCTAAAAGAGCATACTATACCAAGGCTCATCCTAATCCATAGCCTTCTATAATTTTTGATGATCCTAATAGAATTTTAAGAAAACATAAAAAAGTAGAAAGTCTAGGAAGTAGTAGTCAATTAATCAAAGCAAATTCACTTCCTAAAGAATTATCAAGAATACAGGATATTCAATTTGATTTATCATTTGAGCATTCTTTATTTAGAACCAAATCTGAAAATTCAATCTATGATATTGTAATAGACTCTAATTTTATTCAATTTATTAAAGAAAAGAAGGAAACTATACAACTTGACTTAGAGCATCATGTTCTAGAGACTTTTCTTAAACTTGATGTTTTGAACTCAAATTTTATTAAATATATACATGAAGCATATTTTCAAAAATCAGTTGAATTAGTTTCCCTAACTGCTACTACCCGTAAGCATTCTACCATTCCTTCTAAAACTATAAATATAACTTTATTTAGTACCACATCATCTATGTTATTCACCATTGTTCATTCCATAGAACCATTCATCCCCAAACATCCTCTGCAACCTAAGGTTTGAATCTTATATTCAAGTATTCCAAGTACATCTTCAAGTACTTCAAGCTCATCTCCAAGTACATCTTTTATTATTACAAGTTCATCTTCAAACACTTCAAGTTCATCTCCAAGAACCACCACTTTACCTCCGAGCCAAGCTAGAATCTTAGCCATGGCATCCAAATATGCCCCTTTGGTCTTACAAGCCCCTTTACATGCCATTCCATAGGATTACCAAAGTAAAAATTTTCAGTTTCATAAATTGGTCAATATACTACTCAACAATATGTAAATAAAATGACTGATTATTTTGAATTACATGAAGTTGATGAGGATGATGTTCAAATGTGATTATTTGTATAAACACTAGCAGGAGATGTTGAAAAATGTTTTAAATCTTTACCTGCTGGTCATATTTCTCATTTAGCTTCTTTCCATAGATTGTTCATGAATAGATGGGAAAGAAATAAAAAAACTTTACAAATATTGTATGAATATGAAATATTAGAAGAGCTTAAAATGAATCTATTCAGAATTATTGTATTAGGTTTAATACCATTTACAATGCAATTCCATCAAATATCAAACCTCCATGAGACTTGGCCCTAAGCAAATTTCCAAATTTTTTTGACACTGATATGTCTTATCAATTAAGAGAAAGAAACCTTGAAACTTTAGAATAGATGCAGAGTAATGCAATTATTCTAGAAGCTACTTATTAGCTAAAAGAGCTAGGATAAGGAATGAAAGAAGAGTGACTATTAAGGAAGAACCATCTACATCAAACATTAAGATAGATAGTTTAGCTAAAATTATGGAAAGACTAATGTATATATTAGAAAACATGGAAATAAAGACTCAGTGGGAAAATCAACAAGGTCCTCAAATCAGAAACCCCAACTTTAGGAAAAATCCTAATACTCGTAATTCAAGAGAAGTAGTACCTGATTGACAGATTATACAACATTTTCAAGAAAACTATGCTAAAATTTCTCAAAAAAATGAAGAAGACCAGGACACCTAGATAAACTTGATGGGAATAAATTATGAAAATACTATTTTTCTTACCCTAGAAGAATAGGAAATGTACATGTTACAAAAATTACAGTTAGATTCTGGAGAGTCCTTTAACTAAAAACAAGGCTATGAATCTGATATTGATGAAGTTCATAAAAAATATAGCCTTAGAAGAAAAAATAACACAGAAGCCCCTATTAAGAAAACAATTGAAACCCAAATTAAGAAAATAGTAGAAGCTCCTATGACCAAAATGCTAGAAATTCTCCCTAGAGAGACCCACAATACATCAAGCCCAATGATTGTAGACATCACATCTACTACTACTCAAACAACAATTGTTGCTCAAATTCAATTGCTACTCAAACTGTTCCTGATAAGAAAATTGAAAACAAAATTGTTGAAACACAAACTGAATTACCAACTGTTGATAAAAAATATAAAAATACACAAACTACAATTCGTAAAGACGAAATCATTCGATTAGGAAAAACTCAAATATTTTTTAATATCCAAATTGAAATAGCTAAATTGAAAATACAAGTTCCTTTAACAGAGCTGGTGAAAAATGATTCATACAAGGCCCAAATCAATGAAACACTAAACATAAGAGCTGGTGAAAAGTGATTCATACAAGGCCTAAATCACTGAAACACTAAACATAGGAGAAGGCAAAGATGTTGTTAACCTCAATTATGACCAACCTGAGTTACTATTTGGTCCTGAAGTTAATGGTAAACATCAACAAGGAGGTTTCCCTCCATTCTAAATTAGTCTAAATGTTCATGATAGAATCTTACACAATGCTATGTTAGATTCAGGAGCATCACATAACTTAATGCCTAAAGCAGTCATGGAAAAATTGAACTAAGAAATCACCAAACCATACAAGGACTTGTTCTCCTTTTATTCTATTCAAGTTAAATGCCTTGGCCTGATAAAAGACTTTTCTATAACTCTAGTCCAGTGCCCAACAAAGATTATTGTCATGGATATTGTAGTTGCTGATATCCCTCCAAAATATGGAACGTTCTTATCTCGCTCATGGGGAGAAAAATTACAGGGATCACTGTAATTAGATATGTCATATGCTATCATTTCTGTATTTGGTCAGCAAAGAAATATTTACAAAGAAACCCTAATGATTTTCATGGTTAGTAGTGTAGAAAAACCCCAGAATTATCTTATCTATTCCCTACATTCTGACATGGACTCGTTTATCTTATCTAATTCAAACAATGATAAAGACAAAATCACAGTCATAGAATATAAACACAAAGAAATTTATAGTGACAATATAACTCATGAGCCTATGTGGCATTTAGATTTTGATGGCTCTGTAAACATATTAGGACAGGAGCTAGAGTATCGATCTATAACCTAAAGAATGATCATTGATAAGGACATGGTTTCATATTGAACTTAAATGCACTAATAACATGGCAGAGCATGAAACATTAGTGTTAGGACTGCAAATTGTAAGAAAACATGGAGCTAAAAAAATTTCGACCATGGAAGGCTCAGAAATTATCATAAAAAAATTAAAGGAGAGTATCTTGTGAATATTCATAGACTTAGCCAATATACAAAAACCATTTAGACTTGATAAATTCTTTTCGTGAAACTAACTTTGTTGTTATTCCAAGAAAGAAGAATATGCAAGCACATAGTTTGGATAGTCTTGTCAGCACATGCAGGTTACAATTTCAGCCAAATAATCAGTACACTGCTGAGGTAAGACATAGGCCAGCCATACCTGATAATTTATTGTATTGGAAAATATTTTCACGAGACTCAAAAATTTATGATTTTATGAATTATGAACGATAATTTTAGAAATGTAATATATACGCTGATTGTACAATATATTATACCATGAATAATGAATTAGATGTAAATGATGTAAATAAAATATAACCAGCCAAATTTACTAAAGTATAAATAAAGGAATTAACCAATGATTAATCATAAATTTTAAATCATAAATTTCAAATCTTAAACACAATAATTTTCCTAAGGGATTATCCCCATTAGAATATCTTTTTGACTCAAATTATGTAGCTAGAAAACCCAAAAATGGAGCCCCTAAGTTGAGATATAGAAGAATGTAACATAGGAACAGAAGAAAAACCTAAGCTTATCAAAATATACAGAGCATTACCTCTAGCTGAAAAGTCAAACTACATTAGTTTGTTTAAGAAATTATGAGATGTATTTGCATGGAGTTATGAAGACCTCAAGTCTTATGACACCAGCGTTATCTAGCATAAGATACCAATCAAAGAAAATCAGAAGCTCTTTAAAAAAAATCTTAGGAGAATTAACCCTCTTCTTATGCCATTAATAGAAAAAGAAGTTAAAAGGATGTATGAGGCTCAAATCATAGTACCCATTAGATATTATGATTAGGTCTCTAATTTAGTTGCCATTAGAAAGAAAATAGGAGAAATCAGATGTTGTGTTGATTTCAGAAACATAAACAAACTGTCACTAAAAGATAACTATCCTCTCCCTAAAATGGACCACATCCTACAAAGGGTAGTAAGGTCATCCAGAATTTCATTACTTAATGGATTTTCTGGATACAACGAAATCCTAGTCCAACCTAAAGATCAGGAAAAGACTGCATTTACCACTCTATGGGGAACTTTCATTTACTTGAAAGTGCCCTTTGCACTGATGAATGATGGAGCTACATTCCAAAGAGCTATGGGCGTAGCATTTTCCAAGGAAATCCATGACTTTCTACTAATTTACCTAGATGATAAAACAATATTTTCCAAAACAGATAATGAACATATAGATCATTTAAGAAGAGTATCCATAAAGTGAAAAATGTTTAGCATATCCTTGAATCCTAAAAGGACACTCTTTGGATTAGAAGAAGGAAAAATGTTGGGACACATTACTTCAAAATAGGAAATTAGAATTGATCCAGCTAGAATAGAAGCAATCCTTAATATCAGTCATCCTAGGAACATTAAAGAGTTACAAGCACTTCTAGGCAAAATGAACTTTCTTAGAAATTCACCTCTAACTCAGCAGAATTACTTAGAAATTTGAAAAACATGTTGAAAAAAATTTCAATACTTAAGTGGATAGTAGAGGCTAAACAATAGTTTGAATCAGTCAAAGAAGCTCTTACTAAAACACCTGTCCTCATAAGTCCTAATTTCAAAAAAAAAAAAATCATAATTTTTTCATTTGCTTCAGAACACACCATTACAACAGTCTTGTTGCCAAAGAATGATGAAGGTTATGAATAACCCATATATTTCTTTAGTAAAACCTTCATAGATGCAACACTAAAGTACAATATTATGGAGAAACAAGCACTTTCTTTAGTGAAAACTATAAAATATTTTAGAGTGTACATTATATAGCCTCACATAATTGCATATGTTTCAAACTCAGTTGTAGAAGGAATTCTAACTTAGAATGGGCCTGATGGAAAAAGAGGCAAATGGATTTCCACATTATTTGAATATGAAATTGAAATAAAGATTACAAAATTGATCAAAGGCCAAGGTTTATCCAAGTCATGGCTGAATCGAACTGTCAGGTCTTAGACATAAATTTTATTTCTCAACTAGATGATCTGGAAGAGATCACAACTCCACAAATCAATGAATATTTTGTAGATTCATCATGGTATGAAGACATTTATTTGTTTTACTCAACTTACAAGCTCCTCCTGGTTTATCTCAAATGAAAAGCAGATTCTTAAAATTGAAAACAATGAAATATTATATTTTAGATAATGTTTTATTTTGGATGAATCATGGTGGTATTTTATTAAATTGTTTATTGAAAGATGAAGGTGACAAAGTCATGTAGGAATTTCATGTAGGAGACTCTAGAGGACACTTTTACTCGAAACAAATTGCTAATAAAATTTTAAGAGAAGGTTTTTATGGGCCCACTCCTTTTGCAGATTTTAGAAAGTATGTGACCTCCTGTCAGAAATGTCAGATGTTTAAAGGGAAAAATAAACTCTTACCATTACCTCTCAAACCTACCTCAACATAAATTTCATTTCAACAATGGGTTTTAGACTACAATGGTGAAATTCACCCACCCTCTTATGCCCAACATAAATGGATTTTGACAGCTGCTTATTACTTTAGCAAGTGGATAGAAGCTATCCCTTCTAGATAAGCCACAGACTCTATCATTATTTCATTCCTTGAGAACAACATCCTTTCTAGATTTGGGCGCCCACAAAATCTCATTATTAATAATTTTGTTTCCTTCAAATCCAAGAAAATTATAGATTTTTGTAACAAATACCATATCAACCTTGGCCATTCCACTACCTATTTCCCTCAAGGTCATGGACTAGGAGAATCATCAAACAAAATCCTAGTCAACATCATGAAAAAATTGTTAGAAGATAACAGGAAAAACTTGAATAAAACATTGGTCAATCCCTTATGGGCAGACAGACTAACTACAAACATATATATTTGTACCTCTCCCTATCAACTAGTATATGGGATGGATATTATTTTTCCATCCCCTTTAGGAGTTCCAGTGATGAAAATGAGTCAAGATTTGTAGGTAGAACCAAATGCATCCAAAGGAGGATAAATAAAACAATTAATTTGCAGTAAATCGAGGAAGAAGTTTATATCAAATTTCAAGTAATCCAAGACATAATCAAAAATATTTTTGATAAGAAAACTAAAGAATATGATTTTTTCATAGGTGATAAAGTACTCAAATGAGATTCCAGAAAACAAGACAAAGGGAAACATGGAAAATTTTATTTTCTTTGGAAGGGCACATACATCATTTATGGCTACAGACATAACAATGCATTTTTCTTGAAAGATTTAGATGGAACAGATCTACTAGGCGGACCAGTCAATGGTAGAATGTTGAAGCACTATTTTCACTAGATTAACCAATAGTTCATTTGTTTTACTTTGTTCATTGTAAATACCATAGAAAATTTTATATTGTATTGGATGATTATCTTATACAGTTGACGCCAGAAGAGAAGGCCCTAAGCTTTAAAGGATATAACATCATATTTTTTAATAAAGGAGGTCACAGAAAGAAATTTCAAGGAAATCAAAGTAAAAGTTCCAAGGCCACTCATTATAAAGTGATTGACAACTCACGAGGAGAGGTCATCCCCAAGTGGAGCCACTGTCACAGTCCTATACTAATAGGGATCATAATTTTGAATTGATTATGTTGAGTCTTGTAATATTGTACATACCTTGGCTTTTTGCAAATTTTTTCCCATATTAAAAAATGATAAGAAGGTATGTCCTAAGAGAAAAATAAAAGGACCAAAAGAAAATAATATCAATAAATAATATAAGGTATGAACCCCACAAAAAGAAACAAAAATAGATCTTAAAAGTGTTGCACATTCAAATGCCACTACTCTTAGTTTACTTTATGCAAATAAAATTATGTACAACTTGTCCAAAATGACACATTTCATGGTGATCATACAGTCTAATCTTGATTATTCATACTTTTAAATTTCATGTCATGACAGTTAGTGAAAAAGGATATGGCCAAACCATTTAATCATGGCAGATCAGTAGCTAGGTAGAGAATAAAAATGAGCTCATCAGCTTAATCTGAGCCATTGGAAGATATAAGGTTAAAAATATATCAGTTTGGTTATCAAAAGAAAATAAAAGGGCCAGTAAACTCAAATGAAGCCAATAAAAGGAGTAAAATATGTTAGGGTCAATAAAGGGTATGTAGAAGACTTTTATAAGTCATGGAAACCATCAATTGGTTCATCTCATATCACTAATATCCTCCCAAATCCCCTTCCCCCTACAAAAATCCTATTTCCACTCTTGGAAATCATTTCCCCTTGTAAAAAATCCCTTTCCCCTTATTCTAACCCTTTCCCCTCACTAAATCCCATTTTACTTTTGAAAAACCTATTTTCCCTAGTTTAAAACCCATTTTCATCACTGAAACCCCTTCCCCTTTACTAATTCCACATTATTCAAGTAAAACATACAAAACCTGCTTTGCATAGTTTTAACATGCTTAATATAATCATCGTGCCCCACTTCTATTTTAACTCAATTCCCTGCTTAAAATTTTTTCTTGGACCCCTTATGTTATTGTAGCCTATAGTTTATAATTCATTTAAATCCCCCCACTATATAATCTCGGGTCCCACTTTATTTTAACCTTGCACATATTACTCCTCAATCCTTTTATATTAAAACTATTCCACTTTGTATTCCCTAGCCAATATCATATTAAACATTGACCCACCTTATATTAAACCCTTCGCATATATTTTTTCATGACCCCACCTCTCAGAATCCTCAACTAATCCTACAACACCTATCAACCATTTGATTCGAGCCACCCAGATCTAACCACTCCAAAACCGTTTCACACTCTCCACTGTCTGATATTTAAAACAATGGGGGATGGGGTGAAAAATGGGTGGTGTTAGAGCCCCGCCCCTTTTCCATGCAGCAATTCCACAATTTATCACACCCCCCCATCCTAAAACCACCAAAAATATTTTCATCATGTGATAAACCGCCAAACTACCTCTGCGCCTTGTGATGAAAACCATAGTTGTTTCAATTGAACCCCCATGCCATTGCAATTAAACAAATTTCAATGGTAATAATTCCTAGTGCTTTACAGTTATTCCCTTATTGTTTTTTATTTGCAAAAATTGTTTATTTGTGAAAAAAAACCCAAAAACCTTTATCAACTAAGTTTGAATCCATTGCCAACAGGAATTGAAGCTTGTTGCCGCCTAAACCTTCTACATGACCAAACTCACCATTTTATAGGTAATCCTAAAGTGCCCGACGTCATTAATTAAGCACAAATAGTAATAGTTGAACAAATAAATGACATCCCAAAGAAGTCTATCTGTAAATCCTCTGCAACCACCAGTGATAGATGTTTACCACACCCCTCTAGCTAACAAGGACTTCAAAATCAGTGATACAATCACTGATTTCAACCTTTTGGATGTCCATTACTGGAGCCATAAAAAATTCATTGATCAGGATGATGATATCCATCTATGGGACTCAAATCTACCCAAATACATATGCCCAAAGACCTTTCATTTCTGAGAACTCATTAGACTCAGCCATAAAAACTATTTTCATAATGAAAGGGCTTTATTTACCCCAAATCAATAAATCATTTTCAGAATTACTACTCAATCCATCAATCATATGTTGAAGATTCAACCAAATCCTAATGAAGTACCATTACCCATTGAAATCCTTACTTAGCTCTACCTGAAGCTGGATTTTCCTAAGATATTCCAAATATTCCAGACTTTCCTTCCTTCATTAGCAGAAACCCCCAAAATAAATCCTCCATATTCAGCCTCCATATCTTCAGAGAGAACTAGACATATTGTTACCATGCTATAATGTATTTTATGGTATTTCACTGATGAATATGTAGATACATCTATCGTAGGTTTCCTATCCATATTTTTCCTAGGTCAAAATCCTACTTCAACCTTTAATTTTACCCAATATCTAACAGATGAAATCCATGACCAACTGGTCAAATTAGTAGAAGAAGGAGTATTTAAATACTCTTCGTTTTTCTTCCATTTGTTCCTATATTTCCAATCAGAAAGGTTTGAGTTAGCCTCCAAAAACTAGACAAAGAGGGTAACCCCCAATCTGTAGTCTTTCAGACATCCTTGATCAGAAATGATTCCACATAATTCATCTATAAATACTTCATTTATTAATTTGTTTATCCAGTTGTTAATATGCTAAGAAGTAGGATTCGACCTAGTTTCAGTGAAGAGATAAAGAAGGTGTCACAATTGTCAGATCAAAGGAAAACACGAGACTGATATTTATACCAGAATCATATAGAAGTTAGAGTGTATGGAAGCCAGATAAATCCATACAAACTTCCCAAATACCTTGCAATGAGGTTATTTTCTTTGGAATACATAAGACAAATATTAAGCTCAGATGAAGTCAATTTCGTTCAGGAAAGAAGAAAACGCAATTCAAGATCATGAACCAGCTAGGTCTTTTTATTTGCAATAATAGGAATGCTCATCAGCAAGCAAACAAATGTTTACATAATTTCAAATTCAGTAGCATTTTCAAATATAAATATGACCCCTTGGGAGTCATAAGTAAGTTAAGAGTCAAATTCAAATTGAGCCCTTTTATTCATTTTTAGTCATTAGTATTCTTCACTATTTTTAGATGACTATAGGATGGCCTTGGATTTCTGAAAACAACATTCCTAGAAATATTGTGAGTTTCAGAAATCTCACTGCCTTCATTATACTTATGGAAATTTTTTCACTATTCTATTAGCTTTCCATTTCATGGTCACCTTGTCACTCCTACAAACTCTTCTTAAGCTTATGCCTATCATTTTGAATTTCCTTCTCTGCCTATAACCTCACTGGCCTATTTTTTCCCCTATCCATAACTTCACTTTCCTTCTATGGTTTCCAATAGCCTACCTTTTCCCATGTTCCGAAGGTCCTCAAGCATTTATGGTCTCAAAATTTTCTCTGTAGGCTCTTTAGATAAATCAAGTATATTGGATTTTGGATCTTCAAATACAACAGTTTGAAAAATACTTTGTTTTTCACTAGAGGTCACCAAGCCAATTTTTAGTTAGGCTCATGGTAAAATAACCCTCCCACTAGGTCAATTAGTCTTTCACATGTTTTTGGGTCATCATTGGTGTTTCAAGCATTGATTTTACTTTTCTAGAAGCTGGCTCATATGCCATAGAATGTCGAGACATGGTTATTCAAGAAAAATATAAAAAGTTTCCAAAGAATACTACCTTATCAAATTCAAGGTCTGCAAGAGGTAAATGTAAACTTTGACACTTTTGCAGGAGTGATAAAAGGTCTATCAGCATAAATTTGGTGAGGTAGGTGGCCTGCTCCTAAGTGAAGACAACTTATAGTAAGGAAGAGAGGCAACACTTATTCTTATAGATAATCAGGGTTTTTGAACTTGATAGTCCAAGTGGAGTGTCAAACAGTGATGAATTGCAGAATAACCATGGAGGAGGCACAACAAACCAAACTTGAAGAAATTTTGTCAAAAGATTGATGAGATAGGGAAAATTTGAGGTGAATTGGACAGAATTGAATGAACTTTAAAGGGCTATAGAGAACTTAGAATACAACACTAATGATTGTTGTAAAGTAGTCCAAACACCTAGGGTTTTTGGAAAAGTGGCCAGAGAAGGTGAAATCATGATGTTAAACCCGATGGTGAAAGCAAAGGAAGGGTTATGAAGATGTCATTGTTTAATCAAATCCCAAACTTATCAAAATGAGCTTGCCATGACTAAATAAGAAAAATAGATAAGTTTAGTTTCAAGGTGGGAACAAAAGGGGTTTTGAAGATGTTGCCTTATGTTTGAGTCCCAAAGGTGTCAAAATTAGTTTTTAATACCTCCATGACCAAAAGAAAAGTCAAAATTCATCATTTTATCAACATGCATGCAAACAGTGTAACAGGGTTAGTGAGAAAAGATGAAAAGATAAGTTGAGCTTCACAACAGAAATCACAGAGGGTTTTGATGCTTGCTGTTGTATGTAATCATTACAAAGGTGTCAAAATAAGAATTTGAAGGCTCTAGGATAAAAAGATGAAGAATTTTCATAACTCCATGCGACCTACAAGAAAAAAGGCATGAAGAGTATCAGTGAAAGAAAGTGAAAAAGACCTAAAACATTAGGAAATGGGTTATCAGACATAAATCAAATTCCCTAGTATATAAAAGCTCATTTTTCATCTTATATGAGTCATTTTTCACTTCAAAAGAGTTAGAATTTTCAAGGAGAGAATTTTTTTTGAGTTTTCAAGTCAAATTTTGGCTAAGTGTCTTGGCACTGTGTGCTCAGACCAGTGTTGCGTGCCTGGAATCGCGAAATGTGCCCTTGGAAAAAATATCCTATACAAAATACAAAAGTGTTGTGAACTTATAACTAACGGCTATGCGCCTGGCAAAGCGTTGTGATCTTGCCTGACATCCACAAAAACTTCTCCCTTGGCGCTATGCACTTGAGATTGAGCACTGCACCCTCAGCTCTGGCGCTGCTCTCTTGGCTAGGAGAGATTTACAAGAAATTTAACCACTCAAATCACCTCAAAAGTGCTTAAATTCATCTCCAAGGGTTCTCTAAGCACTGGTATGGGTAATTACGGGTCATCCTCCCATTTTCAAGCATTTTTGTCATCATTTAATGGAAAGACATTGAAACCCTAAGAGGATACCCTAATGCTAAAACTTGACATCATTGTTGAACCTAATTCCATCTTCTTATAAAGAGTATCAGTCAAGACAAGGGTAAACTAGGGTGCTGTGAAGGTTTTCATTCATCTAGGTTGGTTATAACACTCATTCATTCACCCCCTACATTGCAGAAGTTTCCATTCCATTGCCTTGTTCCATCTCAATTTCACATTTAGTCCTAGTTGGAAAAACAAAGTTTTCGAAATGTAAAGAGAGGAACACAGTGATAGTAGAGGAGAGCCTCAAATTCCGAGGAGCCATGAGCACAAAGTCGGAAAGCTAAATAGGTTTGAACCCCTAAAACAAGGGAGCTAATGACATCTCCCATTACTTTTCGATGTTTCAAGCATGTAGGATGCTTTGATTTTTGTGAGAAGGTACAACAGGTGAAAAACCACCATGAGCTAACTAGGCTATTTATAATTAACTTGCATGAAAAAAAAGTTAACCTTGTGGCGGTCACTTTTGAGTTATCTACTGATTCTATTTCCAATGCCATAGGCCTACCAATTGTGGGTGAGAAATGGTTCAAGCAAGTCAATCTAGATATGAGCTACTTTTAACCCCATGTAAAGCCTAGATTTAAAGATCACAGTAAATCTGTCCTTTCATTCTCACATTTTCTTGATAGATATGAACCTATGATGACGATCATTATGAAATATTTCACATGTGAATGAATATTCTCCTCCATTTACTCCTATCACATCAGGCTGCTTATGCACTTTACTAGGGTGAGGATGCTTGACATACGCTATTAAATTTACAAAATCATTGACAAAATTTCCTATATTGTACAAATGAGAGACTATCCTCAGCATATGCAAAGCCTCTTTCACCACTCTCTTATCAAAATGGGTGTTATGCATTAGTTGTAGTAGAAGGGTATTCCATGGGAAACCTTCATTGCCAATGAGGTGTTTACTTTTCCATAAGCCCAATAGTAGCAAGATTCCCCTTCATCTTCTCATTCTCCCATTCCTCTATCCACTCACATTCCCTCACCTCATGATGACTCTTCCATCTCACCATCCATTCACAGTCCTTCACATCATGATGATCTTCCTCATTCATCACCTTTACATAATCCTTCACCCTCATCTCATGGTAATAGTGCATCAAAAGGTGAAGAAATAAATGAGGAAGAAAAGAGTGAAGAAAATGTCATTGAGGAAGATGCTAATGAGGGGGAAAGCAGTAAGGGGGATGGAAATGATGAGTCAAACAATGAGAAATCAATTAGTGAAGAAAAGAGCAGCGAGGGAAATGAGGCAGAAAATAGTGAGGATGATGAAAGAGGGTCAAAGATTCATGAAAGAAATTATGATAGCAATGATAATGGTAGTGATGATGGAAGTCATGATGGAAGTGCAGCAAGTGGCATAGAAATGGTGAAAATTGAACCTTTTCCTTTGACCTACCAAAGGCAAAATAGGCATGTGTTTCCTGCCTTTAAGAGGAAAGGGACCATGCCTTCTAAATCAACGAAGTAGCTTGGAAAAGGTAAGGAAAAGGTCATTGATGATGAAGAAGAAAAAAAACATGAGACTAAACAAGAATTTCAACTTATTCATGTTGACAGTGATGATGAAAATGAACAAAGGATCAGAAGCATGATGCTCAAAAGAAAATATGCCTAAATTAAAGATCTGCAAACCAATCTAGGTAGGTCTAAGAATGTAATCCACTATTTATAGGTTGAAAAGGAGCATTTGGAGGCGCAGAAGGCTATATATGAGATCAGAGCTATCAGAGCTCGAAAAGGGGCTACAAGGATAAAGGCAAAGCTAGATGAGGTTTTGGGCACTCATGATGACATTGAAGAAGAGGAAGAATAGCTTCCTAGGAGGAAGCCAAGGAAAATTGGCTTGAAGAGGGCCTTAGCCAAGGAGAGAAAGCAAGAGGCAGCCTTGGCAGAGCAGCTCACTCCAAGTGGGTAGTTTTCCATAGAGATTGACTATGATCGGGAACCTTGGCTTGAGAGAGAAAATATACACTTAGAGGGTCAGTTAGAGAAGAGCAAGAGATACCTTGACCTCCAAAAGAAGATGGCAAGGCATTATGCCTTAAGAAACAAGATTGCAAGGGCCAAGCTCAAAAGATCCCTTGCAAAGATTCAAGCCTTAAAGGAGTAAAAATTAAAATAAAATCTTGACATCCTTGATGATACATCCCTACAAGCATCCCAGACACGATCAACAAGGAAAATTCCAATTTTGAAATTCTTTTGCAAATTTTTGAGATATTGGAAATTTTGACTGTTTTGAAGGGCTAAGCCTGTAGTGCCACTGGCACTATGCTCTTTTTTGGAGCACCCACTGGATGAATATTTTGCATTTTTTTTTCATTAGGGCAAGGACACCACCCTCACAAAATTTCATCTCATTTGGAGCAGAACTGGTACTCCAAAAGTGCCAAAAAAATGCAAGCAATCAAATTTCTGCCCTATTTTTAGAGCTATCACTATGCCCTGAGAACACTTGGATGAATGCGTTTTTGAGAAAATAAATGGATTCCAATCAGAAAACTAAAGGCAGTTTTAGAAATCATATAGGAAAACCTTTCCAATGAGCTATCATGAAGCTCATTTGGACATCGGGAAGGCCTCCAAAACTCAGCTGCAAAATAGGTTATTTTCCCTATGTTGGTGCTGCGCCCTTGGCCTTTATGCTGTGCCCTTGCCAGAAAGTTAAAAGAATACACTTGGATTTAATGAAAAATATATTTTTAGGGTTTTTGAGGCGAATCACTCCAGAGTTAGCTAAGGATTTATGTTAGCATTTTTTTTTCATTTATTCAAGTTAGATATTTGTGCCTTGGGCCTTGCATGGTCTCATAGGACAAATTTGGCATTTATTAGTAGTTAATGATATTTTCAAACCCTAGCTAGGGTTTTGTTCCTTCTTTGCAAGATAAATACTGCATCGAGGCCTCATTATTTTTGTTGATTGTTAGTAGTTTGCTGAGCTAGATATCTTATAGACATGGAGTTGGAAGGAAGTTTGGCTTTGGAGCTTTGTAACATGCCTTTGGACTAAATATCTATGGACCAAGCAGATTTACTGGATACATGAGCTTTGTCAACGGTGATGTGTTTCTTGTCTTATATTTATCTCCTTATGTTCTCATATTTCTCATTAATTTCTCTGATGTCAAAGCAGAAAGTTTAGGTTAAGATTTATTGTTGAAGGAACCTTAAGTTTGTCTAATTCTTGTCATTTTAATGTTTTCTTCTACTAGGTTTGATTAAACAATTCTTAAATTCTCTTTATTTTCACTCAACTGATATCTTAAATGTTCTCTTTGTCTGAAAGTAATACTTATACAATTCTTAATCGCTCTCTAGGGTTACTTCATTGTTGTTTTTAGGTCTACCTAGTGAAGTCTAGCTGAATAATTCTTAACTGCTCTTCAGTCTTACTAAACTATAGTCTTGAAATATTTCCTTGTTCGAGGTATAGTTAAAGGATTCTTGATTTCCCTTTAGTTTTTCTTAATTCATCACTTACTATTATCCCATACTCATTTTATCTAAAGAATCGATTTGGCTTTGTTAACTTGCCCTATAAAACACCCTTGACCTATTGTTGCACATTTTAAGACCTTTTGCAGACCCCATAACCCAATGGATTGTCTTTCTCTTACCCTATCTTTTCTTCTTGACAAATTACCCAATGAATCAAAACAAACAAACAAACCCTAATCATTATAACTAGCCTAAAATCAAAACCCTAAAATAAATTAAGTTTATATATTTTCACAAATATAGAGAGAGCCCTCTCTGAGTCTAGGAAGGCTAGGTCCTAGGGCTCCAAAGACTAGCTTGATGTTACCCTCGTAAATTTGGTGTTTCCAATCTGACAAATTACGGGGACCTAACCTTCACGAGTCAAAGCCTGAGGTTGAAAAGTATTCCAACTAGTCACAGTGGTTGGAAAATAGTTTGAAGGAGATGGAGAAGCAGGTTGATACTAGTTCCATCCTGCTTACTCCAGCCCCACAAGAAAGGAATTCAAAGAGGGAAAGAGAGGAAGGCTCTTATTCTACAGAGACTAATTCTGATACCAAATTCAAGCTAATTTACAGGAAAAATAAAAAACTAAAACCAGTGATAGAACGTGAAGAGATAGTTGAAAAATGTTGACACCTAATCCTATGGATGGGTGTGCATATGTATTTTTGTATATTATTTATTATTACGAAATAAGGAAGGCCAAGAGTCATTGGGAGATGAATCCCAATAGCCTCACCTCCCATCTATATAAGCATGTACATTCTTCAGCTAATACACATTCTAGTTTTGAGGAGTTACCTCCTGGTTTGACATGGTTCACATTTGGCATTTCTGCCCTGTGGTGTAACTCCCTATCCTTTGCTCAGTCATATTTTTTAATAGTTTTTGCTGCTCATTAATTGCTAGACTGTTATTCTGCATTTTTTTTCCCTATTTAGCACTGACATTTGCAGCTCCAGCTCCTGCAGCTCCTGAAGACTGCAGGCTCTGTCAATCTGCAAATTGCAGGCTCTGCCATTCTGCAATTCCAGCAGTCCTGCAACTCTGTCATTCTGCAGATTCAATTTCAAAATTTTTGTAACGCCCTTTTCGGCCTCCTCCATTCTCCATCGACCAGCCCTCCCCTCACTCACCATACATCTCCCTCTCCCTGCATACACCTCCCTCTGCGCCCAACGCCCTACCCCTCACATCGACCAGCGCAGGGTACGCTCCCTTATCTCCATACACCAGCGCTCTTGGTAATACGCCTCCACAGCGTTCATATGTTCTCTGTCTGCACGTTCAAACGCTGCCTCTATTTCATATTACACCGCCATGTCATAATATAACGTGCTGTCTATCGATTCCTCACCATACATTAAACGATGTCATGGTACTTATACGCTGGTTTATACAGTCGGCTCCAGTTTTATATACAACGCATTAAATGCTGTCAATATATATACACGCCTCATTCACCAGCGCTGCCTGTACACCACCCCTCTACGTTTAATAACACACAACGCTTTACTCCACGCGCTGTCATTCCACCATTCTACATTCCGCTCCATTAACAGTCCTCCAGCGCTATTCAATATTCAATACCACTGTTAATACGCTACCACATATACAATACCGCCTCCAACATACAATACCGCTCACCAAACATAATATTTCCATACCGCTCATTACATACCGCTGTTTAATATTACCACTGCTCATTACATACACGCTGTCACTTATATAAACGTTGTGTTTTATTTAAGCGCATGGTATTACATTGTGTATTACATTGAATTTAAACGCTGTGTATTACATTGTTACAACAGTCCATTGATACGCGTTGTGTTATGTTATGTTTCCGCCCCTTCCACTTTTCAATAATCCATACCGCCTCCATTTTTAATACCATTTCCCAATCCCCATATCCCTCCATTCCGCCCCTCCTTTCCCTTTCATAATTCCGCCTCCTCCCATTCATACCATTCCACCTTTTTCATATACATTTTTTTCCCCAAACAAAAAAAAAAAAAATATATATATATATATATTTTTTATGCAGAATTCAGTTTATAGCAAAGAGTATTTTTTAAATTCAGTCTTCAGCAAGAGTTTTTTAGCAGATTTAGTTTCCAGAAAGAGTTTTTAAACTCAGAAAATTTTTTTCCAGCAAGAGTTTTTGCCCCTTTATTTGAAAGATTTCAAGAGCTGAAAGTTTTATAGCAGAAATTGTTTCCTCTTCAGAAGTTTTTTTTCCAGCAATCTAATGCATTCTCTCATCTCAATTGTTGGGGTGGTTCTCTCTGGAAAAGAGAACTATCTTGAATGGTCTCGGAAGATTAAACACACACTCATTTTTAATGAGCTGTGGAAAGGAATCTGTGAAGGACAAGAAGAAAACCCACCAGAAAAGCCCACTTCAGACAAAGAGCTTGCCATTTGGGAAAACAAGAACTGCAAGGCCTATGCCTTGATTGCAGCCTCCGTCAATGAAGAGGTGAGTCGCCATATTTCATCATTATCAACTGCCTATGAAGCCTTGAAGAAACTAAAAGAACTCTATGACTCACATTCAGAATTAGAAAATGTTCAATTTATGATTAAGCTGTTCAGTCTTGAAATGAAGAATGATGATCCCCTTGCTTTATCTTCAGAAGTAAGATCTATAATGCATGACATTGAAAACACTGGTGTAAAAATGGACATACCTCTCATAGCATATGTTAAGGCATTATATCCGACTTACTCACATTATCTTGAGTCTTTGCAAGCAAGTGGAAACTTTGAGCATATCACCTTTGATAAACTTGAGAAAAAGTTTGCAGAAAGAGAGAAAGCTTTTGGGAAGATGACAGTCCCTTCATCTTCCGAAGAGGCTACATACTTGGCACATAGAGAAAAGAGTCATACTCCAGATTCATCCAAAGGAAGAGGTGGCAGAAGAGGAAGAGGAAGAAGAAACTTCACAGAAAGGGGGGGCAGACAAGTTGACAAATCCAATCTTCATTGCACACGGTGCAATAGAGATGGACATGATGCATCCAAATGCAGAACACCATGGGACAAAATTGAGCAGCACAGAAATCAAGACAAAGGTAAAACCAATGACAAAGACAAAGGTAAAGCACCTGAATCCGCTCACTATGTTCTAGCACATTGTAACGATGGAGTAACTGAAAACCTCTTTGATGTTTCATTTACTTCATGGAGAGATGATTGGTTGCTAGATTCAGGAGCAACATGTCACATGACATTTAGAAAAGTTTTTTTGAAGAATTCACTGACAAAGTTGATGGAGCAGTATATTTCGCAGATAAATCCAAACTCAAGCCATCAGGGCTTGGCACAGTCAGGCTTAAACTACCTGGTCTTCCTGATCATATCCTACATGAGGTTCTATACCTCCCGGAGTTGAAGAGAAAATTGTTGTCCCTGATCGAAATCCGGCAGCAAGGACACTCAGTTCACTTGTTTGATGGCAAGGCAGAGGTCAGATCAGCATCAGATCACTCACTTGTCATGGAGGGAATAGAAGAAGGGAGACTCTTGAAGCTGAAAGGTTCATCTGCCCATGCTCAAAACTTTGCATTCAGTTCACATCATGATGAAGGTACATTTGCATCAAGTCTTTTATGGCATGCTAGATTTGGACACTTAAACTATGACAGCCTTCGTTTGTTGAAGAAAAATGGTGTTGATGGACTGCCTACAATTCCTAGAAAACCTAAGGAATGTGATGCTTGTATTATAGGAAAGCATAGCAAACAGCCATTTCATGATTCACACTCCAGAGCACATAGAAAACTTGAGCTTGTTCATTCAGATTTATGTGGCCCTATGCCTGTTGCTTCTGCAAATGGAAATAAATACATGATGACATTTATTGATGACTACACCAGAATGTGTTGGATTTACTTATTGAAGAATAATTCTGATGCTTTTCAAACATTCAAGAATTTTCATGCATGGATTGAAAATGATGCACAAACTCATATTGGCTCTCTACGTACTGATAATGGAAAAGAATACACTTCAAACGAATTTGAAAATTATCTTCGTCAACATGGAATCAAACATCAAACAACGGTGCCATATAATCCCCAACAGAACGGTGTAGCTGAAAGAATGAACAGTACTATTTTAAATATGGTTCGCTCCATGTTATTTTTCAAGAATGTAAAATTGATGTTTTGGGCTGATGCAGTTCTATGTGCTGTTTACATAAAGAATAGGTGTCCTTCAAGTTCAATTAGAAACAAAACTCCTTTTGAAATGTGGCATGGCCACATTCCTTCGGTAAAGCATTTCGGGGTCTTTGGGTCCACCTGTTATGCCTTGATACCCAAGGGTCAAAGGAACAAACTTGGTGCTAGAAGCAGAAAATGTATCTTCTTGGGGTACTCCAATACCTCCAAAGGATATCGTCTCTATGATGAAGCAAATAAGAAGTTTGTGATAGCAAGAGATGTCATATTTCTTGAATCTTCCAAGAGTGACAAGGTTGTTGAGAGGCAACTTGATCGCCTGGACATATTCACACATGCAAAGTCTTTCCAAGAGTTTGATAATGTGATTCCACACCTTGAAGGGGGGATTCCGATATTGAATCAAACTGTGGAATCATATCTGTTAGAGTCGGTCCTTACAGCCCTCCGTCAGTGATCATTTCATCTTTTGCATATTCATTTTTAGGTGTCTCGCTTGTTCCACTTCGTTGCATTTCACTAGGAGCATTCCATTGACTGACGAAGGGGTCTGTTGTCTTATGTTTCCTCATACTCACACCTGCAGTGCTATTTTAAAAATTTCCTCAAAAATTCACTCAAAGTCATTGTCATTTCATATATGGTCATTAAAATGTCAATAAGTGTCTTTGGTCCTAGTGTCTAGGGTTTTTGAGTCATTTGTATACCAGTCATAAAGCCTGCAGGATGAGGATGGTTCCGCAAATTTTGATTTCATGTTTTATTATCATCAGCATTTTAAAAACATTTCTAGTCCAAAACTCTATTTTGGAACTAGAAATTGTTCATTATTATTTTTGTAATAAATTGTGCTTATTTCACCAAGAAGAAAATTTCAAAGCAGACCTCTGGTCTTTTCCTTAGCTAAATAGCCATACCCCTGCAAGAAGACAACAAAATCATCAAATCTGAGCTCAGAAAAGCCAAAAAGAGATTGTATTAAAAAGCCAAATGTGAAAATTCAAAAACATTGTGATATGGGTTGTCAAAAAGATTTGAATCAAATCTGATTGTGAGAGACATTTACATCATATATAAAAAGCCAAACAAGTTTCATTTCCACCAATCTACAGCATACAAATCGAGATTTGGAGTTGGAGGGCCGAATTCAAGTTTTGAAACATCGTTGACAGGGTTTTGGAGCTCGAGCGACCCACTTGGGCGCGAGCGACCCACCTGGGCAAAGCGACCCACTTGGGTGATTTTCGCAGTGCAAAATTACAACGCGAGCGACCCACTTGGGCAGAGCGACCCACTTGGAGGAGAGCGACCCACTCGCCAACAGAAGTCCGGAAAATCGATTTGAGCGCCCAGTTTCGTTTGGGATCGCCCCCAACGGCCTTCAAACAGGTTTTTAACAATTGCTCAATGGTTTTTAATGTGTTGGTGGCATCATTGATGATTTCAAACATTTGAAATGGAAGATTTAAACCCTACAGTCATGGCAGTATTGTTCTTCAGGGTTTTTAAATGAATATGGATGGTTGCATGAGTTTTTCTCCTATCTTATATCAGTGATATATCCACCCTTGCATATATTATCAAAACCCCATTATTCTCATACCCATTATACCATTGTGGTCATTGTTATTACTTTACCATGTTCAAGAATTTTGTTCCATGGTGACTATGGTTATATTGTGTCTCACTGCCCAATGATAAAAACATTCTCATAACTCTGTTTCACTGCCCATTGACACTTATAACTCTATTGTTATTGCTCATAGACAAACACATTCATATGATGCCGTGCTCCCTTTGACAAGATTTGCTCAATATTCTGAAGGTTGCCTGCTCCCTTTGGTCAAGTTTCACTTGCATTTAAAACAGAGACTGTGCCTCTTTTCCAATCCACTTAAAACAGAGATATTATCATTGTTGGTTTCCTCATGGTGTTTTGACGGTGGGGATATTTGTTGGGTGTTGAAACACACATCATAACTTTGTTTTCACTGCTTTTATATCAGTATACATAGTGCCAATAGCTTGTTCAGAGCCATGTCAGAGACAGAGTCAGAGTATGAGCAAGGGTCAGGCAGTGATTCTGTGACTGAAGGTAATGTGCCACGGGGGTCTCATAGAGATAACAGAAGTGGTAATCATCGCAGAGAGGAGCCTACTTCTTTGGCTCGGTTGCAGGCATGTCCATTAGCAATGGATTGTTTTCGATATTTGTCATGTTTCAGATTTTGTGAGATGATTTCACAAACCCGGCTTCATCGTGAATTGGCCCGTCTGTTTGTTCTACATTTACGAGATGGCCGGGTAAATCTTGCCGGGGTTGATTTCATTTTGTCACCCTTGACTATTGCTCAAGCCACTGGCATACCAAACATGGGTGAGGAATGGAACAAGCGTCAGCATTTAGAGAAATTCCACTATGAGCCATACATTAAAACTGGATATATGGGTTACTTGAGCAGAGTTTTTCCATTCATATTCTTGAGAGATGAGTATGCACCGCTGATGAAGCTCATCATTCAGTATTTTAGTTGTGAGGGCAGGTATGCTCATCTTTTCGCGTACCATATTCGTTTGCTGATGCACTTCACAAGGGTACGTATGATGAATATTCCGTATTTCATATATCGCAACATAGAGAGGATGGTAATGTTTGTGCAGAAGAAGACGAGCCCAGTGCAGCAGTACAGGAGTATATACCATTTCTCTTTGATCAAGATCATAGTGTTGCATCAGTTGGCAGAGCAGGGCATCACTTGGGAGGATTTCATTTCTAGAGACTTTTTCAGAGTGCCACAGCCGCTTCCCGAGACAGTTCATGATGCAGGAGAGCCTTCACACCAGCCGGACATGCCTGAGGTCGAGCATATCAGTACTCCTTTGGTTCGGACATATCAGCGAGGCCACAGGGCCTTATTTGCAGCGACACGACGAGTATTATCTCCACATGAGGTGGAAGGGGTCTTGCCGACTTCATCAGCAGAGCGAGTATTATCTCCACATGATGTGGAAGGGGTCTCGCCTTCTTCTTCAGCGCAGGTACAGGTACAGGACAGGGGCAAGAGGCCCATGCATGATGAGGGCCCATCAGGAGGCCGGGACATAGATTTCACAGTCATTGATATTGATGCGGGCTCTCCTAGCTCGAAACTGAGGGAAGTCATCCAGGAGCAAAGGGCCGAGAATGACAAGCTGAAAGATCAATTGCAGAAGGCTCAGTGGGTGATTAACTATTTGGAGCAGCGCAAAAAACAACTTGAGGATGAGCTCACATTTTATGAGGTACGCCAAATCCGTGAGGACAGACAGTGGAATCGAAAGAGACCCAGTGACATGACACCAACTGACAGAGATACTGTACTCACGCGTGTGAACATCCATCTGGAAAAGTTGTTGGTGAAGGCCAATCAAGACAAAGACATGCTTCATCACATGAAAGGCCATTATTGGGCTCGCATGCATGTCTGCAAAGCGAGAATGAAGATCATGAAGAGGAGGTTGCGCAAAGCACTTAGACGGCGGAAAAGGCCTAATCCACTTCGGATTTTGGCCGAGGCTTCATTGACTGGGCAGAACACATGATGAAGGACCTCTGCTCCGAATTTGGGCAAATTCGGAGAAAATTTTGTCATTTTCAAATTTTTGGGTCAAAAAACAGGTTTTTCAGTTAAGCGGGTCGCGCACTCATGCGCTCACTTTTTTTTGGGACACTTGCTGGAGGAAATCTTTTACATTTTTTGATTTTTCATGATTAGTTATGCATCCTAAGTCAACTTGCTACTTCATCAAAATTCAGATGGTCAAAAAGCTCAAAAACACCATGAAAACCACCTCGCCGCCACCTTTTGCACCAAACAGGAGTACCTCTCGGGAGAATGAGGTTTGGAGGGTCAAATGAGCTCCAAATTCAGAAATTCCACTTGGGTTGGATAGTCAACATCCAGGGCTTTCCAACGAGCTATCATGAGATCAATTTGGATGCCGGGAAGTACCTCAAATTCAGGCTGGAAAACGCGCGACCCACTCAGCTCAAAAGCGACCCACTTAAATTTTTCCTGAATTTTCAGCTGCCAGCTCAGATTTTCGCCTAGTATGGACCAGTTTTTCTTGTGGATGGGATTTTTGGGTTTTTATGATGTAAATTCATGTTTGACATGTAACTTTGACTTATTTTTATCTATTCTAGAAGATTCACTCTCAAAAGGGTAAAAAATCATGTAATGGATCAGTTTCCACTCTTTTAGAGGCAAGTTGTTAGCTGCCTAGATTGTAGTTCCATGATTAGAATTGGTTGGAAACCGATCCCCGAAGAGGGAATTGACCCCCAGAGGTGGGGAAAGGTGTTAGAGTGGATCTATATATATTGTAATTTCGAGGCATTCTACAGTTGGACTCTGGGATACTTTTGATATCATTGTACATATTATTTCATATTTTGGCTAAGGAAAGATCAGAGGTTTTGCGGCACTTGTTGGGATCCTTGTGGTGTTCTGTTGTTGATGGTGTTTCCTCTTTTTTTACTGTAAGTTTCTCCATGTTTAAATGTATGCCATCCTTTCATATGCTTCTGAACTAAATTGAATGAGTAGATGAGGTTGAATCCATTGCTTACAGTGCTCTGCCTTTGAATTCAGTTAGTTCTATATGTTTTCGACTGTTTGAAGAGGATCCAAGTTCTTGCCTCTTCACTTTCCTCGTCTGCCTAATCTGTCCATTTATCCAATCAAAAGCATCAATACATTTGCCTACCCCTGCCCCAACTTGAACCGCAGCTGTCCGACCTTATCCCCGACTCCAAAATTTGTTTTCCCATTTCTCCAGCGAAAAACCAAAAAACCAAAAAAATCAAACATACCTATCTCTTTACTAGCCTAAAATCAATTCCTATTGTAAGTCATCTCGCATCCTATTGCTCATTTTACCGAGATTGACGGAGAGAGCCCTTTCCTGTCCTCGTAGGGCTAGCTACGAGGCTAAGCGTGGTTTGATGTAGCCTTGAGTTTTACTTCATTTCAGCCTGAGGTAGATTTGAGCTGCTTCACAAATTCTTGAACCATCTGAAATTGCATCTAGTTCATGGATCCCTACTGAGCCTCCCTTTATCCCTACCATTCCGGTTCAGCCTGAGCTTTCTGATCAGCAATCAATAGTAATTTCTCCTCCGTCTCCACTGAATACATCTCGCAGACCTACTGCTCCTAGTCCTCCTGTGTCTCCTCGACAGCAGATTGTCATCAATCCACCAAGAGCTATGGCTGCTCGTTTTGCACCTCTTGTGTTACCACAACAGTTGAATGATATGCCTGCAGATTATCAGAGCAAGATCCCGGTATTTGATGGCAGTCCACAGAGTATTCCTGCACAACAGCATGTAGACAATATGGCAGATTTCTTTGATCGTTTCGAGATCGATGAAGAGAATGTGAGTATGAGGCTTTTTGTGCAAACCTTTGGAGGAGAGGTAAGAAAATGGTTTAGAGCCTTACCGCAAGGAAGCATCACTACATTGGCAGAACTCCAGAGGCAGTTTTTAGATCGATGGGAGATGAAAAAGGATCCGCTGCAGATTACTCTGGAATATACAAACATCAAACGTAATCCTGGTGAGTCCGTTCAGGATTATATCATTAGATTCAATACAGTGTATAATGCTATTCCATATGACTTGAGACCGTCTAAAAAGTCTGCTCTCCTTAAATTCCCGGATGGCTTTGATCCGGAGATGGCTTATTCCCTTCGTGATAGAGATCCACCTACTTTAGAAGATATGCAGAAGGTCGCTGTTAGTGTTGAGGCAAATCTGAATGATAAAAGAGCACGGTTGAAAGTGGAGAAAAGAGTGACAATAAAGGAAGAGCCTTCCACATCTATATCAGAACAGCACTTGATTCGTGAGGTGGAAAAATTGCTTAAAAAGGTGAATCTCGACAAATCAGAAACACAGTTTCAAAATCCAAATTTCCGTGGCCAGCAGCAGCCACAATTCAGAATTAAGCAGCGTGAACAAAGAGCTCAAGAGCCAGCAGCCCAACAACAGATTAAGACACCTCTTTTGCAAAATTTTGTGAGTCATGATTCCGATGATGATGATGATGTATGAGGTGAGCAAAATCATTTTTTCACTCCCGATGATTTGCCTATCTATATCACTAAGGATGAAGAATATGGAGAAAGTTCAGTTGTTCAGAAAGATGAGGATTTCATCCTAACAAATGATGCAGATTTAGAGGAAGAGTCAGATGAATATCAAAGAGGATATATGAATGCATTGACTGCCCAGCAAAAACAATATTCATTGAGAAATCGAGATGTGCCCATAAATCCCATTCAGAAAAGAAAAGAAGCTTCAGCACCAAAGACAGATTCACCGATACCACAAAAGAAAGGGAAAGAGACAATTGATCCAGCAGCTAGTAAAGTATCATCAGCAGAGAAGGTAAACCAGTCAAACATAGTGAAAGACAAGGCTGAAAAGAAGGAAGTTCCGGTTAAAGAGGTTGAGAAAGTTTCAGCATTTAGTTTGGAAAATGAAATTTCCAAACTGAAAATATCTATTCCTTTGACGGAAATTATGAAGAACAGCAGCTACCGTAGTCAAGTCTCCAAAATTCTGAACTTTGATCCAATGATTGACACAGTAAATGTTGAGGATGATCAGCCGGAATTGATTTCTGGGCCCGCATTAAATGGTGAGTCTCCTGACAGTAATGTTCCTCCTTTTTACATCAGTTTGAGGTTGCACGAATATATATTGCACAATGCTATGCTCGATTCAGGTGCTTCACACAATTTGATGCCAAAGGCGATCATGGAAAAGTTGGGATTAGACATTACAAGAGAATATCATGATTTGTATTCATTTGATTCCAGCCGGGTAAAGTGTATAGGACTCATCAAAGATTTGGTTGTAAGTTTAGATCAAATCCCAGCGAAGAATGTTTTGATGGATGTAGTGGTTGCCGACATTCCTCCACGATTCGGGATGCTTCTTGCAAGATCTTGGGGGGCAAAGTTGAAAGGTACACTTCAGTTAGATTTCTCTTATGCTACAATTCCATTCTTCGGTCAAATGAGAAAGTTATATCGAGAGCAGAAGATGAAATACATGATAACTAGCAAAGAGAAGCCAATCAATCATCCTGTGAATTATGTACATACCGATTTAGAGTCGTTTGTGTTGCTTGCTGATAGTTTTAATGATATAGAAAGTCAATTAGTTCAGGCAGAAGACATACCAGAAATCAATGAGAATTTTAGAGAGGTTTTGCAAAAAGAAAGAAGAGAAAAACAAGCTGTTATGGAGCAATCAGCTGAAGACAATGGGCAGCAAACAGGAAAAACAGAGCCGGTACAGTTTCAACATTTAGAGGACGATGAAGATGGTCTTTGGACCATGGATTTTGATGGCGCAGTGGGCAGCGATGGTGCTGGGATTGGTGTGTGGATTCGTAGTCCATTTTCCGCTCCTGATAGAGTTCCGAGCAATGTGAGAGTGTGTTCTTACAAGCTTGCATTTGACTGTTCTAATAATGAAGCGAAATACGAGGCTCTTATTGCTGGCCTTAAGATTCTTAAGAAGCTGAAAGCGAAAAGGATTGCAGTATATGGTGATTCAGAGTTAGTGATAAAGCAAGTTAAAGGTGAGTTTCAGGCTAAGCATCCTCGCATGAGGGCTTACCTAAATGCAGTTTTGGACATTCTGAAGTTATTTTCTGATCATACTTTGACATGTGTGCCCCGCATACAAAATGGTGTTGCTGATGGACTTGCTAAGGCAGCAAGCAATCTTAAAATTCCAATGAATTCCAGCAACAAGTTCGAGATACATGTGAAACACCGGCCCACCGTTCCAGACAATCAGCGATGTTGGCAAGTCTTTGAGGATGATGAGGAGATTAGTGACTTTCTGCAGAACAAGGGTAAGTTTAAAGATACCTCTATAGATACAGAATTTGATGATGGTAGTGATGACATACAAATAAATCAAATGGAAGTGCTGCAACTTAAGGATAACATCATTCCTAAGGGATTGATTCCTTTGGAAGAGTTGTTTGATCAAGATGATGTAGCCCGCAAACCGACATTGAGGCCAACAGAAAAGGGTGTCGAAGAGGTAAATATTGGGACAGCTGAGAATCCCAAGATGGTAAAATTGTCAAAGTCATTGTCACCAAAGGTAAAAGCAGAATATGTGAAATTGTTGTCTTCATTTTCTGATGTGTTTGCGTGGGATTATTCAGATCTTAAAACATATGATACCAACATCATTCAGCATACTATCCCCATCAAACCAAATCAGAAGCCTTTTCGTCAAA
Source organism: Pinus albicaulis (assembly GCA_034641835.2). Lineage (NCBI taxonomy): Eukaryota > Viridiplantae > Streptophyta > Pinopsida > Pinales > Pinaceae > Pinus > Pinus albicaulis. The sequence goes on along the minus strand of CM076581.1, from coordinate 1,201,829,231 downwards.
AGTTGAGGAGGATCAATCCAAAGATGCTACCATCAATCGAAAAAGAGGTAAATAGGTTGTATAAGTCAGGAATCATTGTGCCTATTCGATTTTCAGATTGGATATCAAACTTGGTGCCCGTGAGAAAGAAGACAGGTGAGATCCGTTTATGTATTGACTTCAGAAATCTGAATAAGGTATCATTGAAAGACAATTATCCGCTGCCAAAAATGGACCATATATTGCAGCGAGTAGTTGGAGCATCAAGGATGTCACTACTCGACGGATACTCAGGTTATAATCAGATTTTAGTGCAGGAAGATGATCGTGACAAGACTGCGTTCACCACTCCTTGGGGAACATTTCATTATGCAAAGATGCCGTTTGGTTTAAAGAATGCAGGCACTACCTTTCAGCGTGCAATGGAAATGGCTTTTGCCAACGAGAAAGATGTGTTTTTGGTTGTTTACCTTGATGATTTAACTGTGTTTTCCAATTCTGATGAGGAACATTTATATCATTTGAAAATTGTTTTCCAGAAGTGCAGAAAATATGGCATTTTGCTGAATCCGAAAAAGAGCCTTTTCGCCATGGATGAAGGAAAGCTCCTTGGCCACATCATATCGAAAGATGGCATTCGAGTTGATCCTGCACGTGTTGAAGCCATACAGCAGATTGAACAGCCCCGGAACAAGAAAGAAATACAGTCATTTAATGGTAAAATGAATTTTCTGCGTCGTTTCATTCCAAATCTTGCAGAACACCTTAGAGAAATCACGAACATGATGAAAAAGGACAGTCAGGTAAGGTGGACAGAAGAGGCGGTAAAGTCATTCAATTTGGTAAAGATAGCTCTTTCCTCAGCCCCTATTTTAATCAGCCCAGATTACACACATGACCTCATTTTATTTTCTTTTGCTTCTGAGCACACATTGGCAGCTGTTTTAATGCAAAAAAAGGATGGAGTTGAGAAGCCCATTGCTTTCTTCAGTCGGATCATAAGAGATGGAGCATTGAAGTACAATATCATTGAGAAACAAGCACTTGCGCTTGTAAAGGCCTTGAAGGATTTCCGTGTGTACATATTGCATTCCCACATTACAGCATACGTTCCTAACGTAGCAGTTAAAGATGTTTTGGTACAGGCAGATCCAGAGGGAAGAAGGGGTAAGTGGATCGCTGCATTGTTAGAATACGATGTGGAGATTAAACCAACCAAGCTGATCAAAGGACAAGGACTCGCCAAGCTCATGGCTGAAACAAATCTGCATGCTCTAGACATAAATTTGATTGCTGCCATGTCTGATGAAGATGAGAAAAGCACGTCAGTTCAGGTATCCGATATTTTTGTTTCTTCCCCTTGGTATGCTGACATTTTATACGTGCTTCAGAATTTGTCTACACCACCCGGGATGCCTAGAAATAAGAGTAGAACATTGAAGTTAAGAGCTGCTAAATTCTGCATTCTAAATTCTGCATTATATTGGAAAGACCCTGGAGGTATGTTGTTGAATTGTTTGGTAGAGGAGGAAGCTCAAAGAGTTTTGGAGGATTTTCACAAAGGTGACTGTGGAGGTCATTTGTTTTGGAAGACTACAGCGAACAAGATTCTAAGGGCAGGGTATTATTGGCCTTCTTTGTTTTCTGATGTGTTTAAGGTTGTTAAAAATTGTCATGAGTGTCAAATTTTCGAAGGGAAGCAGAAACTACAGCCTTTGCCTCTAAAACCAATTGAAGTTAGTGCACCATTCCAACAGTGGGGATTGGATTTTATCGGGGAAATCCACCCAGCATATTCCGGACAGCATAGATGGATACTGACAGCTACAGACTACTTCACGAAGTGGATTGAGGCGATTCCCACTCGACAGGCCACGGATGCGGTAATTATTTCTTTTCTTGAAAACAATATTCTGTCACGTTTTGGGTGTCCTAGTAAAATAATCACAGATAATGCAGCAGCCTTTAAGTCTAAGAGGATGGTTGATTTTTTCTTTAAGTACAATATTACCTTGGGACATTCGACCGCCTACCATCCGCAAGGAAATGGCTTGGCGAAATCTTCAAATAAATCCTTGGTGAATATCATTAAGAAATTGCTGGAAATCAACAAAAAGGCCTGGCACAAGAAGTTAGTGAATGCATTGTGGGCTGATAGGGTAAGTCAGAAAAAGTCTATTGGCATGTCTCCTTTCGAGTTGGTGTATGGAACGGATACGGTTTTTCCTACTTCACTTGCTGTCCCGGTGGTCAAATTGCTTCAGGAGGTTGGGAGTGAGGAAGATCCTATGCAGCGGAGGATTAATAAAATGATTCATTTACAGCAGACACGAGAGGAGGTATTTCAAAATACTTTCAAGTTGCAGGAGCGCATAAAGAAGATCTACGACAGAAAGGCAAAAGTGGATAAGTTTCAGTTGGATGAGGTAGTTTTGAAATGGGATGCTCGGAATGAGGATAAGGGAAAGCACGGCAAATTTGAAAATCTGTGGAAGGGTCCTTTTAAGATTGCAGCGTATCGGGGTCAGAATGCATTTCTTCTCAAAGAAATGAATGGAGATGATTGTCCTGGAGGACCGATCAATGGTCGGTTGCTGAAGCGCTATTATTTCTGAGTACTTGCTGTTGATCTCATTGTCATTGTATATATCATTTTACTTTTGTTTCGTTGCAAGTGTGCACTGATCTCTCATCTTCAGTCTGGGGCCCGGAGCGAAGGCTATAATTCTGGAGATAGAGGTTGGTTAGTTTGAAATTGTCAAGTTAGTTTTATCAGTCTTTTAAGTTTCAAAGTTAGGTCAGTTTTAAAGTCATGTCAGTTTGGTCGAATTGCAGTCTGTCTTTAGTCAAATCTGCAGTCAATAAAATGTCCAAAGTTTGTTTTATCAGTTGAAATAATGATTCCATCGCCCAATGGATGAAAGGCACTGTCTGACTCCCCCAGAGATCTGCCGTTCTTGGCATCTCCATGGAGCCACCATCCCCATTGGAGCCAATGTTAGAGTCGGCCCTTACAGCCCTCCGTCAGTGATCGTCTCGTCTTTTGCATATTCATTTTTAGGTGTCTCGCTTGTTCCACTTCGTTGCATTTCACTAGGAGCATGCCATGGACTGACGAAGGGGTCTGTCGTCTTATGTTTCCTCATGTGTACACCTGCAGTGCTATTTTAAAAATTTTTCTCAAAAAATCACTCAAAGTCATTGTCATTTCATTTTTTGTCATTAAAATGTCAATAAGTGTCTTTGGTCCTAGTTTCTAGGGTTTTTGAGTCATTTGTATACCAGTCATAAAGCCTGCAAGGTGGGGAAGGTTCCGCATATTTTGATTTTTTGTTTTATTATCATCAGCATTTAAAAAAAAAACATTTCTAGTCCAAAACTCTGTTTTGGAACTAGAAATTGTTCATTATTATTTTTGTAATAAATTGTACTTATTCCACCAAGAAGAAAATGTCAAAAGTAGACCTCTGGTCTTTTCCTTAGCTAAATAGCCATACCCCTGCAAGAAGACAGCAAAATCATCAAAATCGAGCTCAGAAAAGCCAAAAGAAGATTGTATTTAAAAAGCCAAATGTGAAATTACAAAAACATTGTAATATGGGTTTTCAATTAGATTTGAATCAAATCTGATGGTGGAAGATATTTGTATCATATATAAAAGCCAAGCAAGTTTCATTGTCACCAATCTACAGCATGCAAATCGAGTTTTGGGATTGGAGGGCCGATTTCACAGTTTTGAAGCAGCGTTGATAGGGTCTTGGAGCTCGAGCGACCCACTTGGGCGCGAGCGACCCACTTGGGTGATTTTCGCAGTGTAAAATTACAACGTGAGCGACCCACCTGGGCAGAGCGACCCACTTGGAGGTGAGCGACCCACTCGCCAACAGAAGTCTGGAAAATCGTTTTGAGCGCCCAATTTCGTTTGGGATTGCCTCCAACGACCTTCAAACAGGTTTTTAACAATTGCTCAATGGTTTTTAATGTGTTGGTGGCATCATTGAAGATTTCAAACATTTGAAATGGAGGATTTAAACCCTACAGTCATGGCAGTATTGTTCTTCAGGGTTTTTAAATGAATATGGATGGTTGCATGAGTTCTTCTCCTATTTTATATCAGTGATATATCCACCCTTACATATATTATCAAAACTCCATTATTCTCATATCCATTATACCATTGTGGTCATTGTTATTACTTTACCATGTTCAAGACTTTTGTTCCATGGTGACTATGGTTATATTGTGTCTCACTGCCCAATGATAAAAACATTCTCATAACTCTGTTTCACTGCCCATTGACACTTATAACTCTGTTGTTATTGCTCATAGACAAACACATTCATATGATGTCGTGCTCCCTTTGACAATATTTGCTCAATATTCTGAAGGCTGCCTGCTCCCTTTGGTGAAGTTTCACTTGCATTTAAAACAGAGACTGTGCTTCTTTTCCAATCCACCTAAATCAGAGATATTATCATTGTTTGTTTCCTTATGGTGCTTTGATGGTGGGGGATATTTGTAGGGTGTTAAAACACACATCATAACTTTGTTTTCACTGCATTTATATCAGTATACATAGTGCCAATAGCTTGTTCAGAGCCATGTCAGAGACAGAGTCAGAGTATGAGCAAGGGTCAGGAAGTGATTCGGTGACTGAAGGTAATGTGCCACGGGGGTCTCATAGAGATAACAGAAGTGGTAATCATCGCAGAGAGGAGCCTACTTCTTTGGCTCGGTTGCAGGCATGTCCATTAGCAATGGATTGTTTTCGATATTTGCCATGTTTCAGATTTTGTGAGATGATTGCACAAACCCGGCTTCATCGTGAATTGGCCCGTCTGTTTGTTCTACATTTACGAGATGGCCGGGTAAATCTTGCCGGGGTTGATTTCATTTTGTCACCCTTGACTATTGCTCAAGCCACTGGCATACCAAACATGGGCGAGGAATGGAACAAGCGTCCGCATTTAGAGAAATTCCATTATGAGCCATACATTAAAACTGGATATATGGGTTACTTGAGCAGAGTTTTTCCATTCAGATTCTTGAGAGATGAGTATGCACCGCTGATGAAGCTCATCATTCAGTATTTTAGTTGTGAGGGCAGGTATGCTCGTCTTTTCGCGTACCATATTCATTTGTTGATGCACTTCACAAGGGTACGTATGATGAATATTCCGTATTTCATATATCGCAACATAGAGAGGATGGTGATGTTTGTGCAGAAGAAGACGAGCCCAGTGCAGCAGTACAGGAGTATATACCATTTCGCTTTGATCAAGATCATGGTGTCGCATCAGTTGGCAGAGCAGGGCATCACTTGGGAGGATTTCATTTCTAGAGACTTTTTCAGAGTGCCACAGCCGCTTCTCGAGACAGTTCATGATGCAGGAGAGCCTTCACACCAGCCGGACATGCTTGAGGTTGAGCATATCAACACTCCTTTGGTTCAGACATATCAGCGAGGCCACAGGGCCTTATTTGCAGCGACACGGCGAGTATTATCTCCACATGAGGTGGAAGGGGTCTTGCCGACTTCATCAGCAGAGCGAGTATTATCTCCACATAATGTGGAAGGGGTCTCGCCTTCTTCTTCAGCGCAGGTACAGGTACAGGACAGGGGCAAGAAGCCCATGCATGATGAGGGCCCATCAGGAGACCGGGAGACAGATTTCACAGTCATTGATGTTGATGCGAGCTCTCCCAGCTCGAAACTGAGGGAAGTCATCCAGGAGCAAAGGGCCGAGAATGACAAGCTGAAAGATCAATTGCAGAAGGCTCAGTGGGTGATTAACTATTTGGAGCAGCGCAACAAACAACTTGAGGATGAGCTCACATTTTATGAGGTACGCCAAATCCGTGAGGACAGACAGTGGAATCGAAAGAGACCCTGTGACATGACACCAACTGACAGAGATATTGTACTCACGCGTGTGAACATCCATCTGGAAAAGTTGTTGGCGAAGGCCAATCGAGACAAAGACATGCTTCGTCACATGAAAGGCCATTATTGGGCTCGCATGCATGTCTGCAAAGCGAGAATGAAGATCATGAAGAGGAGGTTGCGCAAAGCACTAAGACGGCGGAAAAGGCCTAATCCACTTCGGATTTTGGCCGAGGCTTCATTGAATGGGTAGGACACATGATGGAGGACCTCCGCTCCGAATTTGGGCAAATTCGGAGAAAATTTTTTCATTTTCAAATTTTTGGGTCAAAAAACAGGTTTTGCAGTTAAGCGGGTCGCGCACTCATGCGCTCACTTTTTTTTGGGACACTTGCTGGAGGAAATTTTTACATTTTTGGATTTTTCATGATTATTTATGCATCCTCAGAAGTCAACTTAGCATTTCATCAAAATCTGGATGGTCAAAAAGCTCAAAAACACCATGAAAACCACCTTGCTGCCACCTTTTGCACCAGCAGGGAGTACCTCTGGGAGAATGCGGTTTTGGAGGGTCAAATGAGCTCCAAATTCAGAAATTCCACTTGGGTTGGATAGTCAACATCCAGGGCTTTTCAACTAGCTATCATGATCTCAATTTGGATGCCGGGAAGTACCTCAAATTCAGGCTGGAAAACGCGCGACCCACTCGGCTCAAGAGCGACCCACTTAAATTTTTCCTGAATTTTCAGCTGCCAGCTCAGATTTTCGCCTAGTATGGACCAGTTTTGCTTATGGATGGAATTTTTGGGTTTTTATGATGTAAATTCATGTTTTACATGTAACTTTGGCTACTTTGGCTTATTTTTATCTATTCTAGAAGATTCACTCTCAAAGGGGTAAAAAATCATGTAATGGATCAGTTTCCACTCTTTTAGAGGCAAGTTGTTAGCTGCCTAGATTGTAGTTCCATGATTAGAATTGGTTGAAACTGATCCCTGAAGAGGGAATTCGACCCCTAGAGGTGGGGAAAGGGGTTAGAGTGATCTATATATTGTAATTTATGAGGCATTCTACAGGTTGGACTCTTGGGATACTTTTGATATCATTGTACATACTTTTCATATTTTGGCTAAGGAAAGATCAGGGGTTTTGCGGCACTTGTTGGGATCCTTGTGGTGTTCTGTTCTTGATGGTGTTCCTTCTTTGTTTACTGTAAGTTTCTTCATGTTTAATGTATGCCATCCTTTCATATGCTTCTGAACTAAATTGAATGAGTGAATAAGGTTGAATCCATTGTTTACAGTGCTTGGCCTTTGAATTCAGTTAGTTCTATATGTTTTCAGCTGTTTGGAGAGGATCCAAGTTCTTCTTTGCCCTCTTCAGCTCCTCGTCGGTCTAATCTGTCCATATATCCAATCAAAAGCATCAAGACATTCACCTACCTCGCCCCAACTTGAAATATGCAAAGGTCTGACCTTATCCCCGGACCCAAAATTTGTTTTCCCATTTCTCCAGCGAAAAACCAAAAATCAAAAATCAAACATACCTATCTCTTTACTAGCCTAAAATCAGTTCCTATTGTAAGTCATCTCGCATCCTATTGCTCATTTTCTCGAGATTGACGGAGAGAGCCCTCTCCTGTCCTCGTAGGGCTAGCTACGAGGCTGAGCGTGGTTTGATGTAGCCTTGAGTTTACTTCATTTCAGCCTGAGGTAGATTTGAGTGCTAACAATATCCTAAAGCAATCTCTCCCCCACATGAAGAAACAACCACGGATGACACATTGGATGATGTGATTGACAGAATTGGGAGATTGAATCTCGAATCAATCCCAACTCAGTCAAGTGACCAGCCTGGGCCATCTCATAAAGGTCCCCCCAAATGGCTGACAAAGACACTGGAGGATGTTCATCCTGATGAGGTTGGAAAAACAGGAATAAGAAGTTCCACTCAAGAAATCGAAGGTGATGTAGATAATTATGATTCTCCTGTTGATATGGATATTGCTTATAACTGTGAATTGAGTTTGTCTACAGATCATGAACCAACTTCCTTCAAAGAATCTGCTTCTCATGATGAATGGAAAGAAGCGATGCAGAAGGAGTATGATGCCTTGATAAAGAATGGCACTTGGAAGCTGGTTGATCCACCTTTGGGAACGAAACCAATTGGCTGTAAGTGGGTCTACAAGAACAAGTACAAAGCAGATGACTCACTTGACAAGCATAAGGCCAGGCTCGTGGCAAAATGATTTGCACAAAAAGAAAGAGTCGATTATGAAGAAATTTTTGCTCCCACAGCAAAATGGACCACCATCCGGACTCTCTTTGCCTTAGCAGCTCAGAATGGATGGAAAGTCCATCAGATGGATGTAAAAACAACCTTCTTGAATGGAGATCTAAAGGAGAAATTTTATATGTCCCAGCCAGAAGGATTTGTGATAAAGGGTCAAGAACACAAAGTTTGCAAACTTGTAAAATCCTTGTATGGCCTCAAGCAAGCACCACGAGCCTGGTATGAGAAATTGACCGAGCATCTTCTAAAACTTGATTTCAAACACTTTGATCTTGATGATGCAACTTTGTTTGTTAAGAAAGTTGGAAAAACAGTTGTATATCTTGTGGTATATGTAGATGGTCTTTTGATAACAGGAAACAATGAGAGTTATATTGCATCCATGAAGAAAGAGTTGAAGAAAGGTTTTGAAATGACTGATTTGGGTCATGTTCATTACTATTTGGGTATTGAAGTAATTCAACATCCTAAATTCATATTTCTTTCTCAAAAGAAGTACATTGGATATCTCTTGAACAAATTTGGCATGGATGATTGTAAACCCTTAGGCACTCCAATGGAACAAAACTTGAAGCTCACATCTGTTGAAGGGAAGGAATTTGAGGATGCAACTAAGTATAGATAGCTTGTAGGAAGTCTTATCTATCTGACCACCACCAGACCTGACATTTCATTTGCTGTTGGAATCCTCTCAAGGTTCATGCAAAAACCTTGTGAAGGACATTGGTCTGCTGCAAAAAGAGTGCTAAGGTACTTGAAGGGGACTCAAGATTTTGGACTCAAATATACACAGGTAGGCGACTTCAACTTGATCAGATACTCTGATTCAGACTTTGATGGCGACAAAGAAACAGGGGTGTCTACTACAGGTTACACCATGAGTCTTGGATCAGGAGCTGTCTCATGGAGATCACGCAAACAGTCAGTTCCAGCAGATTCCACGACCGAGGCAGAATATGTGGCAACAGCTGAAGCAACAAAAGAAATTGTGTGGCTCCGGAAGATCCTGGAAGATTTGCAGATGAAACAAATTTATTCCACTCCACTCATGATCGACAACACTTCTGCAATAAAGTTGGCCAAGAACCCAAAGTTCCATGATCGAACAAAGCACATCAATACAAAGTACCATCTAATTCGACATCATGTTCAGGCCAAAACCATCCATCTACATCATTGTTCCACAAATGAGCAAACTGCTGACATCTTCACCAAAGCACTTGGAAGAGAAAAGTTTGAAAAGTTCGGATCGATGCTTGGACTCACCAACATCCCTTCGGATTAAAGGGGGGAATGTTGACACCTAATCCTATGGATGGGTGTGCATTTGTATTTTTGTATATTATTTATTATTAGGAAATAAGGAAGGCCAAGAGTCATTGGGAGATGAATCCCAATAGCCTCACCTCCCATCTATATAAGCATGTACATTCTTTAGCTAATACACATTCTAGTTTTGAGGAGTTACCTCCTGGTTTGACAAAAAATTTAAAGTCAGTGATGTGGATATAATTGTCAAAGATAATGCTCCTCCAAAAGTTTTAGAAGAAAAACACCCACCATCAACCTCCAGTGCAGAAATGATTCAAAAAAATCATAGTGCAGAGGTGTCATCATCTAGCAAACCAGTGGAGAAAGAGAAGGATATAATGGAAAAATACAAAGAAATCAAAATCATGAATGAAGCATTGAAAGTTGAAACTTATGCCCAGTATTGGAAACAAACTCCTAGTGACCAGAATAGATTTCTATAAGCATTTGACTACAAAACAAGAAAGATGAAAATGACATTTTTACAGCCAACGGTGCAGGCTCCAAAATCATCAGAAGATTTCAATAAAATAGCCTTTGAAGTTCTTGCTAAAGATGTGCATCCAATAGATCAGATTTAGATTGATAAACAAGCCGGAGAAATGATCTATTCCACTATGACACACAGGGATTTAACTTTCCAAAAACTATATAATTCTCTAGGAAATATAAGGACACAGTTAAAACTAGTGAAAGCTTCTACATAAGCAAAGGATAACAGGATAAAATCACAAACTAAATAAGTTTTAGAAAATTGAAATCAAAAGGAGGAAAAGATGAATCACATCATTCAGTTGATATCTCAACTAAAATATATGGAAACTGAAATGAATAAATTAGTGTAAGGAAATCAAGCCAACATGGAAGAAGTTGTCATTACTACTCTTCCTATAGCTTCTACATCAACCTCATTGCCTACAACAACTCTAGTGACAAAAAAAATGCCATGTACTACATCAGCAACAACATCAGTAGGGCCAACGACCAATCCCAATGATGAGGCATGTAAACTGATTAAGGCAATGCAAGACATTTCAATTCAAACTACTGAGATCAGTAAGCTTGAAAAACAAGTGAAAAAACTAGAAGATGAAAATAAATTGGCTCAGGTAATGCATAAATCTAAAACACATAAATCAAACAGACTAACTAAAAGAATTCATAAGTTAGAAAAGGATTTATCACTGAAAGAGCCACTAGTAGAAGAAAAATAGAAGTTGTGGGCTAGTATCATTAACTCAGTTAATGATATTTGGCCTTCTATAGAGGTTATATTTCAACAGAAGGAATTGATAAAGGAGGCTAGTGATGCAATCCAAAAGGTCAAAGAAGAGCTTGGAAAGAAACTAGAGGAAGCCACAAAGATAGTAAAATTCCTAAATTCTAAAAATAAGCAGGAATTAGAAGAACTTGGGATAACATATAGAATAGAGAACATATTAGAGTTGAAGAAATTGATTTCCAAGAGAAATCTAATGATACAACTTGAAGATAAGTGTCAAACTTGGAGCTTGCAGTAAATATATTCATGAACAAGTTTTATGTGTTGATACAAAAAGGTCTGCCTAATCCATTAGTAACCAATCATAGACTGATGAGGCATGAATACTATGATGAAAATATTAGGGAAGTAACTAAAGAGACTTCCAACAATTCAGCAATGAAAGGGGTTCCTACAGGAAAAGTTATCCTTCATACTTTAGAGAACTTCATCTTCTTTCAGCATGAGGTAAATCATGTTTTTGTAAACAAGCCTACATTTTCCAAGTATACTATGGCTGATGAGATTTACAGAAGGATGGTAAAAATAAAACTTCCATATGAAGAATACTGGGAAAAAAGGTGTGATTTACTATGATAGGTAAAAGTAAAAACAGGTAAGAGAGAGACAAAGTAAAAGAGTAAACAGAGAAGTCAGGTAAAAGAAAATTCACAGAGTTTAAGAGCAGGTAGATAAAGACATATGAAGATAGTTTAAAGAGAATTCATAGGTTAGAGATAAAGATATATAAAATACAACCAGCATGAAATACAAGACCGGATATGAGAAACAAAAAGAAAATCAAATAAACAGGGACAACTTGCATTTAGTTAAATAGGTGTCTCTATATTCTTGCATGAAGATATTTTATTTTCCTTAATTAAATCCTATATCAGTTGATAGGATATTTTGTAATAATTTGTACAAATTCTAAGTTTCAAATGTCGATTAAGTGAGGATTTATTCATATTTCTATAGTTGATCGATCTATTTACCTGACGGTTATTGTAATCATTTCCAGATGATAGACGGGACTAGTAATAAAGGAATTTATTTACAGGATTCATGTGTTGAGCTATCTCAGTGAAGTATATTTCAATTATTCATGTTATTTTCTTAATTGTTCCGTAAACCTGCATGTTTTCGAAATTTAAATGTTATAACAAGAATTTTATTGCAAAACTTGTTTAAATACACTATGTTTTGAACTGTTATGTATTTTCATGTTTTCTTTTCATATATGGTTTAGAGAATGATTTATTTCTCTGTGATCTCATTTGACCTCCTTCACCGTCCTTCACTATCTGGTTTAGTGAATTATTAACTGCTCCTTGATCCCAATTGAAAACCACTTCACCACTCAGCCTTAAGATCCAATTTTTCTCAGCCACCCTGCCCTGTAACACTTCCTTTATAATTTTACCTTGTTATTTTTTAAAATCATATTGAGTCCATAGCCCAATTTAAAATGGAAATGCATCTATTCATCTAAGTCATTAATTCTATCAATCAACCAATCGATCAACCAAAACAAACCAAACCAAGCATACATAACTAGCCTAAAATCAATTAAAACAACAAATGCAAATGATTAAGTGAGAGCCTTCTCTGAGCATTAGGAAGGCTAGATCCTAATCTCCAAAATTCGATGATAGTTACCTCTATTATTTCTTTTTAACGCCTATAAAAACCCTTGGGAAATTTCAGAGTGATAACAAGGACTAACTTAAAGCAATTTCCTCTTCACAAAAATTGGGCATAATAATGCAATTAGAATGATTGTTGATACAAAATTGTGAATTTGAGAGAGTGTTATGACTATGAATATGAATGCATGCTTTATATTCATATAAATCACATATTGGAATGGTTTCTTGAATGCTTAAATCTCGTGTATGGTTAATTGTTTGAAAATTATAACTATTTGAAACAATTTATGAATCAGTGTTCTTCATTTTCACATGTGATTAGACTTTGATTGTGAGGATTCAATTTCAAAGAAGACAAATCAATATCCTCAATGTAAAATTAACTATCATAAATTACTTCATGACATTCTTTAGAATTCCCTTCGATATCATCCAATGTATCAAAACGAGGAGGAATATTAAGCTCATGTTCATTAATGCCAAAATAGCGATGAATAATTATTTCTCTATCTTGATAAAAACTAATCGGAAATTCATTTAGATCAACCTCTAGGTTTTATGAAATATATTTAAAGTGAAGAGAAGATAATTTTTTATTAGAAAAAATATTAGGATAAAGGGAAAAATATGAATCTGAGACAATGCATTTGAAAATGTCTCTATTTGAGAACTCCTGCGCATTTTCTTCATTGCAATTTCAAATATAAGATCATTTACCTAGCTAATTGTGTTCTCTTGAAGAATGTTGCTTTGTTGTTCTGAAATTCGAATTTTCTCATCGTAAAAAAATTCAAAAATTATTACACCTTATTGCATATTATTGGAAATTTTAATCACTTCCTGTACTTGCTGGATTATGCTCTGATTTTCTGATTCTAATGCATACTAATTTTCAGATTTGAAAGCAGTATCTTGTTCAAGATTGCTGCTAATATATTCTTGTATTTGAATAATGAAACTTTTCAATCTTTGTTATTGAGATTCATTGACACATGAAGGTGCACCCTGATCATTACCATTATTGTAGGAAGTGTACGCTAAATGAAGGAATTGATCATACGTAATATAGGACACTTCCTCATCATTTGTTTGCATCTCCATATTTTAATTTTCAATAACGTTAATGGAATTGGAAGGAGCTAGAGCAAAGATTGAAATAATTTCACATGGATTATGAATGAGAGGAAAAGAGAAAACATGTTTAAACAAATCTAATAATTCCTCTTTTGAAAGATTATCTTAAGTTTTAAATTTTAATCTATTTAAACTAAACTTGGTAGTAAAATCGATCAAAGGTTCATTTTCAAATATTTGTAAATATTCAAAATCGTCACATATGTGTTTCTATATATAGCCATCAAATTTACAAAGAAATATTATAAGAAACTGAACCTTATTGTGAATTAAGGGAACTACAAGTGATTGACACTAGCTTCTGCCTTTTTCCAAGAATGTAAGAGTAAAATTCCTGCATAAAATACCTACTTTAATTCTTTGAAAAATAGAATTTGAAATTTTTTGAATAAATGGAAAGACATGATTAAATTCAGAAGTATTCCTCTTACCATTAAACTTTACCTTAGACAAGTGTCTTACTATTTCTGGTGGAGTATTGGAAAATGCATGTTCAGAAATACAACTCAAACATGGAAGTTTAAGGGAATACATTGTAATAAAAACAAAAAATTAGAATACAAAAAGGCTCCAATATACAATAAGTCTTCAGGCCCTCCTTCTAGCACCAAAAGTGTTGAGGGCCAAAAATTTCTACCTACAACACTATGAGGGAGACCAGTCAGACCGAAACTTGAAGCAGCTCCTTTTCGGTTGAAATGGAAATTCGTACTGGTTAAAATAAGGTCATGTTACTTTCTATCCATGTCCAATGGCTTAAAATATGAATTTCATCTACAAATGGATAAGATACATGAGATCAACCCTCTTGTTGATCAGGAAAGAATGTGATCCTTAAGATGATATGGGGCTCAACCAAGACACAACTAAATTTTTCCTCTTTGGGAAGAGGACTTCTAGAAATGTAGAATTAAATCCAAATGAAAAATTCTTCTAACATGCAAGAAAAAAGAAAAATATCCTAATCCTATCTCAATAAGGCAGATATAGATCTAACCAAACCAAGAGAATTATATTTATATGATTGTGATTTAAATATGGTTGGATTATAATGAACATCAAGCTAATGAATTAGTTCAATTAGAATAAATTATGTATACCAAAACACATTTTATTCAGAGACATCGTAACTGAAATAATCAACCTACAACATTTGAGAATTGGTTCATAAAATGATATTGATTGTAAAATAAATAATTCCAATAATTAAACAATAATATGAGGAAATAGTTCATAACATGTCATTTTTTGTTAAATCAATATTAACAGACAAATTTTTGAGTAAATAGTTACTCAAAAATCATTAACCCATAATGGTAGAGATCAATAATAACATATAATTGATACACATTACTCATATCGACAATATTGCACAAATATGAATAAAATGACACATTTTTGCCATCATAAAATAAAGCTAATATTTAAAACAATAGTATTAGAAATACCAATTTATTGAATCCATTTCTCTACCTCTGGTATCCAATAGTCTTTACAATGCTTGAAATTCTTCTTTTAAAACTAGATTTGCAATAGTATAAGCTTCGTTCTCCATACATAATTCATAATGCAAAGGAAAAATCTTCAATAATCCCCAAATCTGAGTTTTATCTCCTCTACCTTACAACTCTAAATCCTACATATAATAGTTCCTTCAAGAATACTTGAGTTTCACGGAAGAGGATCCCTTAATAAATTCTACAATCTGTTATTTATAATATTTACAAAAGAATTATCAACAAGAAATTTTGTTTAAGAATAAAGGCGGCCCATCAATTTTCATTGTTTCTAAATTCCATTATGCTATTGCTGGAGCATTCTCACTGACTAATATCTTCTTCTCCTCATCTCTTCAATTGTTTTCCTGCAAAAGCAAATCAAAAGAAAATTAAAATTCAAAAATAAAATCAGAATGCCAAATCTGGAATTAAAATGTATATAATCAAAACATAATTAAATAATTAATAAAAAGGAATCAAAGCTTTCTATTTATGTTTGTGATGATATAATTGGTTAAGGATAACATAGGTGAATTCATACGCATTTAGAAGAAGTTGTCGGAAAAAGGAAATATAGAAAATAAAACTCAAAAAATTAGTTTTTTTTTTAATTTCGGAGCTTAGTCTTCTACTGAATTTTAGAATCATTAAATGATCAAATATGGAAATGAAACTACCTTAGAAATTTTATCCACAATTTTATCTATCTAACGAGCCATCTTGTGCCTCATTTTGCCAAGTAAAATTCAATCTATGAGCCTCGAAGGTCAAGGAGTCTACATAATTATGGAATTTCTGTTGCTTGGGCTAAAAATGAAATTTTTTTAATTAAATTCTAATTCTAACTTATATTATTGTTACTAATTAATTAATGCTAATTAATTTTTCTTATGTTATTAATTTACAAAACTAATCATAATCAAAACTTAACAAAAATGATTTAAAAATTAATTAAGATATAATTATAAAATATTAATAATATAATTATATTATATTAGGATTATAATATAATATTAGAATAATAATACAATGTGTTAAAATAAAAATATAATATATTTATTTAATCTTTAAAAATCAAACGATTGGAATCAATATAAAACAAAACCAAAAGAATCAAATAAACACTATGTATATGGCTTTTGAGTTAATGGAGGATGATGTGAGTGGAGAGGTGACATGAGGGAGAGGTCATCGAGCTATACGGTGGATCAAATAAACCTTATGTTAAAAAATGATCACTTTGCATAAAACAAAATTGAAATTTCAAATTCATTAGTGATGTGGCTGAGGTGCTTTAATAAATTTGTGATATGCGATATGAGATATTGCAATATCGCAATCGCAAATTTTTATCACAAAAACATTTTAGATTGCATTTTTTGGGAGGAGAAGGGATGTGAACTAGGGCGCATGTGAATTAACAATCTTAAAAATTGGAATTTTCTACTTTGAAATTTCGAGGTATTGGGTTTGGTAATTTGTTTTAAAATAAAAAATTAGAGTAAATTACCAAGATCCTAAAACATCTTTCAACTAACATACAATTTAGCTCGCTCATTTTATAGGACCATTAGTGAAAAAAATGAGAGAATTAGTAAAAATTAACTAAGAGTTAATATTCACAATGAATGACTATTTTAATTGCAAAAATTAAAATACCATACATTTATGTACATTTTTTTGTTCAAGCGCAAAACTGATCAAGATTTAAATGAGTTTCATTTACAAATGAGTTGACCAATTGAGGTGAAAAAAGTATCAATGGAAAGATTACTAAAAATCGAATTCTTTGAAATGATCATAATGCAAATCCAATTAAAATGAAAAAAATGGAAAAATTGTAGGACAATTAAACTAATGGAAATCATAAAACATGTTTAGCCAAAAATTAATAAAAAGGGTCACCATTATTTGAAATAAATAATTAGAAAATCGGGGGTGTTGTTTTTTCCCTACAACACCTCCATACTGTCATATGTTTCAATAGGTTTGATCTCATCATGTTATGATCATTAAAATATTTTCACTTGCAAACTTATAAAATCATGACATGATGATAGATCCTTCCTTTACATGGGCAACCTAGTTATATCCTCGCTAGAATATGTTTCCCATGATACTAAGATTGAGTAGGCTCGAGATTCCTCTTTAGTCCTGACATGAAATTTGCGATGAAGATTCATTCTCATTCTTCTTCATTATCTTTATGGCTTTAAAACTTATAGGCTCCCACCTATTGAGTTATATTATTGCATTTCATGTTGACTATTTGTATCCTTTTGCCTTAATCTGGCTACACTTTGACTCATGCATAAGCCAATTTTTGACCATGTTCTTTTTGCAAAATAAACCCTACAATCTCTTAACGTCTATAGCTTGACACCTTATGCATGTGGAGAGAACATTTCATCGAGTTTCTTTGACAAATTTTTTCACCCTGCATTGATCATAGGATTGTTCAAGTCCCAGGAACTAGTGCATCTATATCCCGACACTAATTCTTTCCAATGTACTATAGGAATTATTTTATTCTTTTTCAGGCTTTTAATATGAAAAATACAAAAAAATTATATATTCCAAAAATAACGGGAATGGCACATTACTTCCATAATTGATGGAAGCTAGCATAATTCGTGTCACCCTTGAACAAATCACTCAAAAGCAAGTCTTTCATCCATTGGTATGGGATTTAGTTTGAATTAGGAGAGTCATAACCTTGTTATTGAGTCAATACTCCCCTGGTTGGTTATCTCTTCCAATCATATGGAGGGTTTGTTTATGCTTCATGCAGGACAAACTTATACAAAGTTATCATATGATTCCATAGAGTCACATTTCAGTTGTCATTGTGTTGAAGGGATGTAAACCTGAATCGAAATTATTGCGATGTCTCTTGACTAATTTTTCAGTCTTCCATACTCGACTTTTCAAAGTTATTTTTTATCACATCATCTATTTGGTACTTCGATCATGCTAGTTAAGAAGGTATCTAGTCACTTCTTGCTGGTGGGTTTTCTCTTATATAATTTGAAATTTTTCTCTAACAGTAGGCCTAGAGCCGCACCTTAGACCTATTCCCATCATTGATAGGAGACTTTGTGCTCAACATTGAACGACATCAAAGGTTATTGACTGAGTGGTTTCCCTTGTGTTAGATGCCACATTACATTATCAGACATTGCAATTTGTAGAGTACATTGGTTTCCATTAGACCCTATTGGTGGATTCCTTGCCTCTATGTCAGATTTCATTATTGGTTGGTTCAGAGGGTTTCTGCGGTTTTCTACCCACATCTTCTATATGTTAGAAACATTCTTTGGGTTGGTTACTTCATCTTTCTTCATTTTATTCCTTCGACGTTATTGGCTTGCAGGTTACACTCGCGCTAGATTGATGTGGGATGCCTGAATTCCTTCCTTCCAGCAGATATTTTCCTATCAAGTCAAACTCTTTGCTCTAGGAATAATGTCTACAGTCCTTTTTCAATACCTTAGGATTTGAATTCATCAGTGGCAGACTCATTTGCTATTGACGGTGAGAATAAATTAATCTGTCCTAATTGGTAGATTCTCTAAAGTGTTCGATTTCAAATAATTTATTCGTACTTGTTATATTATACTGGGGTATCTTGACTCTCATTATAATTATCGGTGAGTTGTCTCACATTTGTGAACGGTATATATTAATGACAGGTAATCAAACGATTTCTCACATGGTCAAATTCGGCTCATTTTTTCCCATAGTGTAGAAATGTACCATGGCTTTAGTGAAGACCTCGTGTTTGCATCAGGATGTTTTGGCTTGCTTGATAGATCCTTCATTTTTCTGCTAGTGATGCCATCGACCTTATATGTTGCAGATCATCACAGTAGCATCTTATATGTTGGCACCCTAGTTGTGTGCAGTACCATTATTGAAAATTTATGACTTTGTACTTGGACGATTAGTTATGTGACTTTAGTGATAAAATATCTCTTTCGGGATCATTGATATATTCTTGTATATGTGATACTATGACGTGACCTTCATATGTACTTTTGAGGTTGTATTTAGATGATCCATTATGTATCTATTTGTTTCATTTTTACTTGTATACATATTGGATCCACTCCATACTTGATATATGAGTGTGCTTTACCTTCTATGAGAATGGGTATGCCCGCCTGAGACATTATCTTGTTTTCTAATTTCTTCCATTAGTTTTTTCCACGATAAAATCTGGTGAACTACTTCCAATTCCTCGCATGATTCTTCTTATACACTTAATACATTTCAACCATCATGTACCCATTCTAACCTCGTATATTATGGGGCATATATAATAGTATAATTTTCCACCTATGTATACTTTATGATCTTATTTATGGCCTTGGGAAACCCTTTCCCTTCAGACTTGGTCGTTTATCTTAAAAATAATATTTTAAATTCCATACGTGACTCTGTCCTCTCAAAATCATGTACACATGCAGGTCCATCTATACCCAACCCACGTATATAATTTGAAATATGAAAAGATATAAAAATCCCTATTTTTTGGGCATGGTTTATGTGTTAGACCAGAAACCTGACTACAGGAGCCACTCGCCTAATTGTATCCAACCTGGAAAAAAAATGTTTTTGGGTGGTATAAATACACCTCATGGGAAGGCCCATGGGGAGGAGAAATATAGGTTATTGATATTATATCCATTTATTTTATGTTCAAGTTAGATTTAAACTTGTGGCTCCTGCACTTTGAGATTATGGAAACCCTTGTTTCCCTCACATAAATGCTCATTCCTCTTATATGAAATCCATGTGTATTATTTCAGAATTATATTTTTGAGTCTCGGGTTGGATGAATCTGGAGGATGATGTCACCTAGAACTGTGGCTGAATCATGTGTTATTCCTCCACACATATCTACATTCATAAATAGAGAATATATGTCCGATTCTACATGTACATGACCATAATTCTTTATACATTTTATGATCCTATTATGAATGGTTTCATTTTTTATTCTTATATATTTATATGATCTAATGCTAGCATACTCAACATGCTTTCAATTATTACTATTATATGTGATTTTCTTGAATGAGTTGCAGGTTTTGGAGCAGTAGAAAAATAATATGGTTTGAACATCGTGGGATCACTTACAAACGTAGGACCTATGGGTACTACCCCTTCTTCCCATTTTACTAGTTAAAGTATTTGGAATTCAATTTTTTCTGCTTCTTGTTATTTTATGTTTCTTGTTGTGTTGGGGTTTAGATCCTAGGGTCTATTATTCTATAGTACCAAGGCATCAAAGTCATGGCCTCTTTATTTTTGGTTATGCTCCCAAAAGACTCTTTGCACTCTTGCTTCTAGATTAGAATTTTAGTGTTTTATTTTCAGAAATTTATATTTGTAATATGCATTTCCTTTATCCTCACACAAATAACTCCTTCCTACATTAAACTTAATCTAATATCCATATATCTTGGGTTCTTCCAAGTTTACAAAGATCATTTGATAAGTAAAATATACGCTATGATTTAACCCAATAAATTAGACCAACATTTTGGTGTCGTTGTCGAGGAAACATGCTTAAATAAATTTTTATAGGAAGCTCATTAAAAAAATAACATCAAAAAAAAAAAAAAAAAAAAAAAATTATAGGATTTATTTTCATTATGGTAATTTATGCCTAGACAAAGAGATGATAAGGGTAGTAGGACCATGAACATTCGAATCAACACAAATTACTTAGAAACCAACATTAGAGGATCTAGAGGAAAAACAACGTGCAAGATAAAGATTAACTTTGGTTGAAAGACAAACTTTATTAGATTATGAGGTAAGAAGAAAATAAACACAAAAAGAACCACCCTCTATAGGAAAACATATAAGAAAACTAAGTGATCAACCAGTTCTTGAACAAATTGAAAAGGATGAGGATATATAAGCTTATAAATCAACTCAAGAACTTGAAAAAGTTGAGATGAAAAAATAAGGAGAAGGGTCCACCATTCTTGGATTCACCCTGGAACAAAGGATACAATATGAAAAGAAACAAAGATAATGGCAAAGAAAAGAGAGGAATAAGTGAAAATAGAGGTAGAAAGAAAAATAGAAGAAGATGAAAAAACAGAACAAGAAAATAAAAGAAGACAAGATGAGGGAGAAGACAATGACCCATAAACAAATTTTGGATTCCCAGTCTTAGATACTAGAGTTATATTTGGAGAAGAAGTAAAAATGAAAAACATCCCATCTTCCATTTTTCCAAACTTTTATGGTATGTGTTCTGAGGATCCTAATTCGTTATTATTTTATTGTGATATATTATGTCAAACTGATGGGTATACTGATTATAGATACAAACTTCATTGTTTCCCTACAACTCTTAAAGAAACTGCATTAAAATCGTTTATGGGATTAGGTGAACACATTATTACCAGTTGGGAAGACATGAGAAAATTTTTTCTCAAGAAATATCAAGCATATTGTAGGCCTAGGGACTCAAAAGATGACATTTTCAGAATGACTCAATAAGAAGATGAAATTTTAGAGGAATACTTTGAAAGATTTCTCTACAACTTACAAAAATCTAAACATAATTCTCTAAGTTCAGATACTATTAGAAAAATATTCTTAAAAGGAATCCGAGATGAATATCTTGATATCATTAATGTTGTGGCTAAAGGGGACATTTCATATCTACCATTTGATGAGATTATTGAATTGTGTAAAAAATATTCAGGAGGAAGGTTAAAAACTTGGAAGAGAGATGCCAATTCCAATGTTACTAAGTGAAAAATAAAGTATTGAAACAAAGGAGCTAGAAAACGCATTTGAATACTTCAAGACTGATATCTTAAGCACTTTAGAGACATAGGTTGATGTGCTTAAAACATGAAAGAAACAAGAAGAAAAATATCAAATATTATCAATATTTTTTCCGTAGTGTAGGAAGAAGAATCCTTTACGAGAATTCCCTTTAGAAAATATTCATGTTTGTAGACTTTGCACTGAAAATCACACAACTGATAATTTTCCAAAGCTAAAGTAATTGCAGGAAAATAAAATAGAGGAAAGTCAAGGGATGGAATCTCTCTATTATTTTGTAGCAAGAAGACCATGGCAACCTCAATTTTCAAGTATGCCTCAAAGTCCTCCTCAACACATTACTCAACAATTTTCTCAAGGCTACCAATATCTTGTTTTGAACCCATGGAATTCTCCTATTCCTTGGCAGGCTTTGCTACCTCAGTAAACTCAAAATAAACATTATTAAGGTTGAATATGGTATGCATATGGATCCCAACCTCCTCGACAATACTCTCCTAAATAATTTCAATCATATCCTCAACAACCATATAAATAATTTCCTCTGCAATCCTTTCTGTATCAGTCATTTCAACAACCCCAACAACCAAACCCATCATCATTACCTGCAAAACAAATAACCCAACCACAACAACTTCAAATACCATCTAACCAACCACCACCCATACCAACTCAATTACCATCCCAACCAGTGGAAAATATGAGTAACAAATCAATTTATAAGAAGGAAGAAGGAACTTCATTTCTGACATATTCAAATCTTCTTATTCAGGAATTTAATTTAAGGTGTGGGAAGGTGTTGTGTAAAGACTCCCTTGTCATCATATAAGAATAAATACAAGAAAAATGGAGTCCCAACAAATCGAAAAAAAAGCATGCAACAAACTAGAATCAAATTCAAAAAGGTAAGGAAATAATGACTCAAACACCTCCTTTTCTTAAAAGATTTGTTGAGAAAAAACATTTCATTACTCTTCCTGAATTTGATATCTTACATGAACTAAATTATACTTATGTAAAAATTCCTTTATTGCAAGCAATAAAATATATCCCAATATATACAAATTCCTTAAGGAATTATGCATAAAGAAAACTACAAAAAGAAAAAAAGGCCAACCAATAATTGATGTAATTGAAAGATTAGGTAGCCTTATGTCAATAGCTAGTGCAATTTAAAAATATATTGATCCTGGGATACCTATGGTAATAATTTCAATCGACAATTTTTCGGTTTCTAAAACCCTAATTTACTAAGGAGTTACTATCAATGCCATGGACACAAAAACCATGAAATGTTTGAACTTTTCAAATATCTGACCTACAACTACAATTTTGGAACTACCATATAGATCCAAAGTATTACTAGAAGGAATACTTGAAGTCAACGTAGTTTCTTTGGATTCATGGGAATATCCCATAGACTTCCTAGTCTTACAACCAAAATCAAAATTAGGAGGTCATCCCTTAACTCTTGGAAAACCATGGTTAACCACATTTGATGCCTTTATTGGATGTAGATCACGAAGTATGATGAGATATCATGGAAATGAAAGAAAACACATAACACTATCCTCCTTCTAAATTTCCTTCTTTAATATCATGGCCTGATGAAAAAAAGGAAGAAATTCAGCCAATTTTGAGCATTAATGAATCTTTTTATTTTCGGGAAGAAAATCATGAAGATTTAATGGAATTATTTATTTTTGAACCAAATATATGAGAGAAACTAAGATAATTGTAATACAATGTTGCAAGTCGTGTCTTACCACATTTTTTTCAGGAAAATTGTACTATTCATTCATTGGAAACATCATTTGAAGCTAGTTTTCTTGTTAACTCAATTAAAAATTCTCAGAGTAAAGTAATTGAAATCAGCCATGGAAGGAATCTTAATATTGGTAACAATTTACAATCATTGTAGGAAGAACAAGTAATTGCACTACTAAAGAAATACTCAAAAAATTTGCTTGGGATTTTAGAGATATATAGGGAAGTCATTCAAAAACATACATGCACGACATTTACATAGATGAAAATATCAAACATGTAATACAACCACAGAGAATAATGAATCAAATGATCAAAGAGATAGTGAAAAAAGAATTGCAGAAACTATTGCAGGTAGGATTTATCTACCCTATCTCAAAAAGTCAATGGGCTTCTCCCTTAGTTTTGGTTCCCAAGAAAAATGGAAAATGAAGAATCTTTGTAGACTATAGGGAATTAAAGAAATGAACACTTAAGGATCAATTCCCATGACCATTCATTGATCAAGTACTAAAACTAAGATAGCATAAGAGGATCGGGATAAAAATACATTTTCTTGTCCTTGGAGAACATATCCTTACAATGTGCTACCTTTTATATTATGTAATGCACCAGCTAATTTTCAAAGAGTTGTCGTGGCCATATTCTTTAAACTTATACATGAATGTGTAGATGTTGGCATGTATTATTTCAATGTATATGGAAATACATTTTATGATTGTTTCAACAATTTGGAATATTTTTTAGAAAGATGCATTGACAATAATCTATCTCTTTGTAATGCGAATTTATTTATGATGTTAACTGAAGGGATAGTGTTGGGACACCATATCTCATCTTCTGGAATATAGGTGCTTCCAGTAAAAGTACACATTATTCTAAACTTATTACCACCAATAACTCAAAAAAAAGTAAGATTTTTTCTTGGTTATGCAAGGTATTATGAAAGATTCATTGAAAATTTCAGTAAAATATCCCTTCCCTCGATTATACTACTTACAAAGGACATATAGCTTCAACAAAATAATGATTGAAAAAATGCATTTGAGAAACTAAAATAAAAATTGTCCACAACACCAATTCTTAGATGACCAAATTGGTGATTTCCATATCACATATCCACAGATGCATCAAATATTGTAGTAGGAGCATAATTAGGCATAAAAGTGAACCAAATACACTATGCCATATATTTCATTAGAAATAATTTTATAGTGGCTGAGTTGAATTATACTGTTAGTGAAAAAGAAATTCTTTTTGTAGTAAATGCAATAAATAAATTCAGAAAATGCATACCAAGATATTAACTGCTCATTCAACCTTTAAATACTTAATAAATAAACACCTTACTAATGGAAGGATTACTATAGGTTTTTTTTAACGTAGGAATTCAACATTATTGTATCATACCGACCATGAAAGTAAAATCAGGTGGAAGATTTCTTATCAAAGCGTCATCTTTCCGATGAGATTTTTCTAATTTCTAATAACTTTGTAGATGAACATTTATTTTCTATAACATTCAAAACTCCATGGTTTTCTTATCTCGCTAATTATTTATCATCTGGAAATTTACATTTTCATTTTAAAAACAAATAGAAAAGACAATAATTATAGATAGTGCTATATATAGTTGGGTTAATGGAAACCTCTTCTATACTGGACCCGATATTTTAATTAGAAAGTATGTAAGAGAGGATGAAATTTTCAATATCTTAAAATCATGTCATGATGAACCATGTGGTAGTCATTTTGCAGACAAAAGAATAACATAAAACGTCTTGAATCTGGGTATTATTGGCCATCCATATTCAAGCACTCAAAGACTTGTGTTAAAAAGTGTGGCATCTTCCAAAGGTTAGGAAAACTATAGTTTTTGATGAAACTCCATTGAAACCACAAGTACTGATAGAGCCAATTGAATAATGGGCTCTTGACTTTGTGGGTCTTGTCAATCCACCCTCTCATGGTAATATGTACATCCTAGTATGTACTGACCATGTAACAAAGTGGGTAGAAGAAAAATCAATGCCAAAAGCAACAAAAAATGTCCTCGTTTGAAGATATATTTGTAATATTTCAAGTTCCAAGGAAGATTGCCACAGACCAAGGAGAAAAATTCACTTCCAATATTGTCATATATCTAATATAGAAATACAAAATCAAGCATAGGAAATCAAATCCATACCATCCATGGGAAAATGGACAACTGGAATCAACAAACAATTTCTTAGAGAACATCATGACAAAGACAGTGAAGATGCACAAGAAGGATTTGTTAGATAATCTAAATGAATCATTATGGACTTATATAATAACATGGAAAAATACAACTGGATTTATCCCCTATCATCTTGTATATGGTAAACAAGTTCTGATACAAATATATTTCGAGATTCATACATATATACTTCCATCCAAACTAAGATTGGACCCATCAGAATGACAACAGTAAAGAATTCTATAGCTAAATGAACTAGATGAGATCAGAAAGGATGTTATAGAACATGCATCACTAGTGCAGCAACAAAGAATGAAATGGCACGACAAATTTATTGAGAAGAATATTTTTCATATAGGGGATTAGAAGCTTCTATTTCATTCAAAATACAAATATTTAAAATAAAAATGTATCACTCATTGGCTAGGCCGATATGAAATAGAAAAAATCATTGAAAATGGATCACTGAGAACTAAAATGATAGACGAAGCTGCAACATCATTCTTAGTCAATGGGCATAGACTAAAAGTGTATAATAAACCATTGAATAACGATGATTTTGTGAATAAAAGTTCAACAGAAGAAGACATGCATGTTTTGGAAAATCATAGTAATATGCCTTCCTTACCTTCAGAATAAAAATAAATGGACTAAAAAATTAAAATTAAAAATTAAAAATATATATATAATGAGAAAAAGATCAAAAATAATAAAAATATTTTACTGTGAAATTTTTTATTTCCCCAACAATAGAAATCCAAATTCATATTGGAAAACCAAGTCAATTGGATAATATAATTCCTTTGCTTTTAATTTGGTTTTCGTTTTAGGTTGACATTCAACCCTCTAATTTCCAGAATTGAGAACATGTCTCCAAATAAGAAAGGGGTGAGTATAGAATAAAACTAGAGCATTTTTTTTTTAATTTGAGCAACTCAACATAATAGAACAAATCTATTCATATGGAAGCAACTAAGAATATGAAAAACATATGGAAATTGCAAATTTTACTTCAGGGGGGGCTAATAATTCAAACATCAAATTTGTTAGAAGGGACTTCAATAGGAGAAGCATCACATGAACAACATATAAAGGGAGCTGAGGATCAACAAAGAATTTTTTGTCAGAATGGACTTATATACAAAGTCCAACATTGGAAGGGACCTGTATTCATTCAAATTCACCATCATAAGGGACATGCATTCGTTCCAGTTCATCATCTAAAAAAACTTGTATTCATTCAAGTTCATTATTAAAAAAGTGAACTGTATTAATAAAAGACTCACTATTGAAGACTACATCAATTGAAAGAGATACTTAATCAAGGAAAGTACTATAAGTTACAAATTATTTTTAATACCATTTTATTTTGAAATAAATATTAATTTACAAGACTACCTAAACCTTAAATGTATAATATAGGAAACCATTCATAATATGTACATTTCAAAATAAAAACCCTTCATATGATGTATATCCTCTCTATCATAAGAAAAGAAACCATATATCCCTCTTTCATAGAAAAAACATGCACCCTGTAACCATATTCAAAGTCTCGTCTCTTTACCTACGATAGAAAAAATATGGGTTAGTGAAAAATACAATAATATATTTTTTTCATTTACAATGATATAATTTTACTCTATTTTTCGATTTGAAATGACCTTAAGTGGTCATTTCAAAAGAGTCACCTTGAAAGAGTAACAAATGCATCAATCATAAACTCTAAAAGGAAAAAGGAAATGAGCAAACTATGACCAAAAGGACTTGAAAAAAACACATTTTCATTTGACACTCCAATTCACAATCAACACTCCAGTTCACAATAAACACACCAATTCACAATCACAATTTCATTTGAAAAACTCTAGTTACACCAGTAAACGTGGTGACATGTCGGATTTGTCAACTGCGCAATGGCACCACAAGACTATGTTTGAGCTACATGTGTGCGAAATGCATGGTGACTGTTTTCCTCAATGAATGATGGTTGTTTCCCTACCATATTTTAATTCCTTTTAAATATGCAGTGAGTGGTGGTGCTATTAAAAATAAATGTCAAAATTACACTGACTTGTAGGATGGTTTTTGTTTCTAGAAATATATTTCCAAACAATTGCATGCATGTAGTGTTTAATTGAGAACTTTTTTTCCATGAAACGGAGCTATATTTTTATTTATGAGATAATGACTTTTTTTTTCATTCCTGGAAATGTGATTTCAATTACTAAGAAGATAGAGTGGGTAGTAAATTTTCGAGAAGGTCAATTTCAAGTCAAAGAGTGTAATGAAAAAAAATTATGTTCATTTCATTTTTATTTCGGAGGCAGAGAGGATAGTGAAAAAATTATGTTCATTTAATTTAGATTTCTCAAGAGACCGAGAGGAGTAATAATTTTTTTTTATTTGTAGAATTCATTTTGATTTCTAAGGAGATAGAGAGGAGTTATATTTTTTCTTTTCATTTCCATAATTCATTTTGATTTCTGAGGAGACGGAGAGGGGTATTAATACAAATTTTGATTTCATTTCCATAATTCACTTTGATTTCTAAGGAGATATATAGTGGTAATGATTTTTTTTTTTTTTCAATAATTCATTTTTAGGTGTTTATTTTAAAATTTGAGGGAAGAATCAAAACTGTAGGTGTCCAGAATTCAAAAGTGAACTTGGTTCAGAAGAAACTGTGATAAGAATATTGTTCTCAGAGGCATTTTGAAAGACGAATTTTCTAGAAATGGTTTTTTAAAGTTTTAAATACTTCTCTCCATGAGAAGTTGAAACAAAGGTTAAATCTCAGAATTATTCTTCTTTTCTCTCATCATAGAAAGTGTCTAAAAGTCCAGATCAACTCTTGGTAAGCCTCACCCTTGTGATTTTTGAAATAAAATCTCATTTTTAAAATACATTTACCAAGAAAAATATTTCTCCTATGACTATAAATATTATTACTTTGTTGTATTAAACTTAAAAAAAAATTAAGAAACACAAATTGATTATTATTATGTCATGAGATTATTCACAGTGGAGGATTATTTAATTGGTACAAAAACCAAAAGAAACAAGGGAACCCATATTTCAATATGGAGAGTAGGAATGAACCAAATGGACTTTAGTTGGAAAGCTAGCACAAAGAAATAATAGAAAAACTTTACCAAAAATGATTATTAGAATTTCTAAGGAATTTTAATGGGCACAATGGAAATGTTACAAGGGAAATAGTAGCCAATTTTAACAATGAAAAAACCAGAATAAGAGACATTTATTTTCCTATCACTTCAGAATACATAGCCCAAGCCACAAATTTTCCACTGGTAAGTGAAGAATACTAAAAGTGGCAACACTTTAGGGAGAAATAATGGAATTTATTTTTATAAAAACAGATAAAAGGAACAATTGACAAGACTAAGGTAATTCCTAGAGATTGGATCACAGAAACTTGGGTGGAATAGGCCCTTATTATTCAAAAATACTTCACATGTGATGGGATATATAGTATTGTACACTTATATCACATAAATTTACTTCAACACATTAAAGGAGATTGGACAATAAACATTCCCTATTTCCTTGCAAATTTTTTTACAAAGATGAATGAAGGACTGAAATGGAAAATAGAGAACAAAGAAACTAGTTACTCTCATCAAGGGCTAATTAAGTTCATGATTGCGTATTATTTTGGAAATAAAAGCGAAACATGGAATATTTTCTTTAACAAACACCACTTTTCAGAAATCAAAGAAAAATAATAAACAACCACAAATTAATAAATGCTTGGGAGATTGCATCTTTCCAAAAATCTTATGCAATCTCCCTTGTATCCAACAACAAGGTCTAAAAAGAAACAAGAAGAAATTTCCACTAAAAATGAAATATATTTAATGTCTATTCAAGGGAAGACAAGAAGGAAAAGAATGGAAGAATCATATGAAAATGTTGAAGTGGAGATCCTAGAAGAAGTGCCTCCTAAGATACATGAACAAACACCTCGGGAAATCATTGAGAAACATGAAAAGGAGGCACAAGATAAACTTGGAAAGATGAAGAAGGCTTCATTATATGAAAAAATTGAAGGAGGATCATCATAATATGCAAAAGATATTGAAGAATATTCTAAGGAAGGTCACAAAGAGGATTATGCCAAGAAGGTAAAATAATTGACCACTCACCTTAGAGTCAGTGAAATAATGGAAAGACAGCTTAAGAAATAAAACAATATGTACAAAGAAAGAAACAATAAGACAGTGAAAAAAGAAAAATACTGACAAAGGAAATGAAGAAGCTTGAGATGGAAAATATATTGATTTCAAAATGAGCATAAAGGTGGTTGAGAGAAAAGAAATGTTGGCAAAACAAATATGAGAAACAAAAATTGAACACTGTCATCTATAAAGAAGAAGATAATGGAGATGATGGTATTCACATCCTTTAATAGGAAGCCTAGGAGAATATTCAACATCATGGGCCAGATCACATGTACATCAACAGGGCAGTCATCATACAAAGGCAGAAGGTCAAAGAGACAGAGGCAAGCATGAGGACATGCTTGAGACTTAGCAAGGGGGAGATGTTGGCTCTCAACTTTTAGTATTTTTCCACTTACATTTTAGATCTAACCATCATCCTTTTCTATCATATCATTGTAATTTTCCCACATTATTTATTCTTATTAAAATTTAAGGTAGAAATAGATATGTCTTTCAAATTTTAGAGTTTTTAGTAAACAGTTGGTATTAAAAATTAATTTGACGAGAACATAATTTCCCATAATAGCTCCTTTAAAGTTGTATGTGTAGGAAACCTAGGTGGATTCATATTAAGCAATATTTGAAAATATTTGGAATGAAGGATTGATATAATCCTTTTTTCTCAGTCCAAATGAGTCTGAATAGGCCTCGTCAACGATGGTCAAACTTGACTAGACACCGAGAAATCCCTAACTAAAAGGGATTTTTTTCTAATTTAGTGAGAATTTATCATATTTTGTGCAACCAAAATGATGATTTCAACCTAAATAGATGTATTAGGACTCTTATAGGTTTTTATAGCTATTTTATAAAATTTTGGTATATTTTTATCTTATTTAAGCACAACCATTCAACACTTATGAACATGTATTATGACTATTAAGACTACTTCATTTCTTAATATTATTTGAAAGCACTGTCATTCTAATTATTGTTGTTCTTGATGTACGATGTGATTTATGACATATATTAATTGATATTCTTGAAATGTGCTAACAAAAGGGGGAAGGGCCCCCATTCCAAGCTAAGTGCACTATAGTGTATTTTTGTGCATAATTGTGAATATTTTAGATTATTAAACATTTCCTTTTATTGTGAATACTTTTATGAGTAGATACATTATATGCCATGATTTCTTATGTTTCTGAAATGATTTTTTTTAAGAATTTGATTTAGGTAGGGAAAGAGAAACAAGGAATCTAATTTAGATCCTCTTCTCTCTAAGTTGAAAACTGAATTGGAAGTTGTGTTATGCATTTACTGCTTTCTTGATTTGATTATGTTATGGTTTATGGTGGAAATAATCTTGCTGGAATAGGGATAATTAGGAAGGAAAACCAAGTAATCTAAGTTAGAGACTCCCTCTCATTTGATATGCTCCACAAATACTCATTGCACTCTTTCTTGTAGATCATAATTTTAATGTTTTCTTTTTAGAAATTTATATTTGTAATATGCATTTCCTTTATCCTCACACAAATAACTCCTTTCTACATTAAACATAATCTAATATCCATATATTTTTGGTTCTTTCAAGTTTACAAACCCATATTTATAAGTAAAATATATTCTCTGATTTAACCCAATAAATTATACCAACAATGCATTGGGTTAGATCAATGGAGTGCTTTAGATGAGAATGCAGGGGTACACTTGTGGACATGGGAAAGATTTCCTTGTATTCTTCCATGACGTTGTGCATATGTTGCTTCCATGCTGAGGATCCTTTCCTACAGGTTGTAGATGTGGCCACAGTATTCTTCTTTCCCTGACCATGGATCATAAGGAAGATAATTTTTCTAGTTTGGGAAATAATCTTACTATATTGCTTCACGGACATAAAAGAGATGACCATATGTAGTGAAACCTCTGATATCTTGTATACGATATCACTAAAAGAAATAATAATAGTCATGATCTTGATGCTTCAACAATTATGGTTGGCCTAATAATACATCACAAAATTCAAGTTGTGAAAGACTTGATTTTATAGGGAAGGTGACATTGTTGGCTCATGATATGATATCATCCTTGGTGAAGCCACCCGATGGTGTACAACTGCATGTGTGTTGTGGTTGGTAGGACCTACCACTTCACAACCTTTTCTTATATTAGGTTATTTTGACTCTCAATTTCCACAATGAACTGCAATAGATAACCCTTCACCAACATTTGTGATTGGAAGAGCCACTTCCCCTACTCTAAATATTTAGGATGAAATTTATAGATATTGGGAGCGGAAATGGTGTCATTGGGCTCTGCATCAATGATATTCTTCCCTTTTTCATGCATGTTCTCGGGTTATAACTCACAGTGAGAACATTAATTTGATTTGGAAGCGTTCAGCTCAGAGACGAGAAACTACTTGGCTTGACACTCACTTGTGTTGTGAATGGGACTCTTATGGAACTTTCACCATTTCCTTATGTCCTTGTTTTTGTTCGTGCTTTTTTTCTTTGCTTACGGATTTGGTAGGTTGTCCTAGGTTTCCCTACCTTGGCCTTTTCCTTTGTTTTTTGGTTTGAGGGATCCTTTTCCTTGCCTTGAAATCACAGATCCAAAGTGTCACTTATTTTGTTTAATGTTATGTTCAATATTGGCAACGTAGCGATATGATTCACAAAGCGAGGAGATGTTTCCATTTACTCCTCATTGTATTTATGCAAGCAACTATGGTACTTGAGTAGCATATTTTTTTGCAAATATTTCATACCAAACTTTATGCATAGCGTATGTAAAACATTCATTAGCCCATGCTCATCTCCGTGCCTTTACTGCCTCAACATTGTTCATTGTATTCACTTGTCCTCATAGCTCCGCACAGGGTAATATTATTCCTTGATGGCCTCTCAAAAAGAATTCCAAGTGGATGCGGCTAGAAGCATTGAGGGTTCTCTCTTGTCCCTCTATTCACATTATATTTCCCACCAATCCTTGACATGAATGGTGAGTTTGAGGAGTGAAAAATTAATATTTTCCTGATTGGAAAAGTCCTGAATTGAAAAATACCCTTATCTATGGTGTCTACATCTATTTTTACTTCAAATATGGGAATGTAAAAGTTGATGTGTACCTGAAATGGAGTGGCACCTCCACAATGGTTTTTTCATAAATATGTCTTGCCTATGGGTAGTCACCACGGGATATGGGAAAATTTATCCATGATCGCATTCTTGTTTCGCTTGAGGGCTTCCATGAGAAATATTTTGAAAGGATCTCCTGCTCCCTCATCTTTCTTTTCTTCCCCCATGGGAATTCATTGGGATTTGTGAGGCTAGTGTTGAAAAGTTTCAAACAGTTCAAGCCCTAACACCTTATACCCTGACCTTGTTGGTGACATGCAAAAAAAACAAGTAAAGAGTAGACCGCTTTGATACCATTGGTCTAGAATTATGTAGGAACACATCAAAATACAAATATAAACATCAACACAAAGATGTATCAGAAATAAATATACTGATCCATGATTATGTAGGAAATAAAAAAAATACATATAAAAACACAAAATTAGAGATGCAACAGAAAAAAAAATCTTTTCATTAATATCTAAGAGTCAAAATATGTTTATAAGTGGAATGCAAATCAACTACCTCACGCAATAAACGCTTATCTCATAGAAGAGATGTGGTGGCTACATGTCCCTAAACTGTGTTAAAATGAGGCTCAAGGGCCTTTTTCATCAAACAACAATGGAAGTCCTGAAATAACCAAAACCCTAACCTGAGGAGATGGAACACAAAGAGTGTGGGCTTCATTGCAGTTACTTGGGAAACCAAATTCTTGGGGTCGTAACTTGGTCATATGACCTTTGTTTGGCATGTATGATACCTCGTTGGGAAGATCCCTAAGAGTACTAGAGGATTTTCCATAACCGCATTCTTATAGCAATAGGATCGAAACAAACCTAAGAAAGAACATTTTTAGGGGGTAAAAACAACTCTAAAAGTTCAGGACCGAAAGAAATGCTAAAAACAGTAAATGATACTATAATCAAGGAAATAGATGAAACTTACTAGAGTTAAAGGTGCAATAGGCTAGTGGAAACCAATATCCACATATATTAGTACTCCCCCCTTAGGAGGAAATGGTCCCCATTGTGTGCAGAGCCTCCATGAGGTGAGGAATTTTTTGTTGAACATGGTCCTTGGTCAACCACTTTCCCTACAGAAGGATTTTTCATGCTTTGACAACCCCATATAGGCTGATCTTCTGCTGGTGATATTTTGTAAACTTTGCATCCATGGTCCTATTCATTGTAGCCTATTCTATAGCCTAGATTGAGTTTTTTTAGTGTCACCTACTTGAGAATGCCAAATGTGTGCAAGAATGGGGTAAAATATGGTCAGAGTGAGTCCACATTGAATACTAGCTCCAAGCCAAGGAATGGGGGAACCTTGAGTTCAAAGGAATTTTCCTCTATAGCATTATTGATGGTGTATAACCTACATTGAAGTTGGTGAATCTTGTTGTGAGGTCCTATGGGCGCTCCATTTACAAATGTAGTCGAACTTTCTCACCCACCTAGAATTTGTGTGGCACCCGATGTTGATCATGACACTACTTGTACTTAAAATTTACTATTTCTAATATGTCATACACATATTGGTGGATGTAATAAATGCATTCAATGAATTTCTTAGGTGTATCAACTTCGGTTACTTCCCCTATAGAGGAAACATCTTGATCTTTATATACTTTGCAGATTTGAGGGAGAATGGAACATCAAAAAATCTGAAAACATGATTGCTTCAATCTCAGTTCTACCTACCCATCCTACTCTGCCTAACATTTTTTATTTTTTTCGGTGCACTTTGACTGGCAAACCCTTGACATTTTTTTTCTTTTTTAAAGCATAAAAAACTATCTACTTGTACCCTTATCACTTCCAAGAGTTAAGATTAGGCTAATGAACTCTCTTATTCTCTACCTGGTCTGCTCATTTGTCAATATTAAGCTATTTAACAAACTCTATTCTCTAACCTACTAACATGAAATTAAAAACATGATCAAACCAGGATTGAACAATCTAATTTGTCATGGGCTATGGTGTTTGGACAAGCTACACACAGACATTATTTTTGAATAATGAAAAAACTAGAAACTTGAGGGCTTATAATTTGAAATTAGCTACACATCCCTCTCATTCCTCTTTAGCTCTAAATTGAGCTTTGGGAACCAGTATCTCTTCTCCTAACCTAATCTACTGATGAGCCAAGTTTTCATTGCTTGGAAAATATTCTTTCACTAACCTATCAACAGAAATTTAAAACATTTTTAGTGATGATTAGGCTAGATGACTAAACAAAACTCTTTCTCAAGTATTAGTGGAGTTTAGGCTTGCACACTTTTAGAAATACTCTTTTTGGGTATGGGGTTGTACTTCTTCTTTAAAAATGCCCTCTTTTTCTTCTTTCTCTGTTTTTTGTGTTTTCATTTTTCAAAACAAAATAAAACTAAAGATTGAAATATTCTCATAGTGTTGAGCTTATTTTCACACCTAATCTATCCTAATCTAACTTACATATATATATATATATATATATATATATATAGATATATATATATATATATATATATATATAAATTTGGTGAACTCACTTTTCCAATATAACCACTTAAGTAAATTATTCCATGACTGATGTTTTTTCATCTCTTTCAGGTTGTAAAAAAAATTAAAACACCACTCCCACCTCACTTGTGTTTGAACAGTAGTGCCTAAAATTTTCTTTAAACCTTGCATTAAACTGCTCCTGACATGTTTTACTCCCTCTTCAAATGTCTCTAAGAAAACATCAAATGGATCTTGAAACAATACCTGGCTCTGAGGATTTGAAAAAAACGCCTCATCCATGACTACTTTTTCCTCCACTTAGTTGAGCTTAGGATTCTTCTGGGAAAGAAACTCCACCTCTTCGTCATGATCATCTGAACTAGAAGCTTCATCATATATAGTAATGTTTTCTTCTAACAAACTTAATGTATTCTGATTTAGAAGGTCGAAAATTGTGTGAAGGTCATCATGTTGATGAGTAGGGTCACTCTTTGGTAGTAAATCCTCTTGAGAAGGGAGCAGAACAATCTCCTGTGTTTATCATTTTCGAAGCCTTCATCTGCAATTTGAAACTCAATGGAACTCGGTGGCTGCAAATCTAGAGCTGAGGAGAGTTCTATGTCATTAATTATTTCCTCATCCATATCAAGAAAAGGCTTCTCATTGACACTTTTTTCAAGCAACTCATCATCTTCTCCAATCTCATCATTAAAAATGAAAGACTGTTGATTTCCAATCACATGAAAGTTATTTCTGATTAACTAAAATGAATTAGAACAAAAAGGCAGAGATTCTTCACCTACTTCCAAGTTTTCTAGATTATCCTCATCAATTTCATAGCTGGCATGCATTGGCTTATTATTGTTTTGATAAAACTGAATTTCATCCCACAAATCAACTACTGGTGGTTCTGCAAGATTAGCTTCCATGTGGAGAACATCATCATCATGAAACTGATGAAACTTTGTAAAATCATCAATGTAAGTAATGTCACCAATCAAACATATTGGATTATCATATTTTTTTTCTTCAAATTGATCTACACATCCATTTTCTAATCTTTGATAGCTAGGATTAGCATGAGAAATAGAAATATTTTGTTCATGTGAAGGTTTAGAGGTTGGCTCCAATTTCAGGATCTGATTTATTTCCTCTTCAGTCAAAAGAGGGGGCATCTTTCTCTTTCTTTGGACAACACTACAACAGTTCTCTTTCTCTTGTTAAGGCTAATTTTGAGGCTGAATGTCTCCTTGAGCCTCACACACAATAGATGTTGAATCAACACTTGTTTCTTTGGATAGATCTTGTGGATATTCCTTTACTTCATTGATTTCGTCCTCAACCAACTCCTCTTGGTTATCATGATAGATGATTTGAGCGTGAAACTCATGAAATTCTTCTAATAGGCTTTGAGGATGCAAATTTCCTAAATCTTCATCAATGTTTACAAGGTATTGTATGAGATCTTCAGATTCATCACATCCATTTTCGGCTAATGACAAAGATGGAGAATATTCTTTATAGTCTTCATAAAATATCTTGGGGAAATCCTTCAAATAAAACAAACTACCAGGGTCTAGGCCTTCATACCATTCTCTTGCCTTTCCTTCTAATGTCCCCATTAACATTTTCATGAGGCAGTCTTCATGCTATTCAACTTTTAACCTCCATACATGTATATGAAATATGATGAGATGTAACAATGGTTCATCAACTTTTTCATCTTGAAACATAGTAAGGTTTGAAAACCAATATATCTGAGAAATTTTGTGTGGGAATCCAAGGATATGATTTCTGTTCATTCGAGCATATCTCCTTCGTATCCTTGGATCCGTGTTTGTAAACCAAAAAGGGTCACTACATCTTTTTAACTAGTCAAGAGTTCTCTACCAGTGGAGCCTTCAGGTTTATTGAGAGTTGTGAAGGCACCAGGTGGAAGGTTTCAACTTTTTTATCAACCATGAGCATGATTAATGAATTTAATGCATTCCTAGGGGAGTATATGAGAGCTAGTGGGGTCAATAGGGCTACTGAAGAATAATGGAGTCGTCAGGTGGAAGATGTTTGTTGTTTTAACGATGTAATTATTTTCCACAATCAACAACTAAAAGCCAATCTAAGGATGTTTTTGGGTTTTCTAAGGTCCTAAGGAATACTTAGATTTTTCAATGACTCAAAATTTCCCACCGTGATTGGCATTATGTTAGGTGATGAGGTGGCGATGAATTATTGGATACTATCTGACAAGGGTTTCTTAATTTTTTAAGGATGTCTAAGATATCTACTTACTCAGAAAGTCCCACCATGATTGCCATTTATGTTAGTTCCTCATAATTTGGTAGATTTTCAATGACCAAATGGACAAGGGTAACATCATACCAGTATTTGGAGTCCTAGGACCTAGCCTTCATGGACTCAAAGAGGGCTCTCTCTATCAATATGTAAAGGATGTGATCTTGATTATTTTAAGGGTTTTTATTTTAGGGTAGTTATTAGGTTTAGTGTGTTTTTGTCTGTTTGGTTGGGTAGGTGGCTTATCAAGCACAATAGGTAGAGTGAGAGAGGTTTAGACCATTAGGCTATGGAGTCTACAAATGTCTTAAAAATTTTAATAGTAGGACAAGGGTGTATCACAGGGAAAATCTAACAAAGTCAAATAGATCTAAGGGCTTATGTGAATGAGGTGAACAACAAATTGTGAGCATAGTAGATGAAGAAGGGTAGTTAAGAATCCTCCACCAAATACATCAACAAGAATGATCTTTATGATTACTAAGCATCAAGAAATTGTTGTGTAACCAGCTCCAAAAAGAGAAGAAAAGAGATATAAACGCCTTATAAATGAGCCACTTCGAGGGGGCAACCTCGAATACATTACATAAATGATCAATTCTTGGATGATACAATTCACAAAACCTCTTTTCTATATATAGGAGTCCATGGGGCCATAATGTAATCCTAGTGGGCCATAATGTAATCCTAGACGGCCTAACAATAATAATTTAAGGGAACAATAATATCAAAATGGGGGTTACAAGGGTACAATAATAACAATAGGGGGTCTACACTAACAATAATAAGGGACTATACTAGTGATATAGGGACCTAACATGCCCCTCTCCTTCAAAAAAAGTGTTGTCCTCAACGCTTGAGTAGCTCCGGGTGCTTCTGTATAAAATTCTCATCCTCCCATGTAGAATCTTCAGTGGGTAAGTTCTTCCACTTGATGAGATACTCTGAAATTGATCGATTCCGTAGCTGTCGAGTTCTTGTTTCCATGACCGCTTCAGGTTCCAATATGATTTTTCCTTCCTCATCAAGTTCTGGCAATATTGTTTGAACTTGAATATTTTCACCTATAACCTTCTTTAAGCATGAAACATGGAAAACTGGATGTACTCGCGAAGAAGCAGGAAGCTCCAATTTGTATGCCATAGTACCAATCTTTTGCGACACCTTGTAAGGACCATAGTACTTTGGCGATAATTTATTATCCTTCTTTGCTTGCTTGAGGGACATTTGTTTGTATGGTTGTAGCCGTAAAAATACCTAATCTCCTACATCAAAACTTCTCTCGCTGCGATGTTGATCTGCCTGTTGTTTCATTCGATTTTGTGCCAAATTCAGGTTATCCTTTAAGAGTTGGAGAACTTCTTGTTGATGCTCGATGTGATCTTCCACTTCTTTAACCTTTGAATTTTCTCTTAAAGATGATGTGATGGATGGTGGATGATATCCATAAAGTGCCATAAATGGGGTCATTTTTGCTGCAGTATGGAAGGAAGTGTTATACCACCATTCAGCAAGAGGTAACCACTTGACCCATTGTGTTTGTTTATCGGATACAAAACAACGAAGATATCCTTCCAAACATTTATTTACTATCTCAGTTTGACCATCAGATTGAGGATGATAAGATGAGCTATGAGCTAATTGAGTACCCAAACAAGAAAATAACTCCATCCAAAAATTTCCGGTAAAAATGGGATCTCTGTCGCTCACAATAACCCTTGGGCTTCCATGTAGCTTTTGAATTCTATCCATAAATGTAGTAGCAACTGTACTTGCTTTAAATGGATGAGATAATGCACAAAAGTGTGCATACTTGATAAGTCTATCAACTACTACCATGATGACATTCTTTCCTGCGGACTTAGGTAAACCAGTGATAAAATCCATTGAAATCTCCTCCCAACGTTGACTTGGAATGGATAAAGGTTGTAGAAATCCCGGGGTCTTAATTGTCTCAACTTTATTCTGCTGGAAAACCAAACATTCCGTCACAAACTTTTGAATATCAGATTTAAGGCC
This sequence comes from Pinus albicaulis, assembly GCA_034641835.2. Taxonomy (NCBI): domain Eukaryota; kingdom Viridiplantae; phylum Streptophyta; class Pinopsida; order Pinales; family Pinaceae; genus Pinus; species Pinus albicaulis. The sequence continues at coordinate 1,201,789,306 of CM076581.1, read as the reverse complement.
ATCCCAAAAAAAATATTTCTTCACCCTTTGGTAAGTTTTTAAAAATCCCGAGTGTCCTCCTAAAGGAGAAGTGTGCAATTCTAGAAGAATCTTTTGTTTTAGTTGGGAATTCTTACAAAGATATAAGCGATCTTTGTACCATAAGAAATCATTTTTCCAACTAAATCTATCAGATGTACTAGGATCTTGCTGCAACTTTTGAATGAGTGTCCATACATCTTTTTCCTTCTTCCATTCATCTCTTGCTTCGGTTATCCAATCTGGTTGGATAATAGAAATGGCACAAAGCAATGCTTCCACGTCTTCATTCTTTCTTGAGAGTGCATCTGCAACAACATTAAGCTTTCCTTTTTTGTAGATTATTTCAAAGTCATAACCCAACATCTTTGTGACCCATTTTTGCTGCTCTTCTGAAGATACTCTTTGTTCCAAAAAGTGTTTAAGACTATCATGATCAGTTTTTACCTTGAAGTGTCTTCCCATTAGGTAAGTTCGTCATTTCTTTAGTGCATGCAGTATTGCTAACATTTCCTTCTCATAAATAGGTTTCTATAAATACTTTCCTTTGATTGGATGACTTTCCAAAGCAATGGGTCTTCCTTCCTGCATTAAAACAGCACCAATTCCATTTCCTGAGGCATCTCATTCCACAATAAAGGTTTTTGTGAAGTCTGGCGTAGCTAAGACAGGCGCTAGGCACATTGCCTCTTTAAGATGTTCAAAGGCCTTAGTTTCTTCAGGAGTCCATGAAAATGCGTCTTTCTTCAATAATGTTGTTAGAGGTGATGCTATTCTCCCATTATTCTTGAAAAACTTGCGATAATACCCTGTTAACTTGAGAAATCCTCACAACTGCTTTATGGTTGTGGGGACTTTCCATTCCTTAATGGCTTTAATTTTGTTAGGGTCTACTTTAACACCCTCATGAGATACAATATGACCCAGATATTCCACCTCTTGTACTCCAAAGAAACATTTGGATGTTTTTGCATATAATTGTTTCTTCTGCAATAGTTTGAGCACCCTGTCAACATGTTCAACATGATCCTTCCAAGACCTGCTGTAGATTAGTATATGATCAAAAAATACTAGCACAAATTTTCTAAGGAAGGGTTTGAAAATGGAATTCATCAACCCTTGAAATGTAGAAGGTGCATTGGTAAGGCCAAAAGGCATGACCAAAAATTCATAATGACCCTCATGAGTTCGAAATGCTGTTTTTGGAATATCTTCGGTCTTCATTCTAATTTGATGATATCCTGAACGAAGATCCAACTTGGTAAAATAAATTGCTCCATGTAATTCATCCAATAATTCATCAATCACAAGAATGGGAAATTTATCTTTAATGGTGATCTTATTGAGCTCCCTATAATCCGGACACATTCGCCATGACCCATCCTTCTTGTGTACCAATACTACCGGAGCAGAGAAAGAACTTTGACTAGGTTGAATTATACCCGCCTCTAACATTTCTGCAATCATACATTCAATTTCACTCTTTTGGATGTAAGGATATCTATAAGGCCTGATGTTTGGAGGAACACTTCCTGGAATCAAATGAATAACATGATCATGATCACGAATAGGTGGGAGTCCTTTGGGAGTTTCAAACACCTTGGAATAATTGTGCAATACTTGTTGGAGATCTGTAGGAATAGATGATTTTGATGTTGGAACTTCTAGTGAGCATAAGCGTGCAATTTTGCCTCGTTGTTCTTTCTTTAGAAGCTTTGTCATGACATTAGAGCTTATTATCCTTCTTGGCTTCCCTACAATACCTCGTAATTCAACTTCCTTTCCTTCTGAAAAAAAATTCAAGAAAAGTTCTTGAAAATTAAAAGCTACCGTCCCTAAAGATTGTAACCATTGTACTCCTAGTACAACATCAACACCTCCCATAGGAATGGCAAGCATTGGACTAGTCAATACATATTTCCCCATGGTTAGCTTGATATTATGGTATTTCCTAGAGCAATTTATAGTTCCTCCATTTGCAACCATCACTTGGCATTCTGGTGCTAGGTATAGGAAACAATTTAATTCCTTGGCTACCTTATAATGAATAAAATTATGGGTGCTACCTGAATCAATCAACACTATTAAATTTTTCTTCTTGATCTGTCCTGCTATCTTGAGAGTTTGAAGAGTGGTAATTCCTGCCAGTTCATTACATGATATGGTCGGATTCATTTCTTCCTCTTCTATGGCTAGTTCCTGGTGTATATCCTCTTCTTTTTCATTTTCTTCTTCTTCTTCACAATCTATGTAAAATAATTTCTTTTCAGCACACTTATGACCTTTAGTGTATTTGCTATCACAACTGTAGCAAAGCCCTTTTGCTCTTTTTTTCTTCCAATTTTTGTGGTGTCAACCTTGTAGGTTGTGGAAATCTAGGCGTAGCAACACTTCCTTCTTTATAGAATTGAGTGGTAGGCTTCCTTGTCGCCATAATTTTACATTCAACTTTTCTTGCCAACCTGAATGCCTTCTCCAATGAATCAGGTTCCAAAAAACGAACTTCATGTTGGATGTTATCCTTTAGAGTACCTATGAAGAGATAAATCCTGTGTTCCTCTGGAATATCAGTTACCCTTATATTCAATTTTTGGAAGTCCTCAATGTGCTGCCCCACTAACCCCTTTTGTTTGAGATTTATCAATTGGCTAAAGAAGGTGTTGCTCTTTGTATCCTCATAATGTGCTATCATTTCCTCCGTAAAAATTGACCAAGTGACAATTTTTTTACGGAAACAAAGCCATCGATACCATACAAATGTATTTTGTTCTAAATGTAAAGTTGCAATGCGTACCTTTTGTGTGTTTTGCACGTTATGGAGATCAAAATATTGCTCCATCTGTAGTATCCATGTTACATGATCCTTTCCATCAAAATTCCTCATATCCATTTTTGGAATATCGTGGTTCTTCCTGCCAACATTAGAGTTTATGAAATCGTGATTAACATTTATTTTTTTCTCATCATGAGGTTCTTCTACTATATTTCCGCCATTAGGAATCGTTTCTTGTTTTAAGCTTGTCATCAAGCCTTCCATGTATGCTTTCAGATCATTCTTCATGTTTTCCGTGTTGTCTTTCACGTCATCCATCTTAGCTTCCATGCCCACTTCCATGCCATCCATCTTAGCTTCCAAACCATTAATCTTAGCTTCCATGCATTTCTTCAAAACTTCCATTTCATTTTTTGTTGTTCTTTGCGAGAGCGAAATTTGTTGCACTTGCTCTTGTAATTTTGATATGTCATGTTTCCATTCTTCGTCTTCATGAGTCATAGTAGAGCTTTCTAAAGGCTTAATGGGTGTTGAATTCTTTTTAGGGGCCATTTTAGAATCCAATACTAATATATATTCTACAATATTCCCTTGGAATCAATTCAACTTGATTCTTCAAACAAGACTTATGCAATTCGGAAAAAAAATACACACCTTTTACTAGCTTTTAGGAGATCGATATTGAAATTGAATTATCTCTGTAATTGAAAATATTCGATATCTGAAATTCAGCCCTATAGTAGCCCTCTGAAGCTTCTTTCAAATGCCACAGGTCTGACCTGATTTTGATTCTCCAAGACAAAGTTGTGTCCAATCTCCCACAATGACCTAATTCTGGACTGGTTCAGTAGAGCGAACTTGTACGACTTGCCACGTGTCACTGTTTTGTCTTTTGTTTCTGAAATTGATAGCAAAGAAACTACAGGCCGTGTACTTATGACTACTTTTGACGGCACTCCAATCCAATCTTCAGAGAGAGAGTTATTGAACTTTTCCCACGATCACCTCTTTGAGATGAAATTCAGGAGCCTGAAAAAGCACTACATTCCACAGATCATATCTCCAAAAATATTGCGAAACAAGCTCTGAAATTTTTTGATGAATTTCCTCAGGATTTCAGCTTCGCACCATATGAATTTCAGATTCTGAACCTTCGTAGAAAAAAATTTATAGCGCAAATGCCACGATGACCTGTTTAGGAGCCTGAACAAATACCTGACTTCCACAGATGATATCTCCGAATTTATTGCGAACCAAAATCTGAAATTTTTATACAAGCTTCCTCAGGATTTTTTCTTCGCACCCTAAAAATTTCAGCTTCTGAAACTTCGTAGAAAAAAAAGTTATAGCGAAAATGCCACGATGACCTGTTTGGAGCAGCGAAACCCTAGAATCCAAAGCTCTGATACCAAATGTTGTGTAACCAGCTCCAAAAATAGAAGAAAAGAGATGTAAACGCCTTAGAAATGAGCCACTTTGAGGGGGAAACCTCCAATACATTACATAAATGAACAATTATTGGATGATACAATTCACAAAACCTCCTTTCTATATATAGGAGTCCATGGGGCCATAATGTAATCCTAGTGGGCCACAATGTAATCCTAGACGACCTAACAATAATAATTTAAGGGCACAATAATATCAAAATGGGGGTTACAAGGGTACAATAATAACAATAGGGGGTCTACACTAATAATAATAAGGGACTATACTAGTGATATAGGGACCTAACAGAAATAATCAAAGACACGACACACCAATAAATCTTTTGATCAAACTCTAACATGTAAGCATTAAGACAACGATCCAATGAACTATAGAAGGCAAAAAAATTGTAAATATTCTATTGATTTCACATTCAAGCTAAGAAAATATTTAAGATAAACATATAGCAGAGATCAAAGAAGAGGGAACTCCTAACTTCATCAATCAAGCTATTATGACCTCCAAAGAAAATTTTTAAGATGAGCTATAGGGCATGGAAAATCATAAACCTCATTAGCTAAACCCAATCAGCAACACTTCAAAGTAAATAACCTTAAAAACAATTTTTAAGTAATAGCAAAGAGCATGGCTAACCATAAATCACTTTGACATTAGCTTAATTGAATAATTTCTAAGATAAACAAGCATAAGTGGGTCTAGAGATCAACTAAGACTTCTCTGAACTGACCTATCAGAAGAAATCATAGGATCAGTGAAGGACAAACAGAACTAAGGTGCCAAAAAATTCTTCCCTACTAAAATAGAAAGATGAAAAATATGATAACACAAGAAAACATGAACTAAATAGGAACACATCGCCATTTAACAATGTTGAGGGATCCTGCAAGAAAGCCTTCTACAATGTCAAACAATCCAAGGCATTCACAAAAATCAGAGCCAATTTGTCTTCAATCTACAAGTCTATGTATTACTCTCAATAATTGTCTAACCAAAAAAATACAATAAGACCTCCATGCTCTATTTAAATTGTATTGAAGTTTCAAAACCCTAGCTAGGGTCTGAAAATCTCATAAATACTCATTAATGTCATTTATGTCCAAGAGACCATGCAAGGCCCAAGGCATAAAATACCTAAGGAAATAAATGAAAAAATAACTTCCACCACCTAATTTTTGAGTAATTTGCCCAAAAATCCGCAAAAATATCCATTTTCCATAAATGAGTGTCTTTTTTTTACTTTTGCAGATAAGGGCACAGCGGGGAGGTCCAAGGCTACAACGTTTGCATGGGAAAACGGGGTCACCTTGCAACCATGCTTTGAAGGCATTCCGAATATCGGAATGGGCTCCGTGATGGCTTGTTGGAAAGCATATTGAGTATAGTTTCAAAAATTCCCTTGGATTTATAATTGGACCCCATTAAATTGTTGAAAAATAAAATCTCCCAACGTTGTGAAAGGCAAAATGGCAACCCTGAAAACATGGCAGAAAGGTCAAATTTTAGGTGCTTTTGACCCTTTTGGTGGACAAAAGCAACTCTGAATGACCTAAAATTTGGCATGCATGGTGTGCTTGGAAATATGAACCCAAAAATGCCAATTTTTACTTCAATCGATGCCTAAGGAAAAAGTTCAATGCCAAGGGTGCTACGCCCTTGGCCCTTTAAAACAGTCAAAACTCCAAACCCTTCAAATTTTTCCCAAAATTTGGATTTGCTTAGCTTATTGTGTTTGGGATGTTCGAAGGGAATGGATCAGTCATGTTTTAAATGTTTTATTTATCTTTTTGCCTCATATAGAGATTTAACCTTTGTAAGCTCAATGTACTTCATCCTAGTGCCACCATCACTGCCTTTATCATTTTTATCTGCTTCACTAACCTTACTGCTCTCATGTTTTTCATAATTACTACCCACATCATATTTCTCATCATCATTATCATTTCCCTTCTATTTCCATGCTCTGTTCCTTATTCATTAATGTTATGTGCCTCATCATTGTTTTTCCTCAGTGTCATCTTTTCTCTTTGTAACACTGCTCTTACTGCTCTTATGACCCTTGGATCTAATGCCATATTATTTACTGCTTTAATTCTTCATTGAAATTTGCACTAGCAGCCTTGAATTTATGTCTCATTTCAGTACCCTCATCACTATTTTCTTCACTGAATAGAATGATATTCTTAATGAGGTGATCAAGAAATGGAAAGTAGTGATTTGCAAGTTCAAACGTTGGGGTAGCCTCTTTAGGGTGTGATTTCATTTATTTAACCCATAAAAATGTGTAAACATGTAGATGAGGACCTATAAATACCCTCAAGGACACTTTAAAATCCATTGGTAGAGATTTGGAGGTGAATTGAGTGTTTGCAGGGTGAGGAGGCCCTCCTGCCCAAACGCGCAGCACCTGCCCATGCATGTTGGGAGATTCGGGTCAGGAAAGAGGTAGTGTTGTGTGTCGAGCGCATAGCGCCTACACAGGGTGTCAGGTCAGGCTGCATGAAGGGTCGTGTGGGAGGCGCGTAGCACTGGGGTCTTTCTTCCTACTCTGTCGGGTGATTCAGGCAGGCGCACAACTCTTGCCTCCAGGTGTAGAGCGCCTTATTAAATTGTACAAGAAATGTGGCTACGGGCATAGTGCCTACCTCCAGGCATGCAACACCACACAATTTTCCCAGTTTGACTTTAAAAACTCAAATCTCTCTTCTCTCCTTTAAAACATTAATTCTCTACAAGGCATCAATAATTGTTATGAAGTGTTTAGATAGGCTTGACCTTCCCCAATGCTCCTTGAGGCATAAAAGTTTAATTTGAAAATTTTGTGATGAGTGCATGGTGACCTCTCCAAGATCAACAACCTTAAAATCATCTCTAGCTCTCACCTTGGAGCTCAACATAATGTTTTTCCTATTTTTAACAACTGTTACTTTTTTGGTGACTGAGATAATGAATTTGGGCCTTCTTGTTTCTCCTTGAACTATGACTAAATCATTAAAACATCTCTGAGGGGGTTTTTTCCCACTAACACTGTCACAACTTTTCCTTCTGTCCTTCTATTTTGTGGGTGACTGAAAATGCTAACCTGGCATACTCTTACTGATACTCTTCACACTTCTGCTTTGTAGGTTGTGCTGGAGTCACCTTGGAAATATTTGGGATGTCTACACACACTGGAAGCTTCTAAATATTCGTTTACTATTATCGTGGAGTTCAACATCCTCCGTTACCCTTTTTGTGCCATTTCTGAAATTGATCATAGTGTTGACACTCTGCTGGGCTGCCAAGTGTAAAACTTTAGTTTTTCTCTCTCCCTTGCTGCAAGATGTCATCCTTTAGGCACAAACCACTTACTTCATTAAGTTCTTCTATTGATTGACTTCTTAACACTTCTACACAAGTGTCAAGCTTGTCCATTACCTCATGTGCAAACCTTGAAACTGAGTGATATTTTTCTTTGGACATGATGACTTTGGAATACATGAAAACTTAATTGACCTAGTGGGGGGGTCCTTTGACCTAGTCCTTGACTAAAAATGGGTTTGGAGGCTTCAATTGTATAAACAGAGTATTGAATGAGTGATGTTTTGAATATCGAAAATCCAATGTACTTGATTTATCTAAAGAGCCTACAGAGATAGTTTTGAGATCATCAATGCTCGATGAACCCAGGGAACATGGGAAAGGGTAGGCTTATAGGAAACCCTAGATGGAAAGTGTAATAAAAGGAAAGGGAAAATAGAGCCAATGAAGATATAGGTAGGGAAGGAGACTAAAAGTGACATGAATTAAGCTTGGGAAGAGTTTGAAAGGGTGCTAAGGTGACTATGGAATGACAATCTGATGGAATACTAAACATTTTCCATAGGGATAATGAATGCAGTGGGATTTCTAAAACTCATAATATGAAGGGAATTTTGTTTTAGAAATCTAGAACCAGTACTTAGTCATATATAGATAGTGAAAATTACTGATGACTAACACCTAGCTCCCTTTGTTTCCCTAAGAGTGTTGATTTTTATTACTCCCCTTATTCTTTCTCTTAGGATTGAGAGGAGGGGAAATATTTTTTTGTTCATCTAATTCCCCTTGAGGAGGTGTTTTTCTATTGTAGAGATAGTTTCAACATGGGAGGCTGAGGTGTGACATTGGGGATGGAGACCTAGGTAGTGCATATCGGTAATAAGGATTCTTGGCAACATTCTGATAACTAGGCTAAGTAAAAATTGGCTCTAGCACCAATTGACGTGGATGACTAAATGCTTAAGAATTACTCATTCCTTGGTAGGTGTTAAGATGTGAAAGATAAGGGGGAGGGTAGTTGTAGCTGGAACTAAGCCCTCCCTGAGATTAACCATAACTCATAGGTGCTCGTTAGTATGGAGCTTTTGAGGGGCAAGATAATAAACCAATGATATTGTTAGTGGTGTGAGATTCCCCTACTACTGATGAAATAGTAGGCTTATGAATTTCAACGAGGATGGTTTATATATATCTTGGCTAGGCATTTATCATATCTTATTTCAAAGTCATATGGAGATTTCCTTCCTCGGTTTGAGGGAAATCTCAAGTGGCATATTTAAAAATGGGGGTGAGGAGAGTTCGTAAAAGTCAATCCATGTAGCAATGGCCTTCAAATTTTGTAATTTGTCATATTATTTTCCTCTTATGCCATCCTTTTATCTTATTAGAAAGGCAGGTGGTAGATGTTTGATGAAATTAATTAAAGATTTTGGTACAAATTTCATAACAGATAAGTAATTTGAAGTAGGATGAAAGTGCATTGGCTACAGTCACGAATGAAAAATGAGATGTATGGGGTTGGTCTACATACCATTTTCGAGCAGCTCTAGTGAGTTTTCATTAGAAAAGGCATGGACATATGGATTCCTCTATCATAGAAGTAGAAAAACACCACATATGAAACTAGCGGGCATGGTTGATGGGATACTCTCCAAGATTTTCTTTAAATTTTGCTATATATTCTGGGAGTTTGGTTGGTATATATGGCTGACTCTAGTCATGAAGAAGAGGATAATTAATAAGCTGCTTCAAATTACGGAGACTTAAAATGGAAATATAAGGGAGCAATGGTTAGGAAGGATGAGTTCCTTGTAAGGTTCTAATGTTACCTCTAGGATGGGGAACCTAAGTATTACCACTTGTATCGCCAGTGTTACCTCTTCTATTACTCTCAATATTGGGACTGGTATTATCACCAATGTTCACACTCAACATGGTATCAGTCGGGGGCTAAGAGGAATTAGAATCTAAGGATAAAATAGAGGAACAAAAAAGAGTAGAGTCTATATGTAGACTATGTGGAGGGACCCTGACTCATCGAGCATGAGTTAAAGTATGTCCTAATGAATAAGATGATAAAATACCACAGAGCCTCCTCAAAAAATTTCTAGGGAGAATTATGATGTTATGATCCAGGTGGATATTGGTGGCCACCTACATATTCCATTTGGGGCCCCACCATTGTATCTTTCAATTTTTTTCACAACTTACTACTTTTAGCAATTTTTTGGGTCCTGAACTTTTGGAGCCATTTTGAAGACCCAAACGGAGATAGTATGCTAAAGTTACGCCCCTGGGAAGTTGAAACACCAATTTACCCAAACGGGGCCAATAGTTTTGGCGCTTCATCTCCTAGGGTTAGGTTTTTGGATGTTTAGAGTTCTCCATTGTTTCTCCATAATAGATAGACCCTCAAGCTTCATTGTAACATAGTTCAGATGTCTATAGCTGCCACATCTCTTCTCATAGATTCGCTACCAGCACCCTAGCTATTTTATTTCCATCATGTTTGTAATCATATTTTTGTGATATGATATTAATGAAATGAAGCTTTATTTCCACTGTATTTCTATGTTTATGGTTATTTCTGTATTATGTTTCGTTCCTACATAAATCCTTATTAGTAGTATTAGAGCAGTCTACATTTTCTCAATCCTTCTTTGTATGTTGCCAACGAGGTTGGGGTATAAGGATTTAGGGCTCAATCTAGTGGAACCTTTGCAAGATCAGCCTCACAAACCCCAATGGATGCCCATGGGGGACGAAGAGGAAGATGAGGGAGCAGGAGATCCTATCAAAATATTACTTGAGGAGGCCCTCAAAAAACAAGGGAATGCGATGATGGATAACGTTGCCCAAATCCTTCAACAATTTCCCACCAGAGGCACATTTTCATCCAGCAGTGACTCTGGAGGCGTAACTCCATTTAAGGTACAAGTAAACTTTGACATTTCCATATTTGAGGGTAAAATAGATGTAGATTCCATAGATAGATGGTTGAATCTATTAGAAGGATATTTCAAGGTTCATGACTTTTCTGAACGGGAGGATATTATTTTTGCACTCCTCAAAGCTACCCCCCATGTCAAGGGCTGGTGGGAAACCTACTGTGAGAAAAAGGACGAGACAGAACCATATTTTTTATCATTCGTACCCACTTGGAATTCTTTCTAAGACGCCATCAAGGAAAAATACTATCCTGTGGGGAGCTATGAGGACAAGTACATATAGTGGACCACGCTACGACAACAAAGTGATCAAGATGTGCATGAGCTAACAAATCTATTCCATACCCTGCACACAAAGTTGGGTATCAAAGATTTAAGGAAACATTTGGTGCTAAAGTATCACGGTTGTCTGCATAGATACATTCAGGAGGAAATGGAGTTCCTCGACATCTCCTCGCTTGGTACGACATATAGGTATGCTACCATGATTGAGCAGAAATTCAGATAGAAGAAGCGATAATTTGGATCTAAAAATCAAAAGCAAGTGAAAGGTGCTCCCAAACCACAAAACAAAGGACAAATCCAAGGCATGGAAGCCCAAGAGAACCTGCCAAAGACACAAGCAAAGAACAACACCGCGAAGCCAAAGAAGGACATGATAAAGTGGTGTGAGTTCCATAAGAGCTCCACTCAAAAACATAAGTGAGTGTCGGGCCAAGCAGTCGCTGCTGGCTGAGATGAGGGCTTCTAAATTAGATGCATGCTCCAAATTTGAATCAGAACCTGACAAGGTGAATGAAAAAGGGAAGAAGATTATTGATGTGGAGCCCAACACCACTATTGCCATAACCAAGATCTAGAAGGAGGAACTAGAAGATCCAAAGGAGGCAGAGTGTCTCTTCCACTCCCAAATGTGGGTAAACGGTTCACCACTACAGTTCATTATAAAAAATGGGACCCAAAAGAACCTCATTTCAACAGATTTCGTGAAGCGTTTGGGCTTTCCGACCATAGTGCACCCACAACCATACACCATCGGGTGGCTTCACCAAGGAGGGGATCTCCACGTCAGCTAGTAGTGTCAACTTCCCTATAGCATCAAGCCCTTCACAGATGAGGTATTGTGTGCCATTTCTCGTATTGATGTTTCTGATGTATTATTAGGCCAACCATACTCGTGGAAGCGACATGTTGTGTATGAGTCCCGGCCTCGTGCTGTTATTGTTACTTTGGGAAATAAATTGTACAAGATACCATAGGTACCACTGCCTCTGACTATATCTTTGGTTACTACAAAAAAATGCAGTAAGCTCATTTTCGAAACCAGGAAATTTTTTTTCTTGATGATTCACCCCGAGGCAAGAAGAAGACTGTGGCCATGACCTCTAGACATGTCTCCTCTACACGAAAACAAAAAATGGACAAGGTTGTGGAGGAGCACGGGGACATATTCACCTCACCCATAGGGGTGCCTCTATACTGTCAAGTCAAGCACACCGTTGAACTGACCCCAAGGGCGGTGCTACCCAATGGACCGATCTATAGGTGCTCTGTTCTGGACAAGGATGAAATCAAGAGGTAAATTCAAGAGCTGCTGCAGAAAGGTCACATTCGGCCAAGTTCATCACCTTGTGGGAGCTCGATCGTGTTGGTATAGAAGAATTATGGGACTTGGAGACTCTGTATTGATTATCGGGCATTGAACAAGATCACTATCCGAAATAGGTACCTAATCCCACAGATTGATGACCTTCTGGACCAACTTAAACAAGAAAAATATTTCAACAAGATCGACTTGAAGTTTGGGTATCACTAGGTACCAATCGAACCCTTTGATGTGTGGAAGACTACCTTCAAAGGCAAGGAAGGCCTTTTGGAATGGCTCGTCACGCCTTTTGGATTGAAAAATTCTCCCGCAAACATCACGAGGTTGATGAATGACATCTTGCATCCATTCACAAACTCATTTGTAGTGGTATACTTGGATGACATTCTGATCTTTAGCCAGACCTGGGAAGAGCACCTCAACCACATTTGAGACGTCCTCCAAGCACAGCAACAACAAAATTTGTGTGCCAATTTGAAGAAGTACACTTTTGGCATGACCTAGTTTCAATATCTGGGATACATTATTGATGAAAGGGGGGTGCATGTGGATCCAACCAAGATCCAAGTCATTCGAGATTGGCCATCACCAATCACCCTGACAAAGCTAAGCAGCTTTATGGGTATTACTAATTTCTACTGTAGGTTCATGTTGGGATTCTCTCATATCACTTGGCACTTGAGTCAAGTCACCAAGGGAGGAGCGAAAGAAAAATTATGTTGGTTAGAATCTCAATAGAAGGCATTCTTATAATTGAAACATCGATTTTTTTTTTCCCCAGTGATCACATTACCATACTTGCAACAACCATTTGAGATCGAGAAAGATGCCTATAACTATGTAATTGGGGCAGTTCTTACTCAACAAAGGCATCCAGTGGCATATCACAGTGAGACATTTCTAACATAGTTTGAAAGTATCCCACTTATGACAAAGAAATGTATTCCATTGTGCAGGCTTGCTGAAAATGGAAGCATTACATTTTGGGGAAGGATACAATAATGCACACAGACCACCAACCACTACAGTTCATACAGACACAAGGGAAGTTGCAGAATGATCACCATTAGAAGTGGTCCACATATCTGCAACAATTTCATTTGAACATCGAGTACAAGAAGGGTAGCACCAATAATGTTGCAGACTACCTCAGCCAACCACCGATCGTGGCCATAACCACCATTGTCAACTCTTGTGGGCATGGGACTTATGATTGACCTCTTCTCTACAAGAGAGATCCATAATTCAACTATAGATACATGTCATTCTTGGGGGTTATGCAAGTTCCAAATTTTCACCTCCAAGATGCACTATTATGTCACTTGGGACACCTTTGTGTTCATTCAAGCGAGCGTGCAAAGATGATATGGGAAGCACACTACAGTCAAGTTATTGGGCATTTTTGGGTTGAGAAAACAGTGGCAGTACTGCAGAAGTATTTCTATTGGCAGAACCTTTGACAGGATGTCGGGAAGTACATCATATCTTGCACTTCTTGTGCCATTGCCAAACTGACCATCAAGAAGCAAGGGGTCTATACTCCGCTACCTACCCCTAGTTGACCTTGGGAATCCATCTCCCTGTATTACATGTCAGACCTTCCTCCTACTAAGCATGGAAACGACTATGTTTTCGTGGTCTTCGACAGATTCTCAAAGATGGCCATTATGCAGCCTCCAAGAAGAATATCACAGCAAAATCCACTACTAAACTCTTCTTTGAATGAGTGTGGGTGAAATTTGCGATCCCCCAGTCTATCATATCAGATCGCGACATCAGGTTCCTCAACACATTTTGGTCCAACCTCTCATCAATGTTGGACACCAAGCTCACCAAGTCCACAACTTTCCATTCCCAAACTGATAGCCAGAAAGAGGTCGTTAATAGGATGACTGTACACAATCTTCACATATACAATTCAAATCATCCATGCACATGGGACGAGAGCCTTCCCTATGTACAACATATTTATAACCTGGCTCTCCACAGCTCAACTGGCCATAGCCACTTTTAGGTGGGCTTGGGATTCCAGCCACTATGTCCTATTGATGTAGCCATGCCATTTGCAGCTACTCAGGCCGATTCGGCTCATGTCCAATCTAAAGCTGACAAAGCAAACAACTTCATCGAGCTCATTCAGCACATCTGCCAATACTAAGTACAAGCAACGACATGATCAAAAATGGCTGCCACACAAATTTCAGGTGGATGAAAAAGTGTGGCTACATTTCCAGAAGGAGCACTTCACTGAACCCCACCGCAAGATTCACCCGCTCCGATATGGGTCATACACCATCACCAAGGCTGTAGGGAACAATGCCTTCGATGTCAGTATTCCACCATTCCTTGGTCTGCACCTAGTATTCAATGTAGACCGCCTTCCTCGCTACTTCCCACCTCTATTGGACACCTCTGACATTATATAAGAACTCACACCAAAAGAGTTAAACCCAGACTGCATGGAACATGCCACCACAGACAGTATCATGGACATGAAAATCAAGAACACTGGCTGACAGAAGATCCAACTGTATCAGGTTGTCAAGGCTGGCCAACACCTGCACCAAGGCAAGTGTTTCACCAGGGACGAATTTCAATAGAAGTTTCCTCATCTCATGGAGGAATTCAATGCAATGGGGACAATTGCTTCCTAAGGAGGGAGGAATGATCCAGGTGGATATTGGTCGCCACCTGCCTATTCCACTTGGGGCCCCACCATTGTCTCTTTCAATTTTTTTTCACAACTTACTATTTTTAGCAATTTTTTGGGTCCTGAATTTCTGGAGCCATTTTGAAGACCCAAACGGAGATAGCATGCCAAAGATATGTCCCCAGGAAGTTGAAACACCAATTTACCGAAACGACGCCCATAGTTTTGGTGCTTCATCTCCTAGGGTTAGGTTTTTGGACGTTTAGATTTCTCCATTGTTTCTCCATAATAAATAGGCCCTCGAGCCTCATTGCAACACAATTTAGAGGTCTGTAGCTACCACTTCTCTTCTCAGAGATTCGCTACTAGCACCCTAGCTATTTTATTTCCATCACGTTTGTAAGCATATTTTTGTGATTTGATAATAATGAAATGAAGCCTTATTTCCATTGTATTTCTATGTTTATGGTTATTTCTGTATTCTGTTGCGTCCCTGCATAAATCCACATCATGTTAGGAAAATATAAATACTAAGGGCTAGAAGCAAAGGGGTGAAGAAAAAGGATAACAAAGAGAAAGAAAACACCTAGTGAAGTGATGCAAAGTGAAAGCTAGCTACAATTTACTGCTACTCTAATTTTTGAAATCACTTATAATAAAAATAAAAATGGCCTTTAGCCTAAAGGTTGTCTACTCCTTAAACAAGTCCTAGTTTTATGTTTTTCATGGCCTTCCAAAAGACTTGTTACTTGCAAGGTCTGGTCTCTGCAAGAGAAGCTATCTAATGAGAGATAAGATAAAGGGATGGTTGTTTCCCACAACCTCCCATTTGGGGTGTGTGTTGGTGGATTTGGTGCACGAGTGTACCAATCCAAACTTTCTTAAGAGGTGTGTTTGTTTCTTCTTAATTTTCTGGTGACATGGAGATAAACAAAAGAGTTATCAGGTTAGTGAACATGCCATAAAACAAAGCACACTATATAAATATATTGTATGCATATGTCTAAAAAAAGAAAAACTAAACTAAAAAAATAAAATGAAAAGTAATATAGAGTCAAAAAACACGATAATAGTAACAATGGTGCCTATGTCCCCTCTTATTGTGTGCTATTAGGAATAAAATATAGAATGTTTACACACTTTCCACGGGGCCCTTAGAACTATGGAGTTCTAAGATTCGAAGCAAGGAAGTTTTTACCACCTAGATGCCTTGGTGCAAGGTCCCTCTCTCTACTCCAAAGGATTCGATTTTTTAGATTTCCAACAACTGAATCACCTCTATACTTCTACTCCAAATCACACACTGGTGGATTTCTTGAAGCATTTTGGCCAGCATAACAATGTGATGTCCCTTTTTTCATCTCTTGGTGGCCTTTTATAGATGAATTCAAACTCTCCTTCCCTCTCTTGGGAAATTGGCAGATAGTGACCCAAGAGAGGGGGATGATTACATTGTGTGCCACATTATTCCATTGTGTGCTCCCTTCAAGCCCCAAGGAGGCTTAGATGGTTTTCCTTGGGCAGCCTCAAGTGTGGTATTAATTTCTTGGAGCGTGACTTGTGGTCCTGGAAAGTTACTTCTTCCACTCTCAGGTCTGTGCAACTTTTCGAGGGAAATTCACTCAAGGGTGTGCCTATCGAGGAAAAATGCATGTGGAGGCGCATTCTGCTAGTTTCTTGCGTGTAAAATTTTATTTTTCTTCTGTACCTTAGAGATTTTTTAATTTTCTTAGATTATTTAATGTTCCTTATCCTTGTAAATCCATCTTTCAGAAAATTAATAATATCATTTTTTCTTGTTCTATTTTCCAGTGATAACAGTTGCCCCCTAATGTGTGAGGTCTAGGAAGAACTTTATATTTGAAATACATTATAGTTTCATTTATGTGTACTGTGTGGAGAGAGAAATATTTGCATGTAACAAGGAGTTGGAAAAGTCATACACCGGGTCGAAGAGAAACCGTGTCCTGTGGGAACCATGAAAGAAATGGTATGATATAATAAATAAAAATTTTCTATGAGGTGGGAATGTCCCTTGCTCGTAATGCTTTGGCCAGTTAAAAAAATTTGTTTGAAAGATACAAATTTTTTCCGTGTCACTAGTATGCTAGTGATCTACTAGTTGATGAAGACGATTGTTGATGCCCTCAGGGGAATTTTTTCTTTGACGATAAGTGGAATGTGTTACCTACATGTGTAAGCTTGTTATGGGATATAAATGCTCATTGTACGCATTGATGTGTGACTGGGATGTTCCTGTGTAAGCATTGTTGAAAGATATTCTTATAATGGCACGGGTCTTCGATGATTTTCATCAAAGTGAAATGGTTGTAAGGTACGATACCATTATGACATGAAATTTTGTGTCGTAGTCAAATGTCATGAGTATTAATGACATATGTGGGCAATGATTTTTCCCATAGTGCCACCTGAGGATGTCCATTTTGTAGTGATGGGTGATCCAAGGTACTGCTTCCTTTTTGGAAAATAGATGTTAACATCGACAGAAAGGAAGCCTCAACCAAACAGGAGAGTCACTGATGTGAGGGATCAGGATCTTGGATTTCATAGGTTTACCATAGGCATGATGATTACTGAAAATTAATGATGGGGATTCAGTGGCACAAGGTCAAATTCTAAGAAGCAGTGTGGCAGCAGTCATAACGATTTATAATGGGGAAATCCATGGAATCTGTAGGACGTCTAGGGTGGGTATACTTGATTATGAATGTCATGGTGGCTTATGCATGAAGAGTGTGATACTTCGACCAAGGTTGACGAGGGAATGCTGCCATGGGAGAAAAAATGGATGGATGAGTGGGGGACATGTCTCACCATTTGTGGTATTTGTAGACTTACCAAAAGAATGAAATAATGGGGTTTGGATGGCACAAAACATAGAGACGGGTGCCCCAAAACATGAAAGTGTTATCTCACTGATGATATGAGGAAGGTGTTTTTGCTAAGGGTGGGGGCCCCATTGGTTAGTCCCTTGTGTGGGGGTGATGAAGCGGATGGAATGCATTGTCAATGGGATATGCTGATGGGGGTATGGTATGCCAAATGTGAGACGCGGTGGTGCACTTTAGATCTTCTTACAAAACCTATTAGTTCGAGAAATGGGTTTTATTCTAATATGGTAAAACTTGAATTGATGCGTGATGGGTGAATGGGCATGAAGTGCTTCCCGAACTAAAGTGGTACGGCCGTGGTGTCATGATTTTTTTGATACATTTCCTACTTTGAGCGACAGGCACCACGGAGGGGAGGCTCTACCGACCAACAAGGATGTTTATCATGTGCAAGGTGGGGAGATGATAAACATGGTCAAGTGCTTGGAACCTACAGTTAATTTCTTGTGGAGAAATGGTGTCAGGATATGGAGAGATTTTATGGGACTCTATCATGCTGAAGGTAGAATATACCTACTCCCAAAATTTCAGTGGATGAAGCTATGGATGGTTTTTCACAATACCTACAAAAAAAACCTCATGTTAAAGCATCTTATTCTTTCAAATATTATTGAAAAACATGCATTAAATGAAAATAAGATGAGAGAGGGCATACCTCCCGGCACTGAAACATTATTTTTTTGGAAGTGTGAATGTGAGGCACCTCCTTTGGGTGTTATGAAGTGCTGATCATTGTGTTGCTTTCGGTTGTGCAATTGGGTCTTCTAAGCTCTCATTATGGTCCTTCAAACATTCTAAAAATGGCGACATATAGGCCAATATGGCTCATTTCAATTCATTTGTGAAATTTGAGTCTTTGAGGTTTTGAGAGGTCAAAGTCATTTCCGAAGCTTCTCTTGCTATTGCGGTTAGCCTGAGTACCCAGGACTCGCGATTCTTTAGCCAGGTAAGCCCCATAACATCTTATATTTTAATTTTTTCTGTGTGTCGGTGTCAGGGTCCATACAATATGGGCTTGTATGGATTCCATGTTCAATCCATCTTCTCAATAGAAGCGAACTATGGTTGAGTGAAAACTAGCTAGTGCTAAGAAAAATTGCGGGATGTAATGGCACTGTTCTAAAGTGTGATTTTCAACACATAAAGGACATGTAAATTGTGTTGCTCGCAAACCAACATAGTATATGTTCTCTAATGGATACCAAATGTGGATGAGGTCCAGGGTTGCACACTCAACAATGAAATGATCGCATTCGTTAAAAATTGCACATTGCTGGATAGGGGGAGGAGCAATGGCTCAGTGTCTTTCAGGTGACTGTCATCCCTCTTGCAGGTATAGAATGATGTGAGGTTCTTCTGCAGTTGAATGTATGGAGGGATCCTCTTGATGGGATTATGATGGCATGTAAGGTGTCCCTGAATCACAAAAATTCCAGGCAATGATGGGCGTAGTGCTCATAATGGCCACAGATAGTGCATGTATTATTGGTACGCAATGCCTTTCCTCGATTTTTCATGGTCAGTTCCTTTTTATGGAAACTTGTTCTTGCAATATCTACCACAGAGGTAAGGAGCGGTATTAATTCGTCCAGTTCTAGGAAAATATGGGTAGGGTGGCCTACTATGTCACATATGGTGCAATTTTTTAATTCCCATTATGTGGTGGGATTCTCTACCTTCTTTCCTCTTTTATTGGTGTTTTTGGTTGTAACCATCAGCTTTGCGATGGGAATTTCTTTCAAAGCAATGTTTGCGACAATCTCGTTAACGGGTGGGGCCTCCTCTACACTGGGGGGAATTAATGATATAGAGATTATGTGCGTGGATCTTGTCATGGTAGGAGGGAACAAGTACGAAACATGAATTTTAAATGATAAGTTTGGTAACACCACAGTGGCCAATACTTGTGAGACAAAACGAGCTGGGGGATAGAGGAAAGGGGTTTGGGAAATGGCATAGGCTAGAGAAGATATCATAGTTAAGAAATATGTATCGTTACTACTTATCTTTGGCTATTGGCTAGCTTCCGTGCTTGATGTGGACATCATGCATACTGGGGCCTTTGTGAAATTAGATGATGACTTTGGTATGACAGGAGGATATCGTAGGAATGAACCAAGGATTGACGATGGTTTGAAGTAGTCTGGGCTGTATTCTTGGTGCCTTGTAAGTGTCTCAGTGGATGTGCCTACATGGGGTAGGACAACATCTGTATTTGTCATGGGATACTTATCATGGTATGTCAATTGGTCAAAAGTAATGATGCGGTCCTCGTCAGGGAATATCATTGTCTCGAAGACAGAGGAGCCTATGGTCGACATGACATACATATAACTTTGACCAAGGAGTATATTGTAATCCAATTTAGAATATAAGAATTCAATTTCTATAAGAACCATCTTGTAGGCTAAGCATACTAGGATGTTTTGGTAGAGACCGACTGGAGCTGAAGGGCGACCATCCTATGCTCCAAGTGTGATGTATGATGGATTTATTTTAGGAGACCCTAACTTATGTCAAACATTATTTGACATGATGCATGTGGATGCACCCTCGTTAATGATACATCAGTGAATGGTGATGTTTGGAACTAACACCGGTATTTGGAAGGCGACCATCGAAGGAAGCCTAGGGGTGGCTTTGTCTAAATCAAAATACATTAGGCACAAATTGGTAGGATCGATGGCGCCTAATGTAGAAAGTAAGGCTTTCCTTTGCTTTCGGCATGATTATAATACTGCCAAAGCTAACATGGCAGTAGGATATTGAGCTAGATCATTCACAATGCTATAGTTATGGGTCGCTTTGTAATGGTTTCCTACCCACCTAGTAGGTCCCTTAGCAATTTTTCAAAAAGGTTCAATAGGTATCTTTGATATGGTCAAAGGTATTGTTGGTGCACTTGTACTAGCCCCTGATGAATTGGTGTCTGGTGGGGTATCGTAATTTCAGTTCTGAGTCTGAAAAAACATTTATTCGCCAGTCACGTAGATTTCATGGTTTTTTTTTCCAGAATCGTCAGGAGTTGTTTGTTGTTGTTCCATGCTAACTTTCCCTTGATGGGGGAAAGGATCCTGCATGAATGTTATCTGCAGCAAGGATCCCCCTTGCCCATGGTTACCTTGATGCTTTTTTAGCTCAAATAGGTCAGGAAAATCGTCAGTGTAATGGTCATACTCACCACAGATTAAACAAGAGTGGTTGGTATGGATATTTTCCCTCGCCCTCTTGTTTTTCCCTTGGGAGTTGTTAGGATCCTCATTTTGATGTCGGTTGGAGTTGCCTCTAGCCTGAGATCGGAGAGGGTGTTGTTCATTATTGCCCCCATGTCTACGATCTCCCTTTTGTTTTTTTTTCTCCTTTTTTCTCTTCCACGTTCGGAGGGTAGTTCGGAATCTCTTGATTATACGGTTGGTGTGGTTGTGCTTGGGAAGGTTACACAAAGTTAACCTATGCGTTATTCTGGATGGGTAGGTTTTGTGCTGGGTACTAGGCATATTTCGGTCTGTGTCCCTGGTTTATGAATGGTTGTTGGGGAGGAGCACTTCTGTCAACATTTCTAGCGTATTGGGTCCCCTGAGCTGGAGGATATGGACCTCCCTGCTAGTGGTGGTACGACGATGCCCTATTTGTAGAAATTTTAATACAATGATGTATTTTTTGGATTATCCTGATCTAACAACTATATGCCACTTTTAAATACAAAATCATTCTACTTAAATCTTTGGAAAAATTTAATCGCCAATTGCAAACACATGAAGAAAGATCAATCACAAATAACACAGATGGTTACCAGGAAAGCATAAAGCTAAAATCCCCAATATCATACATTATGTATATATCATAGATCATGAATCAATTTCATACAAAACTCTAATCCGAGAGCTCTCAGTAAAATAGAAAATCGTCTCACACTATCATACAAAAATTAGCATATCCATGCACCAATTTATTGCCTCTTGATAGCCTGCCTCCGCTGCGCAATCCCTGCTGATCACAATCCATGAATAAATTTGATCTTGCCTTGCCTTGACTGCATAATCCTCATTGCCATCTCCAATGTGTTTTTGGTTGCAAGTGTGCACCCACTATAGTCACAAGTGATAGTTAAATTGTCCCTTTCACCTATCTCTCAACTAGGTCTCCACTGGATCTGACATGCATGTAGTTAACAATAGTAAATCTTTAGTTGCATGTGAGATCACTCCATGTGAATTAATTTAATATTAAATTCACTGATCTCTCACTAGTGTATCTTTAGTTTCAACTAGTTGCAACTAGCACAACTGATTTTAACTCACTTAACTGAGTTAAAATACTTTAAAACTCACATAAATACACATCCAACTATGTTAGAACTTTGTATCACTCAGTTACAATGAAGTCCACCAGCATGTCCCACCAACCAACCTTTGAACTGAAAATTCCTTCAGTCGACTAGTTTTCCACATTAGTTAACTGAAATCAATTGCTTGAAGAAAACATATTATTATTTATTTTCTAATTATTATTAAGAGATAATAATAATCGACATGCATTATATTTTTAGACATGCAATCCATGAACGGACTTAGAAAATTCATTCCAAAAATAGACACCCATCCATATATAGAATTTTCTCAAACATCTATAAATAGATTCGCACTATAAATAGACTTTACTCAACATTCTAAAAAAATACATACACCTACAAATAACCTGTAGGCCCCACCTAATGTAGGTGCTTAATTTTCACTAGGATCATCATCTTGTTCAATCCCAGCACTCCCTCTCAGCAAGAAGTGGATTATCCTTCACCCTATTCATATCTCTATGGTATTTGAATTTTCTCCTCGTGAGTGCCTTCGTCAAAATATATGCATATTGATATTCCGTAGGATTTTACTAAAGCAACATGATCTTCCTCTTCACACAATATTTGATATTATGATACCAGATAACTATATGCTTAGATCTATTATGAAACATGAGATTAATCGAGATTTTAATGCAGCTCTAATTATCACAATGAATCACTGTAGGATCTAAATCAAAACCAAAAAAATCGACCAGGATCTTCCTCATCAAGATAGCCTCACATGCAGCTTGACTTGCTACCATGTATTCCACTTCTGTTGAACTGAGTGCCACAAATATTTTTTTCCTACTTTACCAAGAAACAACTGTAAATTCGATATTGAACACCCCTTTTGATGTGATCTTTCTATCCATTGGGCTGCTCACCCAATCTGCATCCATGAAGCCATGCAACTTCACTTCATCTGTCTATATGTACCATAAGCCCTACTCAGATGTGCCCCTAAGATATCTCAGGACATGATTACCCACATTAAAAGAGCTTGGTAGGCTTAGCCATTGCTTGACTAAGTTGGCTCACCGCATATCTTATGTCTGGTCTTGTATTAAATAAATACATGAGTGAACCCACCACATGTCAATAGGTAGTAGCATCCACTACCTCTCCAAATGTAGTGTCCTCTATCCTCTAGTTTCCTGGAAGAGGATTATCCATGGGTTTGTAGCTCTCCATGTGAAGCTTACTGAGTGATGACGTTCCTAGAGATAGCCTAGAGTTGTGATAGACCAGTGCCTAGGACATCTTATATTAGCAAGGAGATTATGGTATAACAAAGGAAGTTATCAGTAAAAATCTCTCATGTTATCTCTTGTAAAACAAGGAAAATAAGTCTAAATGGGACTAAGACCTTCAGAAACTGATACAGAGAAAACAATTATGTAGAAGCAACATGCAAAACTATAATATAAAAGCAACAGACAATTCAGAGACATCTTACTGTAAAGAGGGTTGATTCAGAAATACCTCACAGAAATGAGTTATTAGAAGGTGTATGTAGTGAATGAAATATTTAGAGAATACTAGTTATCATTGAGCTGATATCCAGATACACAATACCACCATGTGACGGGCTTACCAATCTAATAATCCATTCATGACAATAGCATTTTAAAAACACCCTCCCAGAGAAACTAATATAGTAGAAATACGATTTAGATGAATAGTGGAACATAATATCATGCATGAGCCATATTTAAAGCGCTTGACTAATCCAAATATGGGTATCAACTAGGATAAATCCATACCAAAAATCAGTGAGCCACTCGTATTCCAAAACATGATACAGGAAATATGGATGAAATGAAATGATCTATTTAAATAACACATAAGAGAAAGTTACAGACTGTGAAATACCAAAGACCAGAATCCTCTTTAACAAATGGAACTCCTCCTCACTGAGACCCTATGGGCTCTGAGCCTTCATACAAAAGTCCCACAAAATGTATACCAAAATCCTTTCACTGCATAATTTTCTGATAAAATCTGGAACCTTCAATTATCTGTTCCTTGGGAGCTTTATAGGAGAACAAGAAAGCTCCAAAAGGGAGTAGGTGATGAACATTTAATTTTCCTAATTAAAACAAAATGGTGGAAATGTGCACGTCCATGCTACTCGATGAATTTGTAACGTTGTTTGTACTTTGTGGCCTGCTAACTGAAATAAATGCACTGGGTAGAAATCTCTCCAGGAACACGGAAAAGCTGTAAAATCATATAAACATTCCATCATTTCCTGAAAGAAAATGGTGCTGAAAATAAAGCCTTGAGGTATTTTATCTGTGAGGGGTACCTTCTTCCTTCTAACTCTAAATTATGGCTGAAAATATTCAATGCTAAACATTGAATTCCTCGATCATTCACTGATATTTCCCTGCTGCTCCATTAATATCTTCATCTGCGAAATCGACGCCTTGAATGTCCCTGCAGGGTTTGACAGATTTTAACCCTGCTTCTTTAATGGAAGTCTTGTCGGTTCACCTTCCCAGGCCTTTCTCCATAACTCAGCTCTGAAACATGGTCTTTTGATGTGTCCTCTATCACAGTAATAGAGACTCTGAATCATGATAGCTTTCCGCCTCTGTAAACTTGCAAAACCCACAAAATCGTCAAGGAAACAAATGTATGAGGATGCTGATGTAGTGCGGATGGTCGGGTAACAACACGGCATGATGAAATGGCAGAATAGTGCAGGGCGATGGTGAAAAGTGTAGAGAAATGGCGGAGAAATGTTTTGGCAAAGGTTGGCGGAATGTATGAAATTTAACATAGACAGTGGACGTTTGACCTTTGAATAGGAATATGCAGGGGAGATGGATGAATGTACGATGGGAGCACGTGGAATGTTGACGTGGAGATACGGGGTCAATGGCGTGGCGGGGGTTAAATCTAGACCATTCGATCTCAAGAGGAGATCAACGGTGGAAAATGTATCGGAGGGCAATGAGACGGTGGGCCAAGGGCGATATTGGCTTGGATTAACTTCCACACGTCTTCGGAGTGCGATGACCATTGGATGAAGAGCCCCAGATCGAATGGTGGATATGAATATCGCGTCGTATCTTTTTCCGAACAATAATGTGCGATGGAGAGTGGTTTTTCAGCCGTACACTGAGACACGTGGCAAGCAATGCATGGGATCGCTCCGATCTGAGGAATACTGCCCACCTCCGTAAGGCGGTGTGATAGAAACCGGGAAATTTTAGAATAGTAGACGTGGGGTGGTGACCACCAGGACAGATAGGCTGCGGACTGTAGATTTAACAGGATGATCGGACGGTTGAGATATGATCAGATGGGCAAATGGAGTGGGGACTGTGTGTGTGACGGGGTTACAAAGGCCGTCAGATCTGCGTGGATTTACGGTTAATACTGCTTCTAACATACATTTGTGACAAGTGCCTTTTGGGCTTGCGCCTGGTCTAGCACTCGGGTCACGTGGAGGAAAGTATTAAAAGGGTTAGGGCCGAGAGGTGCCAAACGTTCCATATTTTCAAATGCAGGTTTTGGCCATTTTAAATATGATTTTGAGGCTAGGCAAAGGTAACGTTAGGCAGATAAAGACTTTTCGGGTCAAAAGAGGGGGTTTTGATGAATTTGAGCGATATTGCTTGAAAAAATTTAATAGGAGGTTGACATGGTGAACATTGGCTCCAGCTGGGGACAACACGTTCATCCCTGGACGTGTCGAGAACTTTGCAGAACATCTGATAATCTTCTGTGAAAAATCTACTCTTCAGCACTTCTACCTTTCTTTTTCATGATTCATCACAACACCCACATTACTCAAATAAAGATGAAACAAAAAACTAATATAGAGTATAATACATCAGGCTATCTCTACCTGAATTAGAACTGGAAGTAAGGTTTAAGAAACTAACCATTTACAGGGGAATCCAGCAAGTCACCCTGTAAATTTTCCAACTTGAAAGTATTGTTACCTCCTTGTTCCACGATTTTGAAAGGGCCAAACCGAAGTGGGTCAAATTTACCATGTTTTCATTTTTCAGCTCTCCGGATATCCCACCTGAGTACTAAATCACCAATCTGTAGATTCCTGTCCTTAGCATGCTGATCAAAAAGATATTTCATCTTCTCCTGATACTCTGTCAGCCTTTGATTTACTTGGTTCCGTGTTTCCTCCAATTCTACCAGCTGATTTATTCTTCTGGTCATATCATCAGGCTCTTCTTGAGTTTCCTGTATGAATCGGGCTACTAGTAGGGCTAATTGAATAGGGAATGTTACTGCTCTCCCATATACCAATTCATATGGGGATTTTACAGTTTCTCTGTTGCTAGTAATTCTATTGGCCCACAGAGAAAATTTCAACTGGGAATCCCAATTTTTCTGATTTTCATTTATGGCCTTCTTCAGTGCTCTTACTAGGGTTTTATTGGAAGATTCTGCTAAGCCATTTCCTTGTGGATAGTAGGTTGTAGAGTGGCTTAGTGTGATATTATATTGCTGGCAGAAACTCACAAACGTTGCAGACTTGAAAGCTTGTGTGTTATCAATCACTATTTTGGCAGGGCAGCCAAACCTGGATATGATGTTTTCTTCCATGAACTTTATTATCACAGTATCCGTGGCGTTTTTCGTAGGTATGGCTTCCACCAATTCTGTGAAATAATCAATGGCAGTTAATATCCATCTATGCTGACCAATTGTTGGAGGATGTATTTCACCTATAAAATCAATTCCCCATTGCCTGAATAGTTCGTCCACGTGGACAGGAATCATGGGAAGAGGTGCCATCTTCTGTCTTTCAGCAAATTTCTGACATTTATCACATGCTCTAACCTGGGCAAAAACATCTCCAAAAAGCTTGGGCCAATAGAAACTAGCCTTTAGGATCTTGTGAGAAGTATCCCTCCAGCTGTAGTGACCCCTACAGATCCCTTCATGAAATTCGGCTATGATACTCTCCACCTCATCCTCTGTGAGACACAGGAGTAAGATGCCTAATGGATCTCGCCAGTATAACCGGCCATCGACGACTATGTACTTCTGTGTTTTCAATCTCAACGATCTGTATTTAGTTTTATCACAGCTTGGAGGGAAGCTGAGTGTAAGGAGATATTCTACTATCTCTTTGTACCACTGGCTGGTGAAGTATTTTATATGTGTTTCAGGAGTAGCTACCCCAATTCCATGTCGCCCTTCTTTCTCTTCAGATTCCTCATTTTCTATTGTGGACAACTTTATACCCAGAGATTGATGGTTTGATTGAGATAATATTTTGGCAAGCCCCTGTCCTTTGATCAGCTTAGTAGGGCGGATGTCTAAGTCATACTCATGTATCTTGGAAATCCACTTCCCCTTTGTCCTTCACTATCCCCTTGGATAAGAATATATTTTACAGCAGCTATAGGCACAAATGCAGTGACATGGGATTGCAGGATATACATGTGGAATTCTTTGAGGGATTTGACCAGGGCATATGCTTGTTTTTCTAATATGTTGTATTTCAGTTCTGCATCATGGAGCACCTGACTGAATAAGGCAATAGGCTGCTCATATCCTTCTTCATTTTTCTGCAATAAAACTCCAGCCACTGTATGAGGTGATGCAAAGGAAAAGATCATGAAAGGTTTATCGTAATTTGGCCCGACTAGCACAGGAGCTTCTGCAAAAGCATTTTTTATCCTGGTAAATGCCTCTCGTGATTCCTCGGACCACTTCACCTCATTATTCTTCTTCAGCATGTCTGTTATGTGCCTAACTATTTTAGCATAGTTAGGAATAAATCTTTTTAGAAAATTAATACATCGAAGGAATACCTGCACCTCCTTCTTATTTCTGGGAAGAGAAATACCATTTATAACTTCTACCCTCTAAGGATCTATCTTCACCACATCTTTAGTCACAAGGTGTCCCAAAATTTTACCCTCTTCTAATGAAAATAAAGAATTTTGAGGATTTAGAGAGAGACCATGCCTTCTGCATTTATCAAAGGTTCTACGCAGATGCTCAATGTGCTCAGTATCATTCTTTGAAAATACAGTGATATCATCGAGGTAGAGCACCAATAATTTATCCTGCTCCCCAAAAAAAACAATGTCCATGGCCCTCTGAAAAGTGGTCCCTACATTAATCAATCCAAAAGGCATCCTGGCATACATAAATGTACCCCATGGTGTGGTGAAAGTAGTCTTCTTTTGATCTTCTGGAAGTACAGCCACCTGGTTGTAACCAGAGAATCCATCCATCATTGACATCCTAGAAGCTCCAACCACTTTCTACAGGATGTGATCCATCGTAGGGAGTGGGTAATTATCCTTTAAGGATGCTCTGTTTAAATTTCTGAAATCCACACACAGCCTTATTTCTCCATTCTTCTTTCGGATAGGGACTAGGTTTGCCACCCATTCAGAGTACCCCAATGGCACAATTATTTTGGCCTTTAACAGCTTCTTAATTTCCTTCTCAATAGAAGGAAGGAGCATGGGATTTATCTGTCCGAGCTTCTATTTATGAGGCTTTGCATCTCCCTTTAGTGGAATTTTGTGCTGCATTATATTTATATCAAAAGTTTTCAAGTCCTAATAGAACCACGCAAACATGTCTTTGTAGGACTAAAATAATTTCTGATATAGCTTTTTATATTCTTCTGGGATTTTTTTGGACAATTTTACAATTTTGGGGTCAGCCTCAGTACCCAGATTCAGGTCTTCTACTTGATTTTCTTCTACCACTTTGCCTGGCTACAGTGGGACATCATTCTTGTCAAATAATATTTCTATAGGCACCATCCCTCTAGGTATGATGTTTCCCTTCAACTGCAACACTTTATTTCCTACCATTGTCTTCTCCCAATTTCTTTCTGAAGTACCCTCGGTCTCTCCTTCTTCATTAGCATCAATCTCCATATTAGAGAATTCTCCTACGGTCTCCAGTAATCTCTTCATCTATTCCTCATCCTCAAATACCTTCCAGTGTTTGATATTATCCGGGATTGATGGTCGATAACGCACCTCAACTTCATATCTTAAAAGAGGGTTCTGAGGTGGACAGAATGTACTGGAAGCCACAACAAGAGAATCAACCATCCTATTCTATTCTCTGGGCATGAACTGGATATTGAATGCCAAGAAAAAATTCTCTACCATGTCCCAAACTTCATTCCTATATGCCCTTAGCCGAGGATGTTTGGTCTGACATTGATTTCTGACTTGTCTAACTACCATTTTTTAATCTCCTAGAACTTTTAAACTTTTTATATTCATGTTCCTGGCTGACTACAATCCTAATAGAAGTTCTTCATATTCAGCCACATTATTAGCAGCTTCATATTCTAGCTTGAAAAACAATGGAACCCATTTTCCTATAGGAGAAATCAATAATATTCCAGCTCCATTACATTCTCTTGAATTTGCTCCATGAAAATGAAGTGTCCAGATTCCTTCTTCACGGCTCTCTAAGGGCTGCTCAGTCTTGATCTGGCAGAAGGATGGTTCATGAGCATAATCTTGATCTTCTTCTAGCATCAAGCATGAGAAATCTCCTTCTTTACTGTAGACAGGTGAATTAACAGAGTTGTCAGCCTTAGTCACCATCTTGACAAATCTAGTTTCCCTATACAACCTCCTCTCCTGGCCACCAAAAACTAGGATAGTGGCATATGTTAAATCCAACTTGATTGAACCACCAATTTTTGTTCCCCGGGATCTTGATAGTAACACACCAAAGCAATCTGGGATGTCAGCCACCACTATTTCCATCACCACACTTTTTGCTAGGACTTGAGCCAAATTGACCACCAAATCCTTAATCATCCCTAGGCATTTAACTCTTTTGGAATAAAATGAATAGAGGTCTTTATATGCGCGGTTGATTTGTAATCCTAGTTGTTCCATGACTGACAGAGGTATCACATTATGGGAAGCTCCAGAATATAACACACAATTGTGTAGTAGCAGGTCATGAATCACTAGAGACACATAGAAAGGAGGAATAGAAGCATCTAATTCCTCAACATGTGGGCCAAAAACAACCATGGGCCTCTCTTTTTAAAGGTTGAGACTATCTGGAGTGAGTGCAGCTTCTGGAGGGGTCATAAAAGAGGTGACTTGGGATTTATATGCAGGTTTCTTCAATAGTTCAGTCAAGGAGACTAGGATTTTGACATTCTCAAGTTCCTTTTGTAGACTAAAAATAGGAGAGGACTTCTCTATTACAACCTCCTTTGAATATTTATTTTCAGCTGAGGGTTTGACTTCTTTTGACACGGACTTGGTATTTGGGGGAATGACTACTTTTAAAGAAGAAGGAATTTGATCATTAGATTGCACAGGTTTGTTTAGAGGGCCCTTACCTTTGTCTATGACTTTCTGCATTGTAGACTCCTTCTGAGCAGGTGTTTCCTTCTGGGGTAGCTCATCTTATTGGTCTTGAGTACGCGTCCTCTTCCTAGAAGATCTGAGATCATATCTTCTATTGAACTGTGCTTGCATGAAATCAGCAAATTGTTTACAATAATGATCAATTTCTATGTCTTATGTTTCTCTGGCCTTTTCTTCTTCTTGCAATGAGCACTCAGCTTCATCATTTCCTTGCACAAGCCATTCCTCCCCATCACTATTTGAAAAATCAAGGTTTGCATCCTCCATTCCATAGGTAGTGTCTTCAGTAGGGTCATCTACTGGACCTTCTAGGTACAATGGGTGTGGCACTTGATCCTGTTGCTCCTTTGCATCCCTTGGAAATATTTGCAGGGGTGGTTTCCTGTATTGAGGATTGTAACCTCTGTTTTGAGCATTGTGGAAATTCTTGGGGGCTGAATTCCTTGTTTCCAATTCAAGCTTGACCAGTTTACCAGAAAGTTTCTTAATCATTTTGCTCATTTCTTCAATATTGTCATTAGCTGAATCTCTGTCTTGATAAGAGGTAGATACCTCCTCTTTCCCCCTTCTTCTAGTATCTTGTTCAAATTTTCCCTTTGATTTTCCAGGGGAGGAAAAGTTTGCTTCCAACTCTATTGCATCTGACTGAGCATCATCCAGAGTAGCAGGCTTTATTTCTCTGAAAGAGAAACCAAATTTTGAATCAAAAGCTGCTACAAAAACAACTTTAGTAGTAGTTTGATGAGGTTTCATATCTACTGGAAGGCTCAGATACAATTTATTAAATATTTTGATAAATTTCGACACCCCTTCATTATGTCTTTTCTTGAGTGTATTAAACTCAGTAAGACTATGTCCATGGTCTTTCTTCTCTCCCTATTTCTTGAGAAAAGTGTCTTCCATATTTTCCCAAGTTGTAATAGAACGGCCTGCCAATGTCTTAAACCATTTTCGAGCTTCACCATCAAGAGATTGGACAAACAGCCTTAAGACCACATCTAAATGTTCCACATTAAAATTTTCTGCAAAAGAACATAATACCTCAAGATGTTTTTGAGCATCGATCTCATTTTCCCCATTGAATCGGGGTAGAATCTTCAAATAATCTTGAGGCATATCATTTAACACTTGGGGTATTGCCAGAGGGGCATATTTATTTAGTAAGAATCCTAGAACATTGGCCATTAGAGGGGGTCGAGTTAGTACAATAGTTTGATGAGTAAGAGGAGGAGGAGGTGGTGGAAGTGGGGTATGAATAACAATAGGAATGTAATGAACAACAGCCTGAGGTGTTGAGGGGAATAATGGTCTATTGACAGCGGGTACTTCAGTGACTTCTTTAACTTCTTCAACCTCAGGAGTAGGGTGAAAATGATCTTTATTTCTGACACCTCCTTAGGGTGGACTATCTGAATAATAATCGGTATCTACGATAGTGGAGTCAGGAGTAGGAACTTGAGCTACTTGAGAAGAAGAGGATGGAAAGTTATCTGTAGATAATTCAGGGATTTCAGTGTGAACTAATTTTCTTTCCCTCCAATTTCTCCTATGTATTATCTTTTCTGGGTCAGACACCAAAGGTATTTTTGGCTGAGACGTATCTAACCTCAGATGTGGCTTACGAGGAGCCAGGATTGCAAATAGATTTATCAAATAAAAAAATGTGGAGTTGTCAAGGTGAGGGATCTACAACTCTCAACTCTCCATAATCACCTACTTGAAGAGTTAATTAGGTTTTGTCGAGGCCCAGGGATTCAAATTTTCTTAACTTTTTTGCCCGACAACGGTGCCACAAAGATGTTGTTGTTCCTACACACAGCCTAGAGTTGGTGATAGACTAGTGTCTAGGACATCTTATATTAGCAAGGAGCATATGGTATAACAGAGGAAGTTATCACTAAAAATCTCTCATGCTATCTCTTGTAAAACAAGGAAAATAAGTCTGAATGGGACCAAGAGCTTCAGAAACTGACACAGAGGAAAGAATATTGCAGAAGCAACATGCAAAACTACAATATAAAAGCAACAGACAATTCAGATATAGCTTACTGTAAAGAGGGCCAATTCAGAAATACCTCACAGAAATGAGTTATCAAAAGGTGTATGTAGTGAATGAAATATTTAGAGAATATTAGTTATCATTGAGCTGATATCTAGATACACAATACCACCATGTGACGGGATTACCAATCTAAGAATCCATTCATTACAACAACGTTTTAAAAACACCCTCCCAGAGAAACTAATATAGCAGAAATATGGTTTAGATGAATAGTGGAACAAAATATCATGAATGAGCCATATTTAAAGCGCTTTACTAATCCGAATATGGATATCAACTAGGATAAATCCATACCAAAAATCAGTGAGCCACTTGCATTCCAAAACATGATACAGGAGAGATGGATGAAATGAAATGATCTATTTAAATAACACATAAGAGAAAGTTACAGACTATGAAATAACCAAGACCAGAATCCTCTTTAACAGATGGAACTCCTCCTCACTGAGATCCTATGGGCTCTGAGCCTTCATACAAAAGTTCTACAAAATGTGTACCAAAATCCTTTCACTACAAAATTTTCTGATAAAATCTGGAACCCTCAATTATTTGTTCTTTGGGAGCTTTATAGGAGAACAAGAAAGCTCCAAAAGGGAGTAGGTGATGAACATTTAATTTTCCTAATTAAAAAAAAATGGCGGAAACATGCATGCCCATGCTGCTCAATGACTTTGTAATGTTGTTTATTCTTTGTGGCCTGCTAACTGAAATAAATGCACTGGGTAGACATCTCTCCAGGAACACAGCAAAGCTGTAAAATCATATAAACATTCTGTCCTTTCCTAAAATAAAATGGTGTTGAAAAGAAAGCCTTGAGGTATTTTATCTATGAGGGGTACCTTCTGCCTTATAACTCTGAATTACGACTAAAAATATTCAATGCTGAACATTGAATTCCTAGATCATTCACTGATATTTCTTTGCTGCTCCATTAATATCTTCATCTGCGAAATCGATGCCTTGAATGTCCCTGCAGGTTTTGACAGATTATAACCCTGCTTCTTTAATGGAAGTCTTGTCGATTCACCTTCCCAGGCCTTTCTCCATAACTCAGCTCTGAAACATGGTCTTTTGATGTGTCCTCTATCAAAGTAATAGAGACTGTGAATCATGATAGCTTTCCGCTGCTGTAAACTTTCAAAACCCACAAACTCATCAAGAAAACAAATGCATGAGGATGGTGATGCAGTGGGTATGGCCGTGTAACAACGTGGCATGATGATATGGCGCAATAGTGCAGGGCGATGGTGAAAAGTGCAAAGAAATGGCGGAGAAATGTTTTGGCAAAGGTTGGTGGAATGTATGAAATTTAACATAGACAGTGGAAGTTTTACCTTTGAATAGGAATATGCAGTGGAGATGGATGAATGTACAATGGGAGCACGTGGAATGATGACATGGAGATATGGGGTCAATGGCATGGCATGGGTTAAATCTAGACCGTTCGATCTCAAGAGGAGATTGACGGTGGAAAATGTATCGGAGGGAAATGAGACGGTGGGCTAGGGGCGCTATTGGCTTGGATTAACTTCCGCACGTCTTCAGAGTGCGATGACCGTTGGATGAAGAGCCCCAGATCGAACGGTGGATATGAATATTGCGCCGTATCTTTTGCCGAACAATAACTTGTGATGGAGAGCGGCTTTTGAGCCGTACGTTGAGACACATGGTAAGCAATGCATGGGATCGCTCCGATCTGAGGAATACTTCCCACCTCTGAAAGGTAGTGTGATAGAAACCAGGCAGCTTTAGAATAGTAGACATGGGGCGGTGACCACCGGGATGGATAGGCTGCAGACCATAGATTTAACAGGATGATCGGATGGTTGAGATATGATTAGATGGGAAAACGGAGTGGGGATCGCATGTGTGATAGGGTTACAAAGGCCGTCGGATCTCTGTGGATTTACGGTTAATACTGCTTCTGACATACATTTGTGATAAGCACCTTTTGGGCTGGCGCTTGGTTTAGCGCCCAGGTCACGTGTAGGAAAAT
Source organism: Pinus albicaulis (assembly GCA_034641835.2). Taxonomy (NCBI): domain Eukaryota; kingdom Viridiplantae; phylum Streptophyta; class Pinopsida; order Pinales; family Pinaceae; genus Pinus; species Pinus albicaulis. The sequence continues at coordinate 1,201,754,896 of CM076581.1, read as the reverse complement.
ATTAAAAGGGTTAGGGCCGAGAGGTGCCAAACGTTCCATATTTCCAAATGCGGGTTTTGGCCATTTTAAATATGATTTTGAGTCTAGGAAAAGTTAACGTTAGGCAGATAAAGGAATTTTCGTGTCAAAAGAGGGGGTTTTGATGAATTTGAGAGAGATTGCTTGAAAAAATTTAATAGGAGGCTGACATGGTCAACACCGAGTATCTCCCTTGCATACTTGCCTTGAGACAAAAAGGTTTTACCTTCTTGCTACCCTATTTCCAATCTAAGGAAATATTGGAGGAGGCTCATATCCTTCATATCAAACTCCTTTGCAAGGTCCTCCTTGCATCAGTGTATCAGCTGCTCATCACCAGTCAGTACTAAATCATCAAGATAAAGAAAAATGATTAAAAGCTTACCCTCCACTACAATTTGATATAGGTTCTCATATGCCTCACTCTTGGTGAAGCAAAGTCTTGTGAAATAGCTTTCGATCACAGCGTACCAAGAATAGGGTGCTTGCTTTAGACCATGCAACAATCATTTGAGTCTGCATACATGTGACTCGCTACTGAAGATCTCAAATCCTTCAGGCTACTCAATGTACACTTCTTCCTCAATGATCCCATTAAGGAATATAGTCTTCACATCCATCTGATGAATATGCCAACCCATTTGCGATGAGAAAGAAAGGATGATCCTTATGGAAGAATACCATGCGATAGGTGAAAAGGTTTCTTCATAATCAATCCTCTTGATCTATGAGAAGCCTCGGGCCACAAATCTAGCCTTGTATTTCTCAATGCTGCCATCAACATCTTGCTTTACCTTGTAGATCAATCTTGAATGAACCACTGATTTATCAACTAGCCTTCGAAAACTTTCCCAAGCGTTGTTTCTAAAAATGGAGTCATACTCCTCCACCATTGCATCTAACCATGTGGGCTCATGCACTACTTTCTGAAAGGAAGATGGCTTAGTCACAATATATTTTCTCATGAGAGCCATGTATCTACTGAACCAGTTAGGATACTATCTCTGTCAGCGTTGTGAAATAGGGACTCCTACATTTTGTGCCCCATCAAGCTTCAACCTCTCAGCTTCTGTGGTACGCATTCTGCCGGTTCTGATGTTTGGCTCTGGGTGAGTGGAATCCTCCACTCCATGAACCTCATCCTATGGCTGATCCATATCGAGAGACTCATCTTTGGGAATAATCAGTTCCTCGTCTACATGCAAGTCTAACTCCCTCTCAAGCGAAAAATTCCTAGCTTTCTGCTCATTGAATTTTATATCTCATTGCACCACAGTCATTCAACTGTTTGGAAAATAAACACGATAATTATGGGATTTTTCTATGTAACCCACAAATATCCCAACTTGAGCAGTCGACTCCAGCTTCTTCCTAGAATTCTTGGTCACATGCATATAAAAATATAAGCTAAATATATTAAAGTGAGAAACATCTCGTTTCTTACCAGTAAAAGCTTCTTCACGTGTATTCATGCCAAGTACTCTATCAGGACAATGGTTTTTCACATAAACCACAATGTCGCATGCTTACACCCACAACTTCATTGGTAGGCCCTTATCATGCAGTATAGTTCGTGTAGCACCCATGATAATTTTGTTCTTCCTCTCAGTGACCTCATTTTGCTATGGGTTATGAGGCGCTCTGAGTTCTCTCTGAATTCCTTCTTTGATATAGAAGTCTTTGAATTTTTTCGAGATATATTCACAACCATTATTGCTCCGCAAGCCTTCAATTTCTTCCCTAAATATTTCTCCACAAATTCTTTAAACTCACAGAACTTTGAGAATGTTTGATCCTTCTTCTACATGAAGAAGATCCAGCATCTACGAGAAAATTCAACAACAAAAATAACATAATACCTTTTTTTTTTTCTGTTGAAACAACCGATAATGGTCCACACACATCTGTGTGAACTCTCTCCAGGATCACCGAAGCACGGTTCTCTTATTAATGAAAGGTGGTCTTCAAAAACTTACCCATAGTACATCCCTTGCACTGATCTAACTACGCAAGTGTACCGTTGGGAAGTCCAGTAGAAATTTGATACAAAATCTTCAGGGCGCCATGGTGAAGATGGCCTAATCGCTTGTGCCATAGTTCTCCCTCATCCTGGCTCACCACTTCTTCTAATTTTCCCACCATTGCAGCACAGCCACCTACATCTAGATTGTATAGATTCTTAACTCAAAACCCTATCCTCTTAGTTTTACTTGTGGTTTTATGTCACAGGTGTTAGCCACCTATAAAATTTGTTATAGAAAAAGGTGGCTAAAACTTTTTGGAGCCTTGAAGGAACAAATTTTATTGCTAAAAAGTGTTGGCTCTTGAAGACTCTTGAAGGCCTCATGCCTCTGTCCAAATCTTCACTGCTGTTCCCTTTTTATACTAAAAATTTTTGCTGATTTCATGAGAAAAGGCTGCTGCAAAATCATCATTTTTCCCCTCCACTCAAAAATAACCTTCATTTTCTTCCCCTTTTTCTCCTTAAAAAATCCTTTTTTTTCATGATTCCTCTTCTTCCATTCATGAAAATCACTTTTACAACGTTAAATTCTCACTCTTTAACCATACCGAAACCCCCAAATCCATTGAAAACTCTGAAAAAGTCATAAAAAACAAAGTGTTTATTACTAAGGGCTTAAGCCCCCTGGGGCTAAGTTTCAAAACCACTTCCCCCACATGCCCACACCCTGGAACCAAGCGCTAAACCTTCTTGGTGATTTTCACATCACAAAAAATCTAAGCGCGCAAGTCTTTGCCATGTTCCGAAAGTTCCGATGCGATTAAGCCTTTGTATCATATAAACTCCAATGCAATTAGCCTTTATATAAATATCCCATGGGCCTGCCTCTGGCGCTTGAAAATTTGTAATATTTTTTCCTCGGTGGTATTTTCCTTTGTAAAACCACAAAAACCCATCTATCCAAATTTTTGGTCTAAAAAACCAAAGTCACGTGTTAATATAAATGGGTATATTAAAAAGACCCGATCACAGAATCGCATCGGTAAAGTTCAATGGGTAGATTAAAAAGACCCAATTGCGCAATCACATCGGGGAATTACAAATGGGTTGATCGAAAAGACTGCATCAAAATTTTCCGATGTGATTGAGTCCCTGTATTATATTTTCGCCCCACCACTTTTTTCATTTCATGTACCCTGTGCCCAGGACCGAGAGTTAAAAGTCCCAAGGTGCTTATCGCATCGGGAAATTTCTATGGGTAGATTGAAAGATCGGGCCCGAAGTTCTGATTGCAATTAGGCCCTTCACTTTATATACACCCAGGGCATATTACATTTCATAAAGTCCAAAGGCCCTGCAGACAGGCACCAGCCATAATACGTATAAACCCGCCCGATTGTATATTAAACCTTCGCATTTTATTTTCATTGTTTTGATACATTATAAAAGGGTTTTTCCACCAGTTCATTCTAAAATAAATCCCCGCCGTTGATCGAAAGCCGATCAAGCGGCCAGTGCTCCATCGCATCAAAGTTTTGAATCGCATCACAATTTTTACATCGCATACACTTTTTTGCTCTCGCTGATCAGCCATACCCCAATTCATTTTCCAACATTGATCTGATCCTTAGATCAATGGTCCATGCAAAATCGAATCACAATTTCCATCGATGTTTTGTGTTTCCTTCCCCGATCAGCCTTTCCCCCAATTTATTCTCCACCGTTGATCGAATCTTTAGATCGATGGTATGCGCTTCATCGCATCGCATGTTTCAATTGGTGCATTTTCTCGCCACCCCTGATTGCGATCCCCCGATTGTGATCCTCTGATTGAATCTGGACCGTCCACGTGTCTAGATTGGATGGTCCAAAATCACTCCGACTTGTTCATTTTCCCCGCTCTTCTTTAACCTCCTCTTAAAAAAATCTCAACCGTTGGATGCTTTCATCCAACGGCTACGCTCCTTCCCCACCTTCTGAAAGAATTTAAACCTTAAAGCGCATGATTTTCTAATATTTTATGTATTTTGTAGGGATTAATGGTTTTTTCATTTATTCTAAAGAAATACTGAAGGCCGGAGAAGACGTTTTCCGTGCCTTTGATTTATCATGGAGACTATTCGCAAGGTTTGGATTCGATGTTTTCTCAATGCTTCATGGGAATTGATGCCTTTAAAAGCCGAACGCGGCCCTGCACATTGAGAAGACACTATTTTATTAAAAACACAGTTAAAGAGTATCAGTGTTGAAGAACAGAGCGTAGCAGAACAAAATATTGAAGATAGATTTGGGAATTACGACTAAGAATGATTATCAAAAGCCTAATTCCCAGAATTAAAACACAATTAAGGGAACACCATAAGTGTTTAATAGATAGAAAGGCCTCCACCGCCACATTTGAGGCGAATTGATTCCTCCAAGCTACCATAAGTGCCACCTATGCCTCAGACCATTCAAACAGGGACCAAAGTTATTGAGCAGAATCAGATATTCAACTCGACACAGCCAGAGAGTTACTTCTGCAAGGAACTTAAATGCTAAAAATATCTGCAGAGTTACTCCAAACATGACACAGAGCCTTAAAGTCAATAAAATCTCCCACCGAGCTTAATTCATAAATGTAAAAATAGTTAATACAGACCGAAATGTTTGTGATCTTCTCCATCGAGCCCCACAAAAGGCGAAGAACTCATTACTCTGTATTAATTGCATTGAGAGATCTTTTATCAGATCTCCCCTCCTCATTCTTCTATAAATACTTCTGTAGAAGATGAGAAACCGTTGGTTGATTAGGTTGCTGAACATTGTAATGTAATTGAGCTTGAAACTTCTATCTGTAAATAGTGTTCACTGGCCCTTGAATCTCTGTTTGTGTTAGATTAGTTAGGATGGATAGTGAAGATGATTACTGAGCTGAAACATTGGACCTGAGTACACTAACTAGTTTGACATCAATAAACAAGCTATTTCTTGGGATCGTGGTCTATATCACTGGTGGAGTGCCCTTTTCTTGTTATTGTTTTCCTTCTATGTACGTCATATTGTTCACTATTCTTTGATAAAGAACAACATTTATAGAGTTAGGACCTACTGTACATCAGTAACCTTCTCTGACTGAAAAGATTTATCTTAATGTTTTCCTCCAAATTTTTTATTCTATAATGATTTAATACAGTTTAAGCAGTTAGGAATGCTGGAGTTCCCTCGTCCTACTGTTTTCTTTAAAAATTGTTCTTAAAAGTTATTTTCCTTGTTTTCTTAATAAAGTTAGACTAGAAAAGCGATGGTTTTCCCTGTTTCTAGCTTCTTTTCTCCAAAGGCAGATTCTGAAAATTTCCCTTGGTGTTAACTGAAAGCAGACTAGGTTTAAAAGTACTTTATCTGATCTGAAGTTTATGGTCTGTCTTCTCTTATATGTTTTCATACTTTCTGAAGGTAATTATGTGGATTACTGGATTGTTTGTCAATTAAGCTGCTTTAATACAAACCTACCCAAGAGGTCAATGGTTAGCCTTGCCCTTGGTTGGTTTTAAACAGTTACTTAAGAGGCTTTTCTTATTCGGAGTGACTATAAATCCTTTGGGAAATTATCATCAGTTTCCACCATCTCCAACACTTTATTTTTTCCATTCCATCATTTTAATCTCAATAATATTTTGATGTAGATGACTTGCCCCTTGGATCACTCTTGATGTTGTTTCTCAATTGAAGCCCTGTTATGACTCCATAGCCCAATGGACTAAAAACCAGTGTTATATCTATCTTTTGAGCCTAACTGTTCTATTCACTTGTAACTTCTCACCTTTGAAACTCTTTGCACTTAGGAATTTCCACCTCAAACAATATTCATTCTCAACCATCCAAAAAAAAAAACAAACCCTTGGCCTTCATAACTAGCCTAATATCATTACCCCAAAATTCAAAGACAAATCCATCTTTGCACTTATTGGAGAGATCCCTCTCTGGATTCAGGAGGGCTAGATCCTATAATCCCAAAGTGGTTGAAACGATGTTGTTTATGTGATCAGACTTTGCCAATCTTGCTGATTACAGATTCCTAACATTTATGGCGACTCCACTGGGGAATATTTCTGAATTTATAGTTGCTTGGCAAGCTTTTATAGACTCTTTAGTTTTCCATACAACCACAGAAACTCAGAAAAACCCAAAAATATTTCATATTGGTATTCAATAAACATGGTCGTGGACCATAAAATATTTTACCTCCAAAAGAGATAAAAAATTCCACTTGGCGACTCCACAATCCTTAACAGACCTTAAGAATCCATTGGGAATAACCTGAAAGATGGCCAGGCCTCATAGAAGGGTAGAACATATGGGTTGGATTTAGTTTAAAGAATTCATTGTTTCTATCTATCACTATGTTCCGTCCTGCTTTAAGCCTAATCAAGTGTACAAATATGAAAACCACATTGAGTATGGGAAAGAACTTAATCCTCAGTCAGTAGACCATGAGCAAACCTGTACTCCAGTGAAAAATCTGGTGGGAGAAGACCTTCATGTTATATCTCCCACTCCTAAAGAAGCTTCAAACATCCATGAGCCTCCTATCACACTACCCACACCCACAAAGGTCATAGAAAGATATAAGCCTCTGGTTTTACCTCTTATCTTCCAGCCCCTTCCTGCAGAACTTATAAATAAGCTTCCCCCTTTCAATGGAGAAAATTCAAAAATCACTACTGACCAGCATGTCCAAAATCTTGAGGATGTACTTGACTTATATGAAATATAAGAAGATGATGTGTGTATTAGAATATTCGCCTTGTCATTACAAGGAAATGAAAAGGGTTGGTTTAAAAACCTTCCAGCAGCAAGCATCTTCAGCATTCATCAATTTTCTCGAGTTTTCCTTGATAGATGGGCAGTCCCGGTAAATGTCTTCCTAATCCTAGAAGAATATCAGAATTTGAGAAGATAGCTGGTAGAGACAGTACAAGATTTTTTAGCCAGGTTCAATAATGTGTACAATGCGATACCTTCTGATGTGAAACCACCTTTGAGATGGGTTCTATTGCACTATCCTAATTCTTTTGAACCCGAGGTGGAATTCCGTATAAGATAAAGAGAGCCTTCAAGCCTGGAGGAAATGTAGAGCATAGCATTTACTGTCGAATACAACATAAAGTGAAAAGAGGAAGAATATGAGGCTGAAACCAGGAATGATGAGCGGAAAAAACCTACTCCTTGTCCTCAAAAAAGACAAACCAGATCACTGCAAGATAGAAGCCACATGCAAAGCATGTATGATGAACCAGAGTTTGAATCAGAAAATGAACTTGCGAACTATTTTGAAGAAAGACTTGCTGAGAGTCCTAAAGAATTGATGGGTGACAATACTTATAATTATGATTTCTCCGATGTTGACCTGTCTCATGATGATTTTTTCCAAAGGGAAACTGAGCTTGCAGGGCCATCATCAGTAGTTTCATGGGAGGAAGATCACGACCATCAACTTCAAGAAAATGATGAGCCTATACAGGCCATCTATGATACTGATGAAGAAAGCATTGAAATCTTAATAGTAGATGAGGATTCATTGAATCTTCACTCTTTTATATATCAGATCATAAGTAATAATTGCAACGAAGATGGAAGCCAAAAGCTTTTCAGCGTAGAGGACAAGGAAGAAAGACATGAAGAAAATCTTGAGCAAGATGAATATCCGGAGCGTTTACCTGAAAGGGTCAAGGTAATCAAAGCAACCCCTACTCAAGAATATGTTAATTTTTTCATAGAGTTTAGTTCAATCCAGCAGAACCGGTCAGGGGCAGAAGAGGACAGCCCAGCCATATACGATGAGCCCTCTTGTTCAGGCTACAGTGAAGATGAGGTAGACCTTATTTCCCATAGACATCTCTGTCTTAATCCAGTGGAAGAAGAGGTATTCCTGGTTGATGCCGATATGCCAAATACTCCCAGCCAGGAAAGAGAGGAGTGTGATTACAAAGTCCACACTGCAGATGTAGTGATTGAAGCTGCCCGGGATACAGACAGCCTACTAGCCATGGCATGCCTTAAAGAAGAAGTTTTATATCATGTTCTGATTAATCCTATGGCAGAATACATGGAGGCCCTAATTGGCTTAGCCCCTCAAGCATTAATCCTTTGCAAAATCCAAATACATCAGAAATGGTCACCACTACTGGTGGCCTCAGTTTTGAAGATCCACACACAGAGCACCCTATGGTTGTCTCTGATGAGCAGTTAGTTCTTCTCCCCTTTTTACTATTTCTTTATTGGCTGCATTGGCATTATTGTATCACCTAAAAAATGTAAATATTCTAAGTTAGAGTAGGTTAGATAGGAACGTCAATAAAGCTCAGTTCTGAGCATGTAGTTATTTGTTGTTTTCTGCTTTGAAGAAAAATCAAAAATTCAAAAATACAAAAACAATGAAAGAAAGAAAAGAGGGCAGATTGTGAAAATAGGAAAGGTACGGCCCCATACCAAAAAAGAGAAACAAAATCTGAAAGTGTGCAAGCTTAAAATCCACTCCTAAAAACACACTTCTAGTTAGGAAAACAGCCTAATATTGACTAATTAGTTTTAAATTTTCTGCTGATAGGGTAGTGAATTTAATTTTCCAAACTATTTAATATTGGCTTATCTGTAGATAGATTAGGATAGAAATTAAATGTTAAAACATGCTCAAAATATGAATCTAAATTTCCGAGAAAAAGAATGACTCAAATCTATTTTAAATCCTGAGTCACAAAAGATGTAAAACTAGTTCTAATCAGCTCAAAATCTGAGCCAATCGATAGAAGAAAAACAACTCAAACAAATTCAAAACAAAGCTGAAGAAAATATGAAGGAAGTGCTTTGAAATTTTAGATCTCAAGCCTTCCATTTTGTTTTAAATTTTCTACAAAATAAATGTCTATGTGGATCTTGTCTTTTATGCCATAAACCAGCATCAAGTTGGACTATTCAATCCTGAATTGAATGCTTTTGAATTTCTATTGTAGAATTTAGAGAATAAAGTATGTTGGATAGTTTAATCCCAACAGACAGTATATTAGGTAGAGAATCATATGGGTTCAACTGCTTAATCTGAGTCCAGGGAGAAATAAGAAGTAGAAATAGATTAGTCTTCCTACTTTCAAAAGAATAAAATGTTGTGAAAAAATTTCCCAATCCAAGTGCACTCTGATGAAGAAAAAATGTTAGATTAGTAGGATTGGGTAGGTAGAAAGATTTTTGATGAAAGATCCATTGTTTTTATGGCTGCTAAGACGTTTTCAGAGCAAGATCATCCCAGAAAAGGAAGGGCAGCCCAATGCATGAGGCACAAGTCAGCCTCCCAGAGAACATAATGGATGAGGCACAGGTCATCCTCCTAGAGAATGCAAGTCTGCAGTTCCTGATGCCTTCAAGAAGGTACGATCCCCAAGTGGAGCCATTGTTAGCCACCTATAAAATTGGTTATAGAAAAAGGTGGCTAAAACTTTTTGGAGCCTTCAAGGAACAAATATTGTTGCTAAAAAGTGTTGGCTCTTGAAGACTCTTGAAGGCCTCATGCCTCTGTCCAAATCTTCACTACTGTTCCCTTTTTATACTCAAAAATTTTGTTGATTTCATGAGAAAAGACTGCTGCAAAATCATCATTTTTCCCCTCCTCCACTCAAAACTAACCTTCATTTTCTTCCCATTTTTCTCCATAAAAAATCCTTTGTTTTCATGATTCCTCTTCTTCCATTCATGAAAATCACTTTTACAACGTTAAAGAATCACTCTTTAACCATACCGAAACCCCCAAATCCATTGAAAACTCTGAAAAGGTCATAAAAAACAATTTTTTTATTACGAAGGGCTTAAGCCCCCTGGGGCTAAGTTTCAAAACCACTTCCCCCACATGCCCACACCCCGAAACCAAGCACTAAAACTTCTCGGCGCTTTTCGCATTGCAAAAAATCTAAGCGCGCAAGTATTTTCCATGATCCAAAAGTTTCAATGCGATTAAGCCTTTGTATCATATAAACTCCGATGCGATTAGCCTTTATATAAATATCCCGTGGGCCCGCCTCTGGCGCTTAAAAGTTTGTAATATTTTTTCCCTGGTGGTCGTTTCCTTTGTAAAATCACAAAAACAAATCTATCCAAAGTTTTGGTCTAAAAAACCAAAGTCACGTGTTAATATAAATGGGTAGATTAAAAAGACCCGATCGCACAATCGCAATGGGAAGGTTCAATGGGTAGATTAAAAAGACTCGATCACATAATCGCATCGGGGAATTACAAATGGGTTGATCGAAAAGACTGCATCAAAATTTTCCGATGCGATTGAGTCCTTGTATTATATTTCCGCCCCACCACTTTTTTCATTTCATGTACCCTGTGCCCAGGACCGAGACTTAAAATTCCCAAGGCACTTATCACATCGGGAAATTTCAATGGGTAGATTGAAATACCAGGCTCGAAGTTTTGATTGTGATTAGGCCCTTTTTTTTATATACGCCCCAGGCATATTACATTTCATAAAGTCCAAAGGCCCTGCAAACGAGCGCCAGCCATAATAGATATAAACCTGCCCGATTGTATATTAAACGTTCGCATTTTATTTTTATTGTTTTTATACATTATAAAAGGGTTTTTCCGCCAGTTCGTTATAAAAGAAATCCCCGCCGTTGATCAAAAGCCAATCAAGTGGCCAGCACTCCATCGCATCGCAATTTTTACATCGCATACACTTGTTTTCTCCCGCCAATCGACCATACCTCGATTCATTTTACACCATTGATCTGATCCTTAGATCAATGGTCCGCGCAAACTCGCATCGCAATTTCCATCGTTGTGTTGTGTTTCCTTCCTCAATCGGCCTTTCCCCCAATTTATTCTCGATTGTTGATCTAATATTTAGATTGATGGTCTGCGCTTCATCGCATCGCATGTTTCAATCGGTGCATTTTCTCGCCACCCCCAATTGCGATCCCCCAATTGTGATCCTCCGATTGAATCTGAACCATCCACATGTCGAGATCGGATGGTCCAAAATCACTCCGACTTGTTCATTTTCCCCACTCTTCTTTAACCTCCTCTTAAAAAAATCTCCACCGTTGGATGCCTTCATCCAATAGTTATGCTCTTTCCCCGCCTTCTAAAAGTAGTTAAACCTTAAAACGCAGGATTTTCTAATATTTTGTGTATTTTTCATGGATTAATGGTTTTTTCATTTATTCGAAAGAAATGTTGAAGGCCGAAGAAGATTTTTTCTGTGCCTTTGATTTATCATGGAGACTATTTGCAAGGTTTGGATTCGATGTTTTATCAATGCTTCATGGGAATTGATGCCTTTAAAAGCCCAGCGTGGCCCTGCACATCGACAAGACATTGTTTTATTAAAAACACAGTTAAAGAGTATCAGTGTTGAAGAACAGAGCGTAGCAGAACAGAATATTAAAGACAGATTTGGGAATTACGGCTAAGAATGATTATAAAAAGCCTAATTCCCAGAATTAAAACACAATTAAGGGAACATCATAAGTGTTTAACAGACAGAAAGGCCTCCACGGCCACATTTGAGGTGAACTGATTCCTCCCAGCTACCATAAGTGCCACATGTGCCTCGGACCATTCGAACAGGGGCCGAAGTTATTGAGCAGAATCAGATATTCGTCTTGACGCAGCCAGAGAGTTACTTCTACAAGGAACTTAAATGCTAAAAATATCTGCAGAGTTAATCCAAACATGACACAGAGCCTTAAAATCAAGAAAATCTCCCACTGAGCTTAATTCATAAATGTAAAAATAGTTAATACAGACCAGAATGTTTGTGATATTCTCCATCGAGCCCCACAAAAGGCTGAGAAGTCATTACTCTATATTAATTTCCTTGAGAGATCTTTTATCAGATCTCCCCTCCTCATTCTTCTATAAATACTTCTGTAGAAGATGAGAAACCGTTGGTTGATTAGGTTGCTGAACATTGTAATGTAATTGAGCTTGAGACTTCTATCTGTAAATAGTGTTCACTGGCCCTTGAAGCTCTGTTTGTGTTAGATTAGTTAGGCTTGATAGTGAAGATGATTGCTGAGCTGAAACATTGGACCTGAGTACACTAACTGGTTTGACATCAATAAGCAAGTTGTTTCTTGGGATCCTGGTCTATATCACTAGTGAAGTGCCCTTTTCTTGTTATTGTTTTCCTTCTATGTACATCATATTGTTCACTATTCTTTAATAAAAAACAACATTTATAGAGTTAGGACCTACTGTACATCAGTAACCTTCTCTGACTGAAAAGCTTTATCTCAATGTTTTCCTCCAAATTGTTTATTTTAGAATGATTTAATACAGTTTAAGCAGTTAGGAATGCTGGAGTTCCCTCATCCTACTGTTTGCTTTAAACATTGTTCTTGAAATTTATTTTCCTTCTTTGCTTATTAAAGTTAGACTAGAAAAGTGATGGTTTGCCCTGTTTCTAGCTTCTTTTCTCCGAAGGTAGATTCTGAAAGTTTCCCTTGGTGTTAACTGAAAACAGACTAGGTTTAAAAGTACTTTATCTAATCTTAAGTTTACGCTCTGTCTTCTCTTATATGTTTTCATACTTTCTGAAGGTAATTATGTGGATTACTGGATTGTTTGTCAATTAAGCTGCTATAATACAAACCTACCCAAGAGGTCAATGGTTAGCCCTGCCCTTGGTTGCTTTTAAACAGTTACTTAAGAGGCTTTTCTTGTTTGGACTGACTATAAATACTTTGGGAAATTATTATCAGTTTCCATCATCTCCAACACTTTATTGTTTCCATTCCATCATTGTAATCTCAATAATATTGTGATGTAGATGACTTTCCCCTTGGATCACTCTTGATTTTGTTGCTCAATTAAAGCCCTGTTATGACTCCATAGCCCAATGGACTAAAAACTAGCGTTATATCTATATTTTTAGCCTAACTGTTCTATTCACTTGCAACTTCTCACCTTTGAAACTCTTTGCACTTAGGACTTTCCACCTCAAATAATATTCATGCTCAACCATCCAAAAAAAAAACAAACCCTTGGCCTTCATAACTAGCCTAATATCATTACCCCAAACTTCAAAGACAAATCCATCATTGCACTTATTGGAGAGATCCCTCTCCAGATTCAGGGGGGCTAGATCCTAGAATCCCAAAGTGTTTGAAACGATGTTTTTTCTGTGATCGGACTTTGCCAATATTGCTGATTACAGATTCCTAACAACAGGAAAGCTTTTCCATCACTGAGAATAACGTCATAACCTCTATCCTCGAACATCGTGACTGAGATCAATTTTTTCTTTGGAGATGGAACATGCATAAAGTCTTTCAACATAAATGGTTTACCTGAATCCCTCTCAAAGGTAATGGTACCAATTATAGTCGCATTGTATCATCCATCGTCGCCCATTTCTATATGCATTTGGAGATATTTCTCCTCAAAGTCACCGAAAGCTCCTTATCTCCCGTCATGTGGAAGGAAGCACCACTATCAGGATACCAAACGGATCCCATTGCACTTGAAGGCAAGCATGCGATCAAAGAGAAATCAAGTTCAAATTGAGAGGCAAGGGTTTCACCAACTGCATCTCCATCAACCTTCTTGTTCTTATATTTTTGTGGGTAGTTAGTGGTGATATGCCCATGTTTGTGATAGTGAAAACACTTCACCTTGGAAAAATCTAGCTTCTTGACTTTAGCCTCAGATTTTGAATGGGGTTTATTCCCCTTCCCTTTCCTTGCCTTGGAAGCCAAAGGAAAATCCTCTTCATCATCATGCTTTGATGAAGAGCCATATTTGGCATTCCACCTGAACTCCTCGTGCACTAGATATGACCATATTCATTCACAATCTCGTAGGTTTTCCCATCCATTGACAGAGTCTTGATAACTGCGCCAACTCTTAGGAAGTCCCAGGAGAGCCAAACTCACCAAATAATCATCAACAACCATTATTCCCAAAGTCCTCAATTCATCCCGACATTGGACGAACTTTGTCAGATACTTAGGAATATTGTTGCCCTTCTACTTCTTGATCTTTCTGAGTTTATCCTTCAGCAGCAATTTCCTATAGTCGCTGCTTAATTAGAAAAGATCCGTCAAATTATTCCACATTGAAAATAGAGTGGCTTTCCCATGAATGCTTGAGCCAATATGGTCTCTCACACCTTCCAAAAATTTTCTTCTTGTCTTCGCTACTTTCTTTTGCTAGGCATCAAGTAATGCAGCATCCATCGAAGTGGGCTTAGGAACATCACTGTCAATGAATTCCTTCAGGCCATTATCTTCAAGCACCACCTCCATCCTATCCTTACATGCAATTTATTTTGGGCTTCCCTTGAGTGCATACTCTAACTACAAACCATTGAAATGCATTTCGATGTTTACTCAACTGTCTTACCAAGAAATTCTTGCAGCGAATTCAAATTGTTTCCACCAACAAAATCAGCTACTGCTTCAATATTGCAATCCTCTTTTCTCTGATACCATGTAGAAATCTAGCACTTGACTGGATATCTATTAGTTGGAGATGTTAGGCCTTGCTGATGGTGTCCTCTTCAGATATGGGATTTTTTATCTCCAAATTCTTTGAAATATTTGCGGTGAGATTTTTCAGGAATAGGTCTAACAAAACACGATCGTCAAGTTTGGCTTTTCACAAACTATGACATTGCCACCATTTGTGGATATGGTCCACGATGTGGACGACAAGTGTCTGCCTAATGTGGATTAGTAGTTACATTCTGGAATTGTGGTGGATAGGTAACTAAAAATAGGTAAGGAACACAGTAATGAGGGCACTGAAAGTTCCATGTTAGTATCTAGTTGCTCCACATACCATTTCGTGGCTATTCTGGTTAGGGTGTGTTGAAATAGTCTTAGATGAATAGTATCATCAAATACGCTGATCGACGAACACCATAGGTGGAAATTCATGACATGATTTCCAGGGTCTTCAGCTTTCTTCCCTTAGAACTTTGGAATGTTTGAAGGGAGCTTCGTCGGCATGGGTGGCCATTGAGGGTTGTGTGCAATAGGGTAATTTGTTAGCTTGGTTAAATATGACAGGTTTAACGAAGCTAAGAATGATGACTGTGAATTGAGATCCATTGCATATTTTGAAGACACAATGTTCTAGTTAGGTATAGGGTTTGTCTGTGACGTACCCGACTATGAGTTCACTCCTCCTCTTGAATGGTTAGCCCTCCTTTGCCCCCTAGGGGTTGTCGGAGGAGTGGTATGTGGTGACCCTATGGGGGTGTTCATGGGTGTGGCGTTGGGTGACTGACGAGGGTTCCAAAATAATTATTCCCCAATAAAGGACGAACTGATAAGGATGGAAATTCTCATTCTTTGATGCGTAAATGGCGAAAGACTTGGAAACCCTCCCGGTAATTGGGAGAGGTCCAAAAGATGTCTAGAATGATGAGGTCTCGTTGGATCCATTTTGGTGTTGACTAGATATGGTTTTGGAAATATTTTAAGGGATAGATATTATAATCAAAGGAAAAATCTATCACATAAATAAAACAAAGAAAACAATGAAAGGTAAATTTTCGCTCTCGATTAATCCTATGTGACCAGTCAATAAAAAAATTTGGTTTTTGTTGTTTTCGCTTATGATACTCAAATCCAAGAAGACGTAATCATCCTCACACTCTCAAATGTAATTGAGCCTTGAAAATATATCTTTTAAATGTTGTCACAATGTCCCGAAAGAGCTGGTGACACTCCCTGTAAACTGAAGAAAATCGACCAAGGTAAAGGTAGAGGATCTAGTGTTGCCTACACTGTGACCTATAGGGAAGGATTCCCTAGTCTTGGTCACTAAGTATTGTTGTCCCACATGAGAATTAGAGTCTTTAACTTCTTGGTGATTAAGCTACCACTACCGAGTATTATACGGGTCAGGTAGCCCCGAATAATACCAATGCACTGGGCCTAAGCTTAACCCCTTACGAATCGGGCCCATGTGGCACTCGTATTTTATTTTTCGCGGGCGGATAAAGGGATTTAAAACTTCCGTAAAAAGTCAAATTTTATGTTTCAATATGTAAATTGACCAAGGCATCTTATTAGATTCCTACCCCCTTGGTCCTAACTTAAACTATAAATTCTTTTGTGACCCCCGTGGGGAGAGTTTAATGAGTTTTGTTAAGTTATTTTTAAGGTGACTTGATTCACTTAAGTTGTGAAAGTGTGTGAGGAAGAGGTGAAAAATCACATAGTTTTAACATGTGGATATGTGGTGATCCTTTTCAAATCCCCTATTAAGCTACATTTGGTTGTTCCTTTCTTAAAAGAAAAACATGTGCAGATATAGGTCGCTGACAATGTTGCCTAGTTAATCTAAATGATTAAATAAAGGGAGATGGAAAATTATCAACAGAGAGTGTTCATATGCTTTCCTAGGGTAACCCAAGGGTGCAAATGCAACAGAGAATACTTTCTCTCTAAGGAGCATTAAATCCGAGTCCCGAATCCTAGTGCCAAAAATTGAACTAAAATTAATGACTTTAAACTAGGGAAAATGGAATACTTTAGCTAAGCATGTGTGGACTAGGGCCACTTACATTAGCTAATTACCTATGTGTTTTTGGTGTCTAAATTTGCAAAACATAAATTATTTTAGAATGCAAGTTAATTCCCCCCTGCATAAACTATGTTTTCACTTTGTGAAAATAAAATTTTAAATTTTAAAACTAACACCTAAAACTACTGAAATGCGGCCAAGAGTGAGTTTTAATAAGTCATGGGACTCTTCACATAATGTTGGCAGATTTCTTATGGGATGCCAGTCACTTTACAAACAAGAAATGAAAGCAAATGGAAAGGGTCTTCTGCCTCTGGTTTCCACGCGCAAAATTTTCACACAGTTGTGGATTCTTCGCGTAGGTCACTGCTTAACACATGTGGTTGGGTTCTTATATCTCTGTAAAAGGTGTACGAATTTCTTGCAACAAATTTTTGGAGTTCCTGAGCTTCAGCCTCTCACTGAGGGTGAAAAGGCAGAGGAGATGAGAAGAGGGGTTGCTCAAGCCAAACTCTAGAGAAAAGAAAGAGTTCGCTGCAAAAGGCACGAACACATTAGTTAGGAAGTCAAATTAGTGGAGTTGCCAATCCTGTGTTGGTGGATTTGGTGCACGAGTGTACCTATACACACTTGCTTAAGAGGAGTGCTTGTTTCCTCTTAATTTTCTGGTCACAGGAAGATAAACAAAAGAGTTAACAGGTTATTGAACATGCAATAAAACAAAACACACTAGATAAAGATATATTACGCATATGTAGATAGAAAACAATAGCTAAACTAAAAAATAACATGAAAGATCATATAGAGTCAAAAAACACAATAATACTAATTGTGGCATCTATGTCCCCTCTTATTATGTGCTATTAGGAATAAAATATAGAACGTATACACACTTGCCAAGGGGCCCTTAGAACTATGGAGTTCAAAGATCCGATGCAAGGACGTTTTTAATTCATAGTTACCTTGGTGCAAGGTCCCTCTCTCTACTCCAAACGATTGGAGTTGTTCAATGTCCAGCAACTGAATCCCCTCTTTGCATCTTCTCCGAATCACACACTACTAGATTACTTGAAGCAATTTTGGCCAGCATAACAATATTCTCTCCTTTTTTCCATCTCTTGGTGGCCTTTTATAGATGAATTCAAACTCTCCTCCCCTCTCTTGGTACATTCCTGGAAGGTGACCTAGGTGAGGGGGATTATTCCATTGTGTGCCACATTATTCCATTGTGTGCTCCCTTAAGCTCCCAAAGAGGCTTAAGCGGTTGCCCATGGATGGTCTCAGGTGTGGGATCAATTTCTTGGAGTGTGCCTTGTGGCACCGGAATCTAACTTCTGCCACTCTTAGGTCTGTGTGCCTTTTTATGGGAAATTTGTGTAAGGGTGCACCTTTCAAAGAAAAATGTGTGTAGAGGTGCATTTTGCTAGTTTCTTGTGTGTGCAATTTTATTTTTCTTCTGTACCTTAGAAATTTTTAAAAAAATTTAGATTCCCTAATGTGCCTCAGCCCTGTAAATTCTTCTCTCTCACATTTAATAATTTCATCTTTTCTTGTCCTATTTTCTAGTGATAATAGTGTCTTTTTCCTAAAAATGATGACTAAGATACATCCATCCCATATATTTGGATTATGGTTAGTTGATCCAGGTGGATATTGATGGCAACCCATCTATTCCATTTGGACCCCCACGATTGGTTCTTTAATTTTTTCAGTTTCAGCACACGTTACTGTCTTTAGTAGTTTGTCATGTCCTAAAATTTTGGAGCCATTTTGAGGCCCTAATTATCCAGGTGGATATCAGTGGCCACCCACCTATTCCATTTAAACCCCAACTATGAGTTCTTTCATTTGTTCAATTTCAACACAACTTACTATTTTTAGTAGTTTTTTAGGTCCTGAACTGTCGGAGCTTATTTGAGGCCCTAAACGATGTCTTTTTGGAAAACTGGGAAAAACATGTAAGTTCCTATGATGTTTCTAACATCAAAAGTTGTATTCCTTGAATACATATTTCTAACAAGGTAGTGAGTGCATCAAACTGAGATCGTATGCCAAAGTTACGTCCCTGGGAAGATTGATGTACCAATTTACCCAAACATGGCCCACTGCTTTGGCGCTTCATCTCCTAGGGTTAGTTTTTTGGATGTTTGGAATATTCCATTGTTTCTCAACAATAAATAGGCCTTCGAGCTTCATTGTAACACATTTTAGAGGCCTGCAACCACCACATATCTTATTAGAGATAAGCTACCAGCACCCTAGCTTACTTATTTTCATTATACATGTAAACAAATTTCAGTTCTTTATTATTAATGAAATGAAGTATTATTTCCATGGAATATTTGTATTTCTGGTTATATGTGTATTCTGTTGTGTTCTTCCATAAATTCAAATTAGTGGTATCAGAGTGGTCTACTCTTTCTTTGTTTTTCTTTGCATGTCCCCAGCGAGGTCACGGTATAAGGTGTCAGGGCTAGATTTTGTTGAACCCTTGCAATACCAACCTTGTAAACTCCAAAAACCTCCCATGGCGAAAGAAAAGAAAGACAAGGGAGTGGGAGATCCTATCAAATTATTGCTCGAGGAGGCCCTGGATAAAAAAAGGAATGTGATGATGTGTAACTTTTCCCAGATTCTTCAATGGCTGCCCACTGACGGTGCATCTACATGCAAGAGACACTCTTGATACATCCCTCCTTTCAAGGTACATGTCAGCTTCAAATTTCTTGTATTTTAAGGCAAGATAGATGTAGGCATCATAGCTAGATGGTTGGATTTTTTGGAAGCGTATTTCTCGGTCCATGATTTCTCTGACCGAGAAAATATTACTTTTTCACTCCTCAAACTTTCCCCCCATGTCATAGACTCATGGGAAACATACTATGAGTAGAAGGATGAGTGGGAACCATCTTTATTCTCAGTCACACCCATTTGAAATTCATTCCTTGATGGCATCAACAAACAATATTACCCCATGGGGAGCTATGAACACAAGTACATCTAATGGACCAAGCTGTGTCCACAAAGGGATCAAGATGTGCACAAACATACAAATTTGTTCCATACCCTACGCAAAAATTTGGGTATTAAATATTTTGAGAGACATTTGGAAATCATGTACGACAATTGTTTTCACATATACATTCAAGATGAAATGGAGTTCCTAAAAATTACCTTTCATGGCATGGCATATTGCTATGCCACCAATATCGAGGAGAAATTTAAGTAGAAGAAGTGAGACTTTGGATTCGTGAATCCGAAGCAAGGGAAAGACACTCTTGAACCAAAAAACAAGGGGTATAGATAAAGAGGGGCCACTCAAAAAAACACAACAAATCCAAAGAAGGGCATGGGAAAGTGGTGTGAATTTCATAACAGCCCCACTCACAGCACAACTGAGTGTCAGGCCAAACAGTCACTAGTGGCCGAATTGAAGGCACCTGAATCAGATCTATCCTCTTATCCTGAGTAAGAGTCAGACAAGGGTGATGAAAAATGGAAGTAGATCATTGATGTGGATCTTAGTGCCATTGTTGCCACCGCCAAGCTCTAGAGGGAGGATCTTGAGGATCTGGAGGAGGAGGAGCACCTCTTCCATTCGTAGATGTCAATGAAGGGTTATCCACAACAATTAATTTTATATAGTGGAAGCCAAAAGAACCTCGTTTCAGCAGAGGTATTGAAGCTTATCATCCTGCTAACCATATCACACCTGCAGTCGTATACCATTGGGTGGCTTGACTGAGGAAGAGATCTTTGTGTCTGCCAATAGTGTCACCTTTTGTACAACATCAAGTCATTCACGGATGCAATACTATGTGATGTTGCTCCTCTTGATGTGTCTGATGTATTATTGGGCCAACCATAGTTATGGAAGTGACATGCTATGTATGAGTCTAGCCCTCGTTCTGTTGTTATTACTTTGGGAAATAAATTTTACATGATACCAGAGGTAGTATTGCCTCCTGTCATCTCTTTGACTACTACAAAAAAATGCAGTAAGCTTGTTTCCCAAATGAGGAAATTTATTTGCATTACAATTCACCCATAAGGAAAAAAGAATATTTTGGCCACAACCTCAAAACAGGGCTCCCCTACATGGAAAAAACAGATGGAAAAAGTCATTGGGGAATATGAGGACATATTATCCTCACACACAGAGGTTCCTTTACACTGTCAGATCAAGCACTTCATTGATATGACCCGAGGCACGCCATTAGCCGATTTTTCCATACCTCATGCAACCACAAAGACAAAATCTAGAAATGTACTATCTCAGACCGAGAAAGGAACCAAATTTATTGAACGCATCCATCACATCTGCTAATAGTTCCACAACATCTATGAAAAATATAATACAAAGTTGGGAAGAATTATTCTCATCTCATGGAGGAACTTAGTGCAATGGGGACCTGTTAGCCACCTATAAAATATTGTTCCTTATCAAATGGTGGCTAAAATATTTTTTAGCCTTCATGAAACAATTCATGTCAAAATTTTGAGTTCTTGATGTCTTATGATGATCTTTACCCTCTAAGTTAATCTTCACTGTTGTTTCCCTCTTTATCCTAAAGAACCTACTGTTTGCCAAGAGAAAAGCTGCTTAAAACCCCATTTTTCATCATTTTCACTCCTCCTTTACTCCTAAATAAACCCCATTTTTACCCTTAAACCATTTACAAATCCCTCCATAAACCTTCATTTTAACCTTAAAAATCATCAAAATCCCCTTTAAAACCTTATATCTCCCCTTTATTTGGTTTTAAAATCCTCCCTTTAACCTATCAGAACCCCTATTTTAACTCAAAAACCCTGTTTTTGGCCTAAAAAATAGTCTAAAGGTGCTATAATATTCTTAAGCCCCCGAGGGCTTATTTCCTTAGCACATTTCCTCATGTGTCCTAAAGCCTCGCAATTGGGCACTAAAGGGTTTAAAAAACATTTACGAACCCTTCTTTCCTTTGTTTCTTGAAATTACACCGACAATGTGTTCTAAAAAATTATGGACGGTTGATCTACACAGATCAACGGTCATCGCACTTTTTCCTTTCGCCCGATCCCCTACCTTACCTCTTCCTCTGTTAATATAACCCATCTCCTCTATTAATCTTGACTATCCGTTAGAAAAATCCAACGATCAGGATTAAACCCGATAGCCAATTAACTCGCCTGCTCCACGACAAAAGACCACATGTCATCCTACGGCCCCACTACTTTCACCACTCGTACAACTTCCCCGTCATGTGCGATCCACACCATCAGATCTGGAGCCTCTGATCCGATGGCGGACGATGTGTTTCGAAAATTTTTTGTACTCGCGAGTTAACACCAATTTTTTTTGCGAAACCGGCGGTTTCTAAAGGGACATGTGTCAACAGGTGTATCGTATCGCATTTTTTTTTGGCAAAACCGCATACCACCCAAACGCAATGCGAAAACCACTGTCGGTTTTCCACCTTACCAATATTTTATACAATGTTATTTTCAGCATTTATCTTAACCGTTGATCTTTGAGATCAGACGGTCCCGATTTAATTTCACCTCCATTTAATTTTCCCACCATCTAACATCTCGAATGACCCCGCTGATTAATCTCAACCGTTGGTTATTCTAATCCAATGGTTCTGATTCATCGTCGCCCCCAAACTGCCCAAAGTAGTGTTTAAACCCATTTTCCATAGGATTACATAATTTTTTTATTTTTTTTTGCAAGTTATATCGTGTTTTTCCCATAGATTTAAAAATTATATGAAGGCCAGGAATGACGATTCCTAACCTTTGTACAGGAAGGGATCCAATTATTTCTTCATTAAAAAAAATACCTCCACCTGTGTAAACCTTCTGCGCGCCTGCAAAACAAAAAAAACACAGTAAAACATCAAATAAACAAAGAGTATCAGTGCCAAAGGTAAAAATCAGAGCATAAAGTGAAGAAATAAATATTTTTATCATATTTTAAAGGGATTAAGGCACAAATTCAAGAATCAAAGGCCTAATCCATAGTCAGCAGTCCGAGGATCGTTAAAGATGAAGATCAAGGCCTAATTAGGCCTAAACACATACCAACATCAAATTAAAGGTGTTTTAAGGAAAAACAAAGGGATATATCAGTCTGAAAGGCCTCCATTTCCACATTAGTGGTTATTTATCCTCTTTAGCTACCAAAGAGCTACCTACAACCTCAAATAAATCAAAAGAAGGCATATTTATTGCCCAGTCAGTGATATTTTTGCCTAAAGAGAGCTGAATAGTTATTTCAAACAAAGGAACTTATTTCAAACTATCAGCAAAGTTATTGAAAAGATAAGAAAGAGCCTCAAATTCAATATTTTCATCGACTAAGCCTAAAAAAGAGGAACCAGAGTTATGAAACAAACTTTTAAATTAAAGTTTTTTCTTGCCTTATGCCTTGCATGGTTTTCAAGGCTAGGAATTGCATTAAGTGTAGAATTAATGATACTCAACCCTAGAAACTCTTTCACCTTCTCATTTTCTTATAAAATATCATTGAGGAATACATTGTAAAGGGTTGTTTGTTGGATTTCTGATGTAATAGTTGTTGTATCCAATCGTTGTTGAATGTAAATAATTCCTGAAGCTCTGAAGCTCTGTTAAGTTATTGAAGAAGTTAGGCTGAGAAGAAAAGGTGTTGCTGTAATTAAATATTGGACTTGAAGTATGTAACTGGATTGGCAATCAATATAAAAGCTGGCTTTTGGGATCCTGGTCTATATCATTGGTGAAGTACCTCTTACTGTTATTGTTTTCCTTTCATGTATGCCATTTTTTTCATCTTTATCCGATAAACAACAACAAATATAGAGCTAGGATTTACTGTTAAAAGTACCCTACTCTCACTGATAAGCTTTATCTTTATGTTTTCTTCCTTTGTGTATTTAAGAATGACTTAAGTTAAGTGTAAACATTATTAAGAAATGTTGGTTGGTCCATGTCTTGATGTGCAAAACTTGAAAGGAAGTTTTTGAATGATATTTTCATTACATGCTAAGTAGAGTTGAACTAGAAACGTTTATGGTTTTCCCTGTCTTCTAGTTATTTCTCCAAAGGTTGTTTGAAAGTTTCCCTAAGAGTATGCCAAAGCATCCCATGATTGTAATACATCTGATTTGATCTATACTGCACTTTATTTTCTTATCTATTTTCATCCCTTCTGAAAGTAGTCATGTGGATTACTGGATTGTTTTTCTGATAAGTTAGCTTTAATACAAGCTTGTCCAAAGAATGTTATGGTTAGCTCTGTCCTTTGGCTGGATTCAAATAGTTGCTTAAAAAGGATTTTCTTGTATGGAAAGTTGATAAATCCTTGTGGAAATTATTGACTTTTTCCACTTTCTCAACACTTTAATATTCCACTCCATAATTTAATCTAAAGGGTCTTTTGATATAGCTGACTTGCCGCTTGTACCACTCTTGAAATTGTTTCACAATTAAACCCTTTTGTGACTCCATTGCCCAATGGATTAAAGCTGCTTCACACTAATCCTATCTTTTGAACACTTCTCAATATATTTGCATCTTCGCCCTTCTGAAATTTTTTCATTTTATGATATTGCATACAAATAAATAGCATACCCAACCAACCAAAAAAAACAGAAACCCTGAAAGTTGATAAATCCTTGTTGAAATTATTGATTTTTTCGACTTTCTCAACACTTTAATGTTCCACTCCATCATTTAATCTAAAGGATGTTTTGATATAAATGACTTGCCCCTTTGACCACTCTTGAAATTGTTGCACAATTAAACCCTTTTGTAAGTCCATTTCCCAATGGATTAAAGTTGCTTCACACTAATCCTATCTTTTGAACAATTCTCAATATACTTGCATCTTCGCCCTTCAGAAACTTTTTCATTTTGTGATATTCAATCCAATTAAAGATCATACCCGACCAACCAAACAAAACAAAAACCCTTGTTCTTAATAACTAGCCTAATATCATACTAAAATACCTTAAAGATAAATCAATCTTTGCACTTATAGAGAGATCCCTCTCTGGATTCAGGAGGGCTAGATCATAGAATCCCAAAGTGGCTTTTGATGTAGTATCTGCAGCGTTTAGTGTTTTCACTCTGCTAAATTACAGAGACCTAACATTTCTGGCGACCATACTGGGGAAATTTTTGAAGTAATAGATAACTTCACAACTTAGATAATCCCATTTTCAACAATGAACCAAGTGTCTGCCTAGAGTGATTTTGATTGTTGATGGTGAACAAATTTCAAGCCCTGAAATCAAGTAAAAACACTTCACCTGGTGACTCCACTGAAGATCAGTAGGCCTGCTGATTTTCCTTGGTTTTCAAACCCATTAATGGTGGTGGATCATAAAATTTTTTACCTTCTGAAGCTAAAAATTTCCTCTTGATGACTCCACTATCCTAAACAGACCTAAAGACTCCACTAGGAAACCCTTTATCATAACATCATTAAAGTTCAGTTAAGAATACTTTAAGGATTAAAGTTTTCTTGCTAA
Organism: Pinus albicaulis; assembly: GCA_034641835.2. Classification (NCBI taxonomy): domain Eukaryota; kingdom Viridiplantae; phylum Streptophyta; class Pinopsida; order Pinales; family Pinaceae; genus Pinus; species Pinus albicaulis. The sequence continues at coordinate 1,201,729,903 of CM076581.1, read as the reverse complement.
AATATCAGTTAGCCTCTTAAAGATTTTCATATTTGGTTAAAATTTTCTTGTTAGTGGGCCTAAGACACAACATTGTGGCTTCAAAAAGAATTCATACTAGGAGCCATCCTGACCCAAGTCCTCCTGAGATAGTTGATAATCCTGAAATAATTCTTAGGAAATATCCTAAGGAAAAACCTTCAACTATTGTCAGACCAGTCCATAGAGCTAATTATGTTCCTCAAAACCTTGCAGCTCTACAAGATTCAAAATTTGACTTAAGAAACCCATTCAGAACTAGGTCACTTGATGATATTGATTGGAGAGACCTTGAGCCTTCACCTTCATCGCAACATAGAAGTGAACATCCTGGTAGCAGAGAAACTAATCCACCTGATTCACATTTCCTTCATAATTTTGATTTCTCTCATCCTAGATCTTATCAACAGTCTCTTGCTGGTCCATCCACTTCTGTAGCCCATACACCCATTGTTCAAACCACACCATTTCACCAACCCCCTCCCATCTTACATCCTCCACCTTTAAACCCCCCCTTTTTTCCACAATCTCCTATCATGGCAACATGGTATGCTCCCCTAGTCCTTCCTTTACCTTTAGTCAATCTTCCTTAGGACTATCAGTCCAAGATACCATTGTATGATGCCAGTGGTGCTACTGTTGCTTCACAACATGTGGACAAGATGAATGACTATTTTTACAGGAATGAGATTGATGATAAAACTATCAAACTTAGATTGTTTGCTAAAATTTTAGGGGGAGAAGCAAGAAAATGGTTCAAAGGCTTAACCCCTAATAGTATTAATGACCTCCAAGCTCTCCATCAGTTATTCCTAAACAAATGGGAAGTTAAGAAAAACCCTCTACAAATACTTTCAGAGTACAATAACCTCAAAAGAAACACTGGGGAAAGTGTTCAAAATTATTGCACTAGATTCAATAGTGTGTATAATGCCCTACCCCCAGAATTGAAACCTCCACAAGGCTCAGCCTTAAACAAGTTTCCTGAAGGATTTGATCCTGAAATGGCCTATCAGCTAAGAGAAAGAGACCCTTTAACTCTAGAATACATGCAAAAAGGAGCTCTTGCTTTGGAAGTGAATTTGATGGAGAAAAGAGCAAGGATGAGGAATGAGAAGAAGGTATCATTTAGAGAGAAATTTTCACCTTCAAAATATAGCTCAAAGATGGAAAGAATGATGGAGGAAATGATGAAAAAGATGAGCATACTTGAGAGAGCACAAGCTAGTCAAAATCAATCAGTTCCCCAAAACAAAAATCAATATCAAAATCAAAATCAGAATTTCAGAAGAAACCAACCTCAAAATAGACCAAGAGACCCTGGTCAGGAGATTATAACTCATTTTCATCAAAAATATGTAAGTGAGGTTGAAGAAACAATTGAAAAAGCATAGGAAGATGATATAAACATGCTGGGAGTAGACAATGATTCTTTAAATGTTCCTCATCATGGGAAACAAGGTTTATACAAACCCTATGTTGATGGAAGAATGGAAGATGAAAATTACTATCAAGAGATGGAAAATGTCATCATAGAGACTCCAAAAGAATATGACCTTAGGAGTAAAAAGAATCAGGAAACTCCCAAAACTAAGACCTCTGAAAACTCTGCAAAAAATAGCCCTGTGAACAAACCCAAAGTTACAAAACAAAAATATAAAATAGTGGCTATAAATTCTGATCAGAACAAAGAGAAAGGCACTCAAATTAATGAAAAATAGAGTACAGACTTAGTAGCACTAGTACTTGAGCTAATGCTCCTATTAAAACAATTTTGACCAATGTAAATAGAGGAAATCAGCAAGCTGATTTTGCTGATAGAATGGTGATTAACAAGGCTTAAACAAACATTGTAAAAAATTAGATGCCTTTTAGTTTGGGACAATAAATTATCAAGATCAAAATCTCTATTCCCCTCACTGAATTAGTCACCTAAGATGTATATAGATCACAAATTTTGAAAGCTTTCAACATAGAAGAAAATAATTACACTGTCAACCTCAATGATGACCAACCAAGGCTCTTATTTGGTCCTAAGATTGAAGGAAGATACCAAGAAGGGAAAGTTCCTCCTTTCTATGTTAGTTTGAAAATTCATGACAAAATTTTACACAATGCCATGCATGATTCAAGGGCCTCTCATAACTTAATTCCCAAAGCAGTAATGGAGAGTCTAGGCCTTGAAATCACCAGACCATACAAAGATCTATACTCCTTTGACTCCAATAGAGTAAATGTTTAGGTTTGATCAAAGACCTCTGTGTTAACTTAGCACAAATACCATCCAAGTGTTTAGTGATGGATATTGTAGTGGTTGATGTACCCCCCAAGTATGGTATGCTATTATCAAGATCATGGGGAGCTAAGTTACAAGGAAAAATGCAAATGGATATGGCATGTGCTACCATCCATGTTTTCAATCAAACTAGAAGACTTTATAGGGAATCTCACATGCAATACATGGTTAGTAGTCAAGAGAGACCAGAAAACTCTCCTCTTTATTCTATGCATACAAGCCTTGACTCATTTATTCTCTTCAATCATGGAAAATTTAATGAGCAAGAAATATTAAATGAATTAGTGGCCACCCCTCACTATAACATAGTGGCAGACACAGAAAAGGAGGAAGAAATGACAAAACTATTAAAACAGTTTTCCAAAACAGAAAATCACAGCAAACAAAACACAGGTCTGGAGCTACAAAACAGTCATCCATTGGTTGTCATCTTTGAGATTCAAGAGGAGAATCCTCAACATAATGAAAAACATGAGGAACTAAACCAATTTCAACATGGTGTTGATTCACAAGAACAATCTAAAAGCACACAAGATAAAGAGGATATTAGTCAAAATAGTCAATCTGAAACTAGTCCTCTTTGGAGTATGTATTTTGATGGGTCTTGCACTAAGAATAATGCCAGAGCAGGCATATGGATACACAACACTGAAAACAATCATGATGAAGGCCACTCCTACAGGTTAAGTTTTCAATGTTCAAATAACATAGCTGAGTATGAAGCCCTCCTTTTAGGCCTACACTTATTGAAGAAATTAGGGGCCAAAAGGATAAACGTTCATGGGGATTTAGAGTTGATTATTAGGAAAGTGAAAGGGGAATATAGTGCCAAACACCCTAGACTTAGAGCCTATATAAATGATTTCATGGACTTATTGAAAACATTTTATGAATTCCAACTTGTATTTGTCCCACGAAACCAAAATATCCTTTCCAATAGTTGAGCCTTTGCTGCTAGAATTTGTCTAACGCCTTATGAAACCAAACAATGCACCACCCAAATCAAATTTAGAACAGCTGTCCCAGAAAATGAAAAATACTGGCAAGTTTTTGATGGAGATAAACAAATAGAAGACTTCCTACAGTCCAGAAATGGATTTGAGCCACCAAGTTCCGATTTAGATTATGAAAATGACTGTCCTATTGAAGAAAATCCACTTGATGAAGAAGTAAAGTCTCCAGAGATTGCTGATATAAATCTGTTGTCTAATAAAATTGAACATACCACAAAAATTAGTGCATATTTAGAAAAGGAAGACTTAGAAACACTGCAATACAATACTCAAAGCTTTCCAAAAGGACTGGTCCCATTAGAAGTGTTATTTTATTTCAATGATGTTGCCAAAAAATCAAAACTAAAACCTGTTGAAACTAAAGCAGAAGAATGTAACATAGGCAGTGAACAAAAACCAAAAATGATTAAACTGTCTAAAACATTTCTAGCTCACATTAAACTGAAATATATTGAGTTGTTTAAAGAATTTTTTGATGTATTTGCATGGAGTTATGAGGATCTAAAATCCTATGACATAGAGATGATTCAGCATAAGATACCCCTCAAAGAAAACCAGAAACCATTTAAACAAAAAATGCGTAGAATAAACCTTGTTCAATTACCCTTGGTAGAGAAAGAAATTAAGAAAATGTATGATGCTGGAATTATTGTTCCCATTAGATATTCACAGTGGGTATCTAATCTTATGTCAGTGAGGAAAAAAACAAGAGAAATAAAGCTTTGTATTGATTTTAGGAACTTAAACAGAGCCTCATTGTAGGAAATCTACCCTTTACCCGAGATGGATCATATTTTACAAAAGGTAGTTGGTTCTAAAAGGATTTATTTGTTAGATGGCTTCTCAAGTTATAATAAAATTTTAGTGCATCTTGATGATCAACTCAAAACAACGTTTACCACACCTTGGGGTACTTTCATGTATGTGAAAATGCCCTTTGGTTTAATAAATGTCGGTGCCACATTTTAGAGAGCTATGGATATTGCATTTTCAGAATAATTAGCTTCTTCATCATTATTTACCTTGATGATATCACTGTTTTTTCCAAAGCAAATGAAGAACACCTAGAACACTTGAGAAAAGTCCTTGACAAATGCATAAAATATGGCCTATCTTTAAATCCAAGGAAAACAATGTTTGGTCTCCAAGAAGGAAAATTACTTGGACACATCATATCATAAGAGGGGATAAAGATAGATCAAAAAAGGATTGATGGTGTATTGCAAATCAACCATCCTAGAAACATCAAGGAACTTCAATCCTTCATTGGAAAGATTAATTTCTTGAGAAGGTTCATACCCAATCTAGCTGAACTCCTTAGAAACATAACAAACATGATGAAAAAGGAACAGGGAGTTAAATGGACCTTAGAAGAAAAGAAATTATTTGAACTAGTAAAACAAACATTAACCAAAACACCAGCTCTCATTAGTCTTGATTTTATAAAAGATTTTTTCATTTTTTCATTTTCATGAAAACACACAGTGGCTGCTGTCCTATTACATAAAAATTTGAAGGGACAAGAGCAGCCAATTGCATTCTTTAGTAAGGCATTAAGAGATACACCTTTGGAGTACAATATCATGGAAAAACAAGCCTTTTCCTTGGTCAAAGCCTTAAAGGACTTCAAAGTTTACATTTTACATTCCCACATAATTGCATTTGTGCCAAATTCAGTTGTAAAGGACATTTTAACCCAGGACCCAGATGGTAAAAGAGGAGAGTGGATTGCTATGATACTTGAATATGATTTAGAAATCAAGCCCGCTAAGCTCATAAAAGGCCAAGGACTAGAAATATTAATAGATGAGTCTAATTTTGAAGCTCTTGATATAAACATGATAGATGCATTAGATGAACAGGAGGAGTTGTCAACTCCCATTATTGAAGATCATTTTCTGTTTCATCTTGGTATGCTGATATTTAATATGTTTTTCTCAATTTGAATACACCTACTGGTTTGTCTAAAATGAAGGCAAGATTTTTAAAGTTGAAAGTTGCTAATTACTGCATTTTGGATAAATGTTTATATTGGAAAAATGCTAGTGGATTATTGCTTAAATTTTTTCCTGAGAATGATGCAGATAAGATCAAGCATGAATTACATGAAGGAGAATGTGGAGGCCACCTCTATTGGAAGACAACTACCAATAAAATCATTAGAGTTGGTTACTATTGGCCCGCCCTCTTTCAAGATGTCCACAAAATGATTATTTCCTGCCACAAATGCTAGCTCTTTGAAGGCAAAAGAAAATTGCTTCCCTTACCCTTGCATCCAATCACTGTTGAGGCTCCTTTTCAACAGTGGGGTCTAGACTTTATTGGGGAAATCCATCTAGCCTCTTCTGCCCAACATAGATGGGTCCTCACTGCAATATACTTTTTTACCAAATGGATAGAAGCCATCCCTTCTAGGCAAGCCAATGACTCTGTTATCATAAAATTCCTTGAAAATCATATCCTATCTAGATTTGGCCATCCTAGGAAGATTATCACTAAAAATGCTGCTGCATTTGGATCCAAAAAGATGATTGAATTCTGTCACAAATATCAGATTACATTAGGCCATTCTACTGCTTATTACCCTCAAGGTAATGGGTTAGCAGAATCCTCAAATAAGAGTTTGGTAAATATAATCAAAAAGTTGGTGGAGGAAAATAAGAAATGATGGTACACAAAGATAGTACATGCACTTTGGGCTGACATATTAACACTTAAAAAATCAATTGGAATGTCACCCTAACAACTTGTTTATGGAGCAGATGCAATTTTTCCAACCAGTCTAGGAGTGCCAGTCATGAAGTTGATCCAAGAAGTGCAGTCTGAGGACTATGATATGACAAGAAGAATCAATCAGACTATACATCTTCCATAAACTAGAGAAGAAGTCTACAACAGAGCATTACAGAAGCAATAAAACATCAAGAAGCTATTTGATAGGAGAACAAAGGCCAGTGATTTCAACATTGGTGACAAAGTATTGAAGTGGAATTCCAAGAGAGAAGATAAGGGAAAACATGAGAAATTTGATAACTTTTGGATGGGCCCTTATCTCATTCATTCTACTACTGGTAACACTGCTTATTTCTTGCAGGAAGTGAATGGAACTGAACTCTTTGGAGGTCCTGTCAATGGCAGGATGCTCAAACATTATTTTCTTGAATGTATTAGTTTGAAGCTTTTTTATTTTTATTTTTTTTCTTCATTTTAAATATCACATCCATCACTGCATTCAAAGTTAGAAAAAAGAAAAAATACAAAAACAATAGAAGATAGAAAAGAGGGTAGAATGAAAACAAGAAAGGTACAACCCCATACCAAAAATAGAAACAAAGTCTGAAAGTGTGCAAGCTCAAATGCCACTCCTAAAAACACACTTCTAGTTAGTCATACATCTTAATCATGACTAATTAGTTTTTCAATTTACTGGTGATAGGTTAGTGGATTAGATCAGCCATACAGATCAATCTTGGCTGATCAGTAAGGTAGATTATTATAGAAAAATGAAGGTTCAAACAAGCTCAAAATCTGAACCTATGAAATTCAAAAGAAGAATGGCTTTAATCAAATCAAATCTTGAGCCAAAGGTAGAAAACAAAATGGTTCCAATCTGCCCAAAAATTGAACCAATAAAGAATGAAAGACAACTCAAACAAATTCAAAATAGAGCTGAAGAAATAATGAAGGATGTTTTTTTATTTTCAGACCTCAAACCTTCACTATTTTGTTTTAAAATTTTCTACAAATTTTAGTCTATGTGCAGCTTGTTTTTATGCCATAGATCAACACCAAGTTAGACTTCTTAATCCTGGTCTAGATGTTTTTAAATTTCTGTTTTAGAATTTAGAGAATAAAAGTCTGTCAGACAATCTAATCCTGACAGATTATAATTAGGTAGAGAAACTTATGAACTCAACTGCTTAATCTAAGTTCATGGAGAAATAAAGGTTGACTTAGATAGTTTTATGTTTTCAATAAAAGAATAAAATGATTGATGAAAAGGTTTGCAAGTCCAAATGCACCTACTGAAGAAAAAATGCTAAGAAGTAGGTTTTGTAGGTAGTTGTTTGGGAAATATTTTTCTGCTGATATGACAAGTTCTAATCATTTTTGTTAAGTAGCTGATAAAGCAAGGCACTGATCAACTTCCAGAGAATAATTTTCTGAAGTTCTTGACACATTAAAGAAGATGCCATCCCCCTGTGGAGCCACTGTTAGCCACCTATAATTTTTTTTTCCATATCAAATGGTGGCTAAAATCTTTTTTAGCCTTCAAGAAACAATTCATGTCCAAATTGTTAGTTCTTTAAGTCTTATGATGATCTTTACCCTTTGAGTTAATCTTCACTATTTTTTCCCTCTTTATCCTAAGGAACCTGTTGTTTGCCAAGAGAAAAACTGCTTAAAACCCCATTTTTCATAATTTTCACTCCTCCTTTACTCCTAAATAAACCCCATTTTTACCCTTAAAACATTTACAAATCCCTCCATAAACCTTCATTTTAACCTTCAAAATCATCAAACTCCCCTTTAAAATCTTATATCTCCCCTTTATTTGGTTTTAAAATCCTCCCTTTAACCTATCAGAACCCCTACTTTAACTCAAAAACCTTCTTTTTCGCCTAAAAAATAGTCTAAAGGCGCTATAATCTTCTTAAGCCCCTGAGGTCTTATTTCCTTAGCACCTTTCCTCATGTGTCCTAAAGCCCTGCAATCGAGCGCTAAAGGGATGAAAAAACCTTTACGAACCCTTATTTCCTTTGTTTTTCGCAATTACCCCGACGACGTGTTCTAAACAATTATGGACCGTTGATCTACACAGATCAACGGTCATCATGCCTTTTCCTTCCGCCCGATCCACTACCTTACCTCTTCCTCCGTTAATATAACCCATATCCTCTTTTAATCCTGACCGTCCAGTAGAAAAATCCGATGATTAGGATTAAACCCGATAGCCAATTAACCCGCCCACTCCACGAAAAAAGACCACATGTCATCCTGTGGCCCCACTACTTTCCCCACTCGTGCAACTTCCCCATCACGTGTGATCTGCACTGTCAGATCTGGAGCCTCCGATCGGATGGCGGACGATGCATTTCAGAATTTTTTTGTGCCCGCAAGTTAGCACCAAAAATTTTTGTGAAACTGGTAGTTTGTAAAGGGATAGGTGTCAACTGGTGTATCATATCGCTTTTTTTTTTTGGAAAAACCGCATACCACCCAAATGCAATGTGAAAATCGCTGTCGATTTTCTGCCTTACCACTATTTTCCGCAATGTTATTTTCGGCTTTTATCTTAACCGTCGATCTCTAAAATCGAACGGTCCCGATTTAATTTCACCTCCATTGTGTTTTCCCACCATCTAACCTCTCGACTGACCCCACTAATTAATCTTGACCATTGGTTATTCTAATCCAACGGTTCTGATTCACCCTCTCCCCCAAACTACCCAAAGCAGTGTTTAAACCCATTTTCTGCAGCATCACATAACTTTTTTTTTTTTTTTTGCAGGTTATATGGGGTTTCCCATAGATTTAAAAATGATACGAAGGCCAGGAATGACGATTCCTAACCTTCAGTACAGGAAGGGATCCAAGGAGTTCTTCATTAAAACAAATACCTCTACATGTGTAAATCTTCTGCTTGCCTGCAAAACAACAAAAACGTAGTAAAACATCAAACAAACAACGAGTATCAGTGCCAAAGGTAAAAATCAGAGCGTAAAGTGAAGAAATAAAGATTTTGATTAGAGTTTATAGGCATTAAGGCACAAATTAAAGAATCAAAGGCCTAATCCACAGTGAGCAGTCTGAGGATGCTTAAATATGAAGATCAAGGCCTAATTAGGCCTAAACACAGACCAACAGCAAATTAAAGGTGTTTTAAGGAAAAACAAAGGGATATATCAGTTTGAAAGGCCTCCACTGCCACATCAGAGACTATTTATCCTCTTTGGCTACTGAAGAGCCACCTGCAGCCTCAAATAAATCAAAAGAAGGCATATTTATTGCCCAGTCAGTGATATTTTTCCTAAAGATAGCTGAAAAGTTATTTCAAACAAAGGAACTTCTTTCAAATTTTCAGTGAAGTTATTGAAAAGATAAGAAATTCCCTTAAAGTCAATATTTTCATCCACTAAGCCTAAGAAACAGTAAACGAAGTTATGAAACAGAGCTTTAAATTAAATGCTTTCCTACCTTATGCCTTGCATGGTATTCAAGGCTAGGAATTCCATTAAGTGTAGAATTAATGATACTCAACCCTAGAAAATATTTCACCTCCTCATTTTCTGATAAAATCTCATTGAGGAACACATTGTAAAGGGTTTTTTGTTGGATTTCTGATGTAATAGTTTCTGTATCGAATCGTTTTTGAATGTAAATAAGTCCTAAAGCTCTAAAGCTCAGTTAAGTTATTGAAGAAGTTAGGCTGAGAAGAAAAGGTGTTGCTGTATTGAAATATTGGACTTGAAGTATGTAACTGGATTGACAATCAATATACAAGCTGGTTTTTGGGATCCTGGTCTATATCATTGGTGAAGTACCTCTTACTGTTATTGTTTTCCTTTCATGTATGCCATTTTGTTCATCTTTCTCCGATAAACAACAACAAATATAGAGCTAGGATTTACTGTTAAAAGTACCCTACTCTCACTGATAAGCTTTATATTTATGTTTTCCTCCTTTTTGTATTTAAGAATAACTTAAGTTAAGTATAAACATTATCAAGAAATGTTTGTTAGTCCATGTCTTGATGTGAAAAAATTGAAAGGAAGTTCTGGAATGATATTTTCATTACATGCTAAGTAGAGTTAAAACTAGAAACGTTTATGGTTTTCCTTGTCTTCTTGTTCTTTCTCCAAAGGTTGTTTGAAAGTTTCCCTAAGAGTACGCCAAAGCAGTCCATGATTGTAACACATCTGATCTGATCTTAATCTACACTTTGTTTTCTTATCTATTTTCATCCCTTCTGAAAGTAGTCATGTGGATTACTGGATTGTTTGTCTAATAAGTTAGCTTTAATACAAGCTTGTCCAAAGAATTTTATGCTTTTCCCTGTCCTTTGGATGGTTTCAAATAGTTGCTTAAAACGTCTTTTCTTGTATGGAAAGTTGATAAATCCTTGTTGAAATTATTGACCTTTTCCACTTTCTCAACACTTTAATGTTCCACTCCATCATTTAATCTAAAGGATCTTTTGATATAGTTGAATTGCCCGTTGGACCACTCTTGAAATTGTTGCACAATTAAACCCTTTAGTGACTCCATTGCCCAATGGATTAAAGTTTCTTCACACTAATCCTATCTTTTGAACACTTCTCAATATACTTGCATCTTCGCCCTTCGGAACCTCTTTCATTTTGTGATACTCCATCCAATTAAAGATCATACCTGACCAGCTAAACAAAACAAAAACCCTTGTTCTTTATAACTAGCCTAATATCATACTAAAAGAAATTAAAGATAAATCAATATTTTCACTTATACAGAGATCCCTCTCTGGATTCAGGAGGGCTAGATCCTAGAATCCCAAAGTGGTTTTTGATGTAGTCTCTACAGCGTTTAGTCTTGCCACTCTGCTAAATTACAAAGACCTAACAGGACCATTACTTCTTGAGGGAGGAGGAATGATCTAGGTGGATAATTGTGGTTGCCCACCTATTCTATTTGGACCCCCCAACATTGGTTCTTTCAGTTTTTAAGTTTCAACACAACTTACTATTTTTAGCAGTTTGTCAGGTCCTCAACTTCTCAAGCTGTTTTGAAGCCATAATGATCTAGGTTGATATTTGTGGCCACCAACCTATTCTATTTGGACTCCCACCATTAGTTCTTTCATTTCTTCAGTTTCATCAGAACTTACTATTTTTAGAATTTTTTCGGGTCTTGAACTTTTGAAGCCATTTTGAGGCCCTAAATGACATTTTTTGGGAAACCCTTGAGAAACATGGGAGTTCCTGCTATGTTTGGCATGTAAAAATTCATTTTCCTTAGATAGATGTTTGTAGCAATGTATTGAGTGTGTGAAACAAAGATAGTATGCCAAATTTATGTCCTCTCGAAGATTGAAGTACCGATTTAGCTAGACGGGGCCCACAGTTTTGGCGCTTCATCTCCTAGCGTTACGTTTTTGGATGTTTGGGGTTTTCCATTGTTTCTCAACAATAAATAGGCCCTAGAGACTCATTTTAACATAGTCCATAGGCATATATCTATCACATATATTCTCAAAGATAAGCTACCAATGCCCTAGCTAGTTTATTACCATTTTTCCTATAAAAAAATTTCAATTCCTTATTATTAATTAAATTAAGTATTATTTCCACTGCATATTTATATTTCTGGTTATATGTGTATCTATTTTCATTCCTACATAAATTTATATCAGTGGCAAACTACCATGTCATTCCCTATCACTGCTTGGATAGCCTAGAGGAGAACCACTCTCATTGTGACCTAAGCCTAACCCCCTCTCAAATGGTTTTTTTTCGCGCTCTCATTTTGATAGAGGGATGGTGTAGGATTTTAAATCTCCATATAAGGACAACTTCTATGTCCCTATGTAAATGATAGGTGGGTTTGATTAGACTATTATCCCATTGATGCTTCCTTAACTGATCCTTTTTCCATGATTCCCAAGTGGGCTCAAAACTATGTGTTGTTAAGTTATTAATATAAGAGATGAAATGTCTTGGCTTTGAGGTGTTAACTATTCTCTCGTTCTCTTAGGTTGTACAAATGTGTGTGTAAAATTTTGTTTCAATTGGTTTATTGGAGCATGTTTTCAAATTCCATGTGTTGCCGAAAAATTATGTAACTGTAAATTGTACTAAAAAATGAGTAACAATAAAACAAGTTATACAATGTGCTATTTGAAGTGTAAACTGAGATATACATCATACGACACATTACCTAGCACTATTGTAAGGTATTTCAATTTCAAAGGTATAATTAATTATAAGATTTATATATAAAAGAACAATGTTTTATTTACAATTCCATAAGTTCTTAAAATAAAATGTATTGTTTAGGTACTCATCATTCACATTAATGGAAACATAGGAAAATATGCATTATATTTTACAGGAAAATAAAATATATAAATTTTATATAGTTATACACAAACTCTTTAAATACAAATTATTAAAGTTTAAATTATTTTCTTACATTTTCTATTTTTACACCGAATTCAAATTCTGCCTCCATGTACCTTGAAGTATGCTTCCAAATTAGTATATTGTTGTTTTTACATGTTTGTTTAACCACAAACACAACATACTTATTTTTTTTCCTATAAAATAATTTTTATATTATCTTTTCAAATTTACATCACAGAAAATATTAGCTTCATTACATCTAAGCATCACAGGATTGAAAAGAAACTAGGCCAAATGCCTTCCAAACAGTAATCCTTGATGCAATCCAAGGAAACCGATGGCTATGGTTATTTCCAGCAATAAACTAGAACAAATAAGTACAATGCAAAGCATCATGGAGAAATATTAGGAGGAAATACTAGTGGCACAACAAAGAGGCCTGCACGGTTTTTGGCGTGATAGTCAATATGTTCTACCAAGATTTTCAACACTCAGAGGTGGTCATGGTAGTGTCACAAGTGGTGTAAAAGACTCTCAAGAGCATCCATAGTTTCTTTCTTCAAAACTTTGCTCTTACATGTTATCCATGTTTAGTTAAATATGTTGAAGCTGGGCTTGAATCACATCTAGGGTTATAGAAGCTTCCAATTGGCCTGGGGAGCAAGATGGAGAGACCACCATTTCCATGAGAGAGTGTTTGCTCTTCATAGACTCTGATTTAGAGTTTGGTTCACAATTTGGACTTTGTTCTTCCATGTCACACCCGTGACAACCTTGTTGACCAGTGGTTGTCATTAATGTCAACCCAATAAGCACCATGGGCTACCCCAATCTTGAATGGAAATTTTGGCCTACCAGATTACTATATTATGGGTCCAAAATATTTTTTATGGTTTCTACTTGTTGAGATATTTTCATTGATATATGGCACACCATGTAATTCTTCACGGTTTGAGAGATATTCATGTTTGAATTTTGTAACCCTAGTTAGTGAGATAAAACCCGATGGGGTTATGGCATGGGTCATTGAGAAGTCAATTATTAATAATTTTTAAGCTCCTAAAATCCCTCCCATGTTCACTTGTTGAATTCCCTCTCAACCTAAAAATTTATATAAATTGTGATCCTCATATCCTCCTCATGTAGGGATTTCTCTACTTGAATCAGGTCATCGTGGAATTTGCACTATATAATTTTTCCTACGAAGGTTCATAAGCTTAAATTTTTATGAGGTGAAGCCAAAATAATTAGAAATCGTCTCAAAATTTAAAATCAAGGTGCACAATATGTTTAGACATATTATCTGTTAAATTTACTGTTTTTGCAGGCTCATGAACTTCACCTCAAAGAAGTTACTTTGGGAAAATTGTCATAACTCTCTCCCTGAGTATCAGGTTGGAATTATGTAGAAAGTGGAAGATATTGCATAGACTTCATTTTCTTTTTATCAATTTCAGATCCGAATGAAGAAATAGTGGCAAATGGAACACCATACAAGTTCACCCTACTGAACCAGTCCATAATTAGGGAATTATGAGAGATTAGCCATAACTCTCCCTTAAAGAATCCAAATTGGGTTAGACCTATGGAATTTCAAAGAAGAATCAGAGGAATACTACAGGTATGAAAATCACATATTTTGGATCTTAAATAACATAGATACACCAGATTCAATATCGAGCTCCTACCAGGAAAGAAAAGTCTAGATCATGTGTTGTCAAGGGCTGCAAAGGACCAGAATTTTTAGGGAAAAAATGTAAAGTAAGGTGCAGCAGAGGGTATCATGAAAAGATAAGTAATCAAGGTGTAGAACAACAACAAGAAGTTCACCACATTAAGACTTCTTGTGGGCAGCACGACATCTAGTCATTGTAAAGGTACCATTGTACTAAGTCATTGTAAATACATCATTGTAAAAAATGTACATGTGTCTATTTACCAAGAGTTCAAGAGCTAGTGTTGGGAGGTTTAGGATCATCATTAGGTGTTTGTGTCACATTTGGGGTTATGTTCCAGTATGTCTTATTCTTCTACATCATTCTATATCATTGTAAAGTGAACCATTTTCCCTGGTATGAGAGTCCATTCTTGTTTTATTCTTCTATAGGGTGGTAGGGTGGTTTTAGGCTGGTGCATGAAGTCACCAACAGGATCAGGATTGTGAAAAATTTAGGGTGGTTTGGTGGTGCTAGGGTGATTTGTAGCTCATTGGGTGTTGGGGTATCCGTTAAGTTTACTACTGAAGGATCTCGAGCGTTGGAGCATCCATCTAGTGGGAACTGGAGAAGAATTATTTTCTATATTATAGGAGGTTGGAGTTTTATTTTCAATTGGCATTGAATATTAAAGAATTATTATAAAAGCATTCATGTGGTTTTTTTCTTAGAGAGGGTTTCCACCTTAAAACATGTATGCATTTGTGTTCCTTTTTTTTACTACTATCATTGTAAAAACAATGAGAATAATTGAAGATTAATTAATGCTCTGAAAGATTAATAATAATAATGATTCACCCCACCTCTCATTATTTCCAACAATTGGTATCAGAGCAGGGTTCCTTCAATAGCAGTTTAACAGTTGGAAGGAGTTCATGGAGCATACTAAGAATGGTGTACCTTTGTTCAATGAAAATAATTATGCACTCTGGAAAGGAAGAATGGAGGTCTATCTCTTGGCACAAGGTTACGAAGTATGGGACACTATTCAAAATGGCTTTACACCAACCACAAATGAATAAGGTAAGAAAAATTTAGTAAATGATGCAAAAGAAAAGAATATTTTTATCAGATTGAATTTGCTTATGATAAGGTGTTGGGTTGTAAAACCACGAAAAATTTATGGGACAAGCTTGAGAATATATATGCAGGTGACTCAAATGTCAAAGAAGCAAAGCTTAAAATCTATAGAGAAAAAATTGAGCAACTTAGAATGAAAGAAGATGGAAACATTGTTGCATACTTCCAATACTTTGATGAAATAAAAAACACTCCGGAAGGACTGGGAGAGCTAGTTGACGAGAAGGCTATTACATGAAAAAAATTTAGAACGTTACTAGGGAGATTAAACCCAAATTTATTGGTCTTAGAATACACTGAAAATCTAGACAAACTCGGCAAAGAGGAATTACATGGAGTTCTCATAGCTTATGAAATGAGACTTGATGAATAAAAGGGTAATTTTAATCTATCAACTGCATTCATTGCATCTAAGAAAACCAATAAGAACAAACAACCTTCAATTGAAAATAAATGCACCTGCAAGTTTGAAGAAAAGGGAGATGATGAATAAGGTCTTTCAAATGAAGAATATGCTTACTTTACGAGAAAAATATAAATTGGTAAGGGAAAATTCAGAAGTCAACTTCCATTGATATGTTTTTCCTGTGGTGAGGTTGGTCATTTCGTAGCAAAATGTCCAAACATAAGTGATGGAAACTCAAAAGAAACTAAAGGCTTTAAGAAATTTAGCAAGAAAATAAAAAAGAAAGGAGTCAAAAGGAACTTTCTCTCTCAAAAAGATATCTCATCATCCGATGAAGGAAATGATAGTGAAGAAGAAGCCAATGAGAGAGTAATGTTTATGGCCAAGCACAATAAAAAAGAGGTATCAAACAATTAATAACATGGGTTGAACATAGAAGAATTTTCTAAGGAGGAAATCAAGCTTATAAAAGAGCTCAATGCTGAGAAGATTTGTTCCAATACTCTTGAAGAACAAGTTCAAAGTCTCAGAATTGAATTTGAAGAAAAAAATTCATTGAAGAGTCACTTCAAAATAAGTTGGAAGAAATAAACCAAGAAAGGGAAGAATTAGAAGCCGAAGTAGTATCATTGCGTAAGGAAGCGAAGAAGGGAAAAATTCTCCAAAACTATGCCAATAGCTCAAGGGGATTGGAAGGACTCATCAACAATCAAGGATCTTACAATGACAGAACTGGCCTCGGTTATAAATAAGAAGAAGAAGGAACTTCTACAACAAAATACAATGACCCTATGAAATCTGACATGCATGTAGACTTCATTAGACAAGATTTGCAAGAACAGGCTTGGAAGAAAATTCCTTGAAAAAGATTTCCATCCAGGTACTGACATATTTTTTATGGATATTGTTATTCATGTGGAAAATTTGGTCATAATGCTGTAGAATGTTGCACGTACCCTAGGAACCAATACAATTCTAGGAGATCTATCAAATATGAACCTCTGATAGCTCAACGAAACATCAATAGATTTGAACATTTAATAAATAATATTGAATGTTACAAATGTCAAAACTTTGGACACATAGCCAGAGACTACAGACTTGAAATTCCTCTAGAATTATCTTCAAAGCCACATAACAAATGAACATGGAAGAATAATAAGACTGATAATTGTGTGCTCTCTCTCAAGGCTCAAAACAACAAAGATGTGTGGTATGTTGATAGCGGTCGCTCAATGCATATGAATGGAGATAGAAAGAAATTTGTATCTCTGAAAGAGAAGAAGGATGGAATTGTATCCTTTGGAAATGATGGATATTCAAATGTTATAGGATCAGGTACTGTCACTCTCATAACAAAAGATGTTCTAGCAAAGAATGCTCTGTTGGTTGAAAACATGAATCACAATCTGCTCAGTGTTGGACAAATTTGTGAGCAAGGACACATGATGCTATTCAAATGTACAAAATGTGAAATTAGGAAAGGAAGGTATGGTAAAATTGTGGCTATAGCAAGTCAAGCTCGAAACAACATATATGTTCTGGATGAAGCAACTAAATCATGTCTACTGGATAAAGAAGACGAAAGTTTGTTATGGCACAAACGAATGGGTCACATAAACTTTTACAATCTTGTCAAGGTAAGAAAAAAGGAAACAGTACGATAAATGCCGAAAATCTCAAAACCTTCCAACACACTATGTGAGGCCTATTGGCACGAAAAGAAGACAAAATTCCAATTTAAAGAAAAATAACACTTTGCATCACATCCATTGGAATTGATACATACTAATCTATGTGGTCCTATGAGAAAAAAAGGCTTAGATGGAGAATTATATTTCATGTTAATGATAGATGACTATACCGAGATGACAGCCATCAATTTCCTAAAGAAAAAATCTGAAGCATTTGAGTGCTTTAAGATCTACAAGGAGTTGGTCGAAAATGAAAATGATTTTAAAATAGAGTGTCTAAGATTAGATAATGGCAGAGAATTCACTTCCAAATTATTTTAGAAATACTGTGACGAAGATGGAATAAAAAGACAATTTTCAACAGCACGAACACCTCAGCAAAATGGAGTCGCTGAAAGAAAGAACAAAACCATACCAGAAATGGGTAGAAAAATGTTGAAGGACTCAAAATTGAATGAAATTTTTTGGGTTCAAGCAATTGATACGAAAGTCTTCATTATCAACCGAAGTCTTCTCAGAAATAGTTGCAACAAGACCCCATATGAATTATTGAAAGGAAAACTAGCTAATGTAAAATATTTCAGAATCTTTGGAAGCAAATGTTATGTCAAAAAAGAAGATCGAAATTTGCGTAAGTTTGAATCACATGTTTATAAAGGTAGCTTTGTTGGTTACTCACGTAAAATAAAGGCCTATAAATGCTATAATCTAAGACAAAAACATATAGTGGAGAGAATAAATATCACATTTGAAGAAGATGGTGTTCTAATGAATAATGATGAGGATTTAGGACCTTTTAAACTTGAGACAGATACTGAAAAGGAAACAGAGAAAATTCTAGAACAAGAGGCAACTATCAACTAGGAAGAAGTAAATAATGATCACCAAGATATACCGAAACAACAAAAAGAAGCTCCTCCAAAGAGAACAAAAGAATGGATTCAAATGAACCATCCGTCAAATGAAATCATTGGTGACATAAATGAAGGTCGATAGCTTCATTCATCACAACAAGGTCACATTGATTTTCTAGCAACCTTTGGGCCTAGTAGTTTTGAGGAGTCCAACCAAAATGAACATTGCGTAGTAGCTATGAATGAATAATTGGATCAAATCAAGAAGAATAACAACTGGGAATTAGTTCCATGAACAAAAGGTAAAAATGTCATTAGGACTAAATGGGTGTTTAGGAACAAATTGAATGAATATGGGCATGTTACCAGAAACAAAGATAGATTGGTTTGCAAAGGCTATGCACAAGTGAAAGAATTGATTTTCACTAAAAATTTGCACTAGTTTCCAGAATGGAATCCATCCAAATGTTTCTCACCTATGCATGTTCAAGAAAAATCAAAGCCTACCAAATGGATGTTAAGTTAGCATTTTTGAATTGTGATTTAGAAGAAGAAGTTTACATCGAATAACCTGAAGGTTTTCTACTATCAGAAAAATAATACTATGTTTGCAGGTTAAAGAAGGCTCTATATGGTTTTAAGTAGGCTCCCAGAGCATGGTGTGCTCGTGTTGATGGATATCTATGTCAACAAGAGTTCAAGAAAGGTACTACTGATAGCAATCTTATGTACAGATAGATGAAGATAATTTAACAATCGTTGAGGTATATGTGGATGATATAATATCTGGTAGCAATGATGATCGACTAAGTAATAAATTTTATACAAATATTCAATGTGAGTACGAGATGTCTTTACTTGGTGAGCTGACATAATTCTTAGGGCTTAAAATATCTCATATAGAGAAAGGAATATTTATATGTCAAGTCAAGTACATTAAGGATATTTTCAAGGAATTCAAAATGGAAGACTACAAACCTGTCCTTACTCTGATGGTAATAGGTAGAAAATTTAGCATAGACAACTCATCTAAGGATGTGGATCAGAGGTTGTACATATCTATGATTGGTAGTCTTCCATATGTAACAACCTGTTGGATAGATGTTATGCAAGAAGTTGGAAAAGTAGCAAGATTCCAAGCAGGACCAAAAGAATCACATATTATTACCGTCAAAATAATTCTTTGATATCTAAAGGGCACAAAAGAATATGTCTTGTGGCATCCAAAGGGTAAAAATCTCATTATTCAAGCCTTTATAGATGAATATTGGGCAGGAAGCACTAATGATCGAAAGAGTACTAGTGGAGCAACATTCTATCTAGGTGGTTATCTCGTATCATAGTTGAGCAAAAAGAAAACCTCAATCTCATTATCTACAGTGGAAGCATAATACATTCCAGCGGCATCATGTTTTACTCAAGTCATTTGGATGAAACAGACTTTGCAGGATCTTCAAGTAAAATTTAGTAAGCATATGCCCATATTCTGTGACAACACCAGTGCCATTAGCATCTCCAAGAATGTTGTCATGCATTCAAAAACAAAACACATTCTGATCAAATATCATTTTTTTAGAGAACAAGTCGCTGAAAAGAATATCAAACTTGAGTATTTGGTACAAAAGAAAAAATCGTTGATATCTTCACTAAACCTTTACCTCATGAAGCATTTGAATATCTTCACCAGAAGCTTGGAATCCTCCCAAGTTATCATTAGATTTCCTTATTCAGAATATAAAGGGGGAGTGGAAGTGTCCACAGGTCTGCATGATGATTGTGTGTCAGGGGGAGTGGAAATGTGTATAGTTCCATATGATGGTTGTGTGTTAAGGGGAGTGGAAGTGTGTACAAGTATGCATGATGGTTGTGTGTCAGGGGGATTTACCCTTTGTCGTTGATGTTAAAGGGGGATAGAATGTTGTAGGAAGAGGTGTCATGATCACAGAGGGAGTACTTGTGTTGCCATTAATGCCAAAGGGAGATATTTTTTATCAGTAGTTGTCATTGATGTCAACCAAAGCAGCAACAGGGGCTACCCTAATCTTGCATGGGAATTTTGACCTATAAAATTATTGTGTTTTGGGTCAATAATATTTTTGATGGTTTCTACTTGTCGAGATGTTTGTGTTGATATATGGGATGCCACGTAATTCTTCACGGTTTGAGAGATATTGATGATTGAATTTTGTAACCCCAAATAGTGGGCTAAAACCCCATGGGGTTGTGGCAGGGGTCATTGAAAAGTCAATTATCAATAATTTTTAAGCTCCTAAAATTCCTCCCACGTTTACTTGTTGAAGTGCCTCTCAACCTAGGAATTTATATAAATTGTGATCCTCATATCCTCCTCATGTAGGGATTTCGCTACATGAAACAAGTCATCATGGAATTTTTTCTATATATTTCTTTCTACGAAGGTTCAGAAGCTCAAATTTTTATGAGGTGAAGCTAAAATATTTATGAGGTGAATTTGAAATCCTAAGGAAGCTCCTATAAAAATTTCAAATCAAGGTGCGCAATATTTTTGGATATATGATCTATGAAAATCAGTGTTTTTGCAGGCTCCTGAACTTCATCCCAAAGAAGTGACTTCGGGAAAATTGCGTTAACTCTCTCTAAGTATTAGATTGGAATTATATAAAAGGTGGAAAATAGTACACGGACTATAGTTTTCTCTGTATCAATTTCAAAGCTGAATGAAGAAACAATGACACATGGCATACCACACAATTTTGTTGTACTGAGCAAGTCCATAATTTGGGAATTGTGAGATATTTTCCATAACTCTCCATTGAAGAATCCAAATTGGGTCAGACCTATGACATTGGAAAGAAGACTCAAAGGAATACTACAGGACCGAAAATCACATATTGGGGATCTTAAATAACATAGATACACTAGATTCAATATTGAGCTGCTAGAAGGCAAGAAAAAGCTAGATCATGTGTTGTCAAGGGATACAGAGGACCAGAATTTCTAGGGTAGAAAAAGAAAGCTAGGTGTAGCAGAGGGTAGCATGAAAATATAAACAATCAAGGTGCAGAATAGTAGCAATAAGTTCACCACATGAAGTCTTCAAGTGGGCATCATTGCATAGAGTCATTGTAAAGCTATCATTGTATTAAGTCATTGTGAATACATAATTGTAAAAATTGTACAGGTCTCTATCTGCCAAGAGGTGAAGAGGCAATGTTGAGAGGTCTAGGATCATCATTAGGTTGTTTTCTCATAGTTTGGGTTAACGTTCTAGTATTTCTTCTTCTTCTGCATCATTACATATCATTATAAACTGGACCATTTTTCCTAGTATGAGAGTGCATTTTTGTTTTATTCTTCTATAGTGTGGTAGGTTGGTTCTAGGTTGGTTCATGAAGTCACCAATAGGATCAAGACTTTGTAAAATTTAGGGTGGTAGGGTGGTTTTAGGGTGATTTGTAGCTCATTAGGTGTTGGGCCATCCGTTGAGTTGACTACTGAAGAATCTTGGCATTGGAGCGTCCATCGAGTGGGAGCTGGAGAAGAATGCTTTTCTAGATTCTAAGAAGTCAGAACTTTAATTTCAATTGGAGTTGAATATTAAAGAATTATTATAAGATAATTCAGGTGGTTTTTCTCCTGGAGAGGGTTTCCACCTTACAAACTATGTGCATTTGTGTTCCTTTTGTTTACTGCTATCATTGTACAAACACTGACAATAATTGAAGATTAACTAATGCTGTGAAATATTAAGAATAATACTAATTGAAAGGAATACTCATTCACCTCCCCTATAAGTATTTTCAACACACCCCTTTGAACTCTGCCTCTTTACCACGACATACGACGATTCTTCGCACCTCCCAGTAGAGCTCGGTTGTAAGGCCCCTCTCCCGCACATGACACCTCACACCAATTCCATTTTCTGGTCTGAATACCAACACCTATAGCACGACCCATGATGACTAATGAATCGCCAAATACTAGATAATAAATCCACTCCCCATGTTGCTACAGATAAAACCCAATACAAAATAATGCATGAAGGAGTCAGGACCCCTGAGCACCACTTGAGCCCAAGCCAACACCACTCTCGTGCCTCGTCCACAAACACCAAGAGTCACACCACCATGCACAACGAGTCATTATCTAATATGGATGCCCAATTGGTCTTCCTTCTCGCCACCATTAGAAAAGGTGCTACTCCAAACCCGGTTCTAGTCTCAACAATATAGGATTGCGAAGATCCCACGATCAAACACTATACTAGATCCAATGTCTTATCTTCTAAACATTCCAATTCGCACCATGTGGAGGAGGCTAAATCCATTTATTGACTGTAGCTACCATGAGACATGGTGTTATATCCCACCTTACACTCACCATTTCCAAAACACTGCATAATGCACGTAGAAAACCCATCACCCTTGATAATACTGTGAGACCATCATGACAATGCACGAACCAATGTGTTATTACCTCGATCGTGTGAGAGGTTTTAATTCTCACCATTGGAAATTGGTTGTTGTCCTAACACTTGTGCATTCACCACCTCCATTTGGTGTATTGACATGACACCTCTATGGGGGAGCCACAAACACAACATTAGCTTACACTCGCACACTACATTTCATGAAAGGAAAAATAAAAATTAAATAAAATTTTTATTTTAACTAAATAATATATCATTACATTAAGCTATTGAAAAAGTGATGGAGGTAACATAGTCCTTGCTAAACACATTTTACATAAATGTACGTTAACTTTTGTAATGTTCCAAAAATGGATTTCTCAACCAGACATGCCTGAAAAACACTTTTTTCAGGAATGTGAGCTTCATATATCACAAAAAGTGTTTATAAACACTAATAAATCAATTACAAATTATTCAGCAACCTTTACTCATCTTTTATGGGCAGAAAGGTGGGGAAAAGTGAGGATTTTGGCTCTAAAATGAGTATAATCATAAATATGCATGAAAATAAGTGTCATGGCTCTGGTATATGTTATATTAGGTCAATAGGGAGCTACATATATAATTTCAGAAAGAAAAAAATGTGTTTTGCTAAGTTAAACAGTTCCTCCTTCCCGACTACTCAAGAAAAACCATGATTTCCCATGACTTTGAAGATGCATAAATTTACTGAAGCAAGGGAAGAATATTTTCTGAAGGTATGAGATGTAAAATAGTATGAAAAATCAGATAATCAGTTTAGGAATATTTCATAGGCATTAAGCAAGGTTAAACAATAGTTTCACATAGAAAATCCCTCAAGATTGAGGTGCTGCAACACAAGAGAATGGCCCAGAAACCCTTCAGTATTATTTACAAGAGGCTGAAGATTATTTTTATTATATTAAATATATGAAACTGATAAATACATGAAAACAAAGATCTATAATGAATAAAAATTCCCAAAGGGCTCTTTATTACATTCCCCTTGGGGATTTCAGCAATACATGAAAATGTTGGAGCATATCTGAGTTTTATTGTAGCATATCTGCAGAATGATTCAAAAGTTCTAAAGAAAAAACTTCAGTGAATGTATTACACCTAAAGTAGACATGGATTGGTGGGCCAATCTATGGATCTCCCTTGATGCAAGAAGGCTTCCTTCACATCAGAGATCTAGCTCTAAAATGATGCCAAAAACCATACAACATTGATCCTTCAGAAATAACGCAGATCTGGAGAAGGAACTGCACTGTATACCATGAAGAACACATTGGCCTGATTCCAAGATCTGAAATGAAGCTCCAATCTTCCAATACAGGCTTTCAATGGATTAGAACCCTCCTCCACTGAAAATAAGTACTGAAATGCTCTAGATCTGAAAATATTTAGACTCCACTTGCTACAGCTTACAAAAGCAATCAAACTCTCAATAGGAGATGCATTGTAGTTGGAAGTACAAGCTTGGCCAAATGCAGGATAGTGGAAAAAGTTGAACATCCTCCTCCAAAAAGCTACTCCATGGAAGGAGAGAGGATTCCTAAACAGGAAACCCTCTTCCCTTTGGCTAAACAGCCAAGACTCGAGTTTCCCAAGCAACCTCAAATTTGAAATATCATCGACAACCCTTTCTTGAGTCCTCTCCCTCCCTTTTATAGAAATCAGAAAGTGCAAAACCCTAAACCACTTCACTTGAATTTGCCCCTTTCACATTTAGAAGCACCTTCTCGAACTATGCAGATCACTTAGGAGGTTCAAAGCACCTAGACTATCCTGTGATTTGGTCCTGTTGACCCAGTCAAATAGCTCAACTCTATTCACACACAAGTGGTTTTTATGCAATCAGCTCATATTTAACCCTGTTCGCATTGAGCATGTATTTATTTTTAGATCTAAGGAGTGTTGCATGTCCTCCATTAGTCTATTATTCATAAACATGAAAAATAAAACAAAATTCTAATGTTCCAATTAGCTTATCTAATTTAGGAACATTACAGTCCTCCCCTCCCAAATTTTTCTTTTCCTCAAGCAACTGCAAGGATAGAACTAAAATATGTCTCCTCCTCCTACTGTAGCATCCCCATATGATGAAATCCTCCAAATAATGAGATGCTATGTCAACAATGAATCTCCCTATTCCCCCTCCCAAGCATGCAAGTTAGCTAAATAGCTATCAACATGAAACATTCAAATACTCAAGAAGGAAATAAAGTGTTTCCTAGAGGCTCCTTTGAGGCATTGATTCTGAAGTGTATTGGGAAATGTCATCCCCCACGTGAGTTCTCCACCCTCAAGCAATCATCCACCAAAAATGAGTCACCCCATGACATGTCA
This sequence comes from Pinus albicaulis, assembly GCA_034641835.2. Taxonomy (NCBI): domain Eukaryota; kingdom Viridiplantae; phylum Streptophyta; class Pinopsida; order Pinales; family Pinaceae; genus Pinus; species Pinus albicaulis. The sequence continues at coordinate 1,201,704,966 of CM076581.1, read as the reverse complement.
ACTCTATGAAAATGTTCCTCCACCTTGAGCTCCTGCAACATAGGTGGGCTGAAATTTTGCACATGGTAGAAAATATAGCCTACCCCACGCTATTCTGCTCTCCACTTAAGATAAGTGTAGAGTGAAAACTGATCTTGGGCTGCAAGGACATTGCCCTCAAGTGGCATCATGAGGATTAGGTCTGCAAATTTCCTCCCTCCAACACTGTAAAACTAATCAACCCAAAATGCCTCATATGTGATGGATAGAAGAGTATCACCATAAGGTACTCCATCACACACATGGCTCACCTAGAAAATAAACAAGTGGTTGTCTATGGTGGCCATAATTTTTCCCATGTTCCCATTAGAACGTGTGCTGTAGAAAATGTGGGAAAATCCTTCCCAAATGACACATCCAACCATGAGCCTTACTCAACATCATGTCTCCCATCAAGATAGAAACAACATTAGCAACTGAAAACATGATCACCACCATAATGAAGGAAATACTAAAGGTTCTATGTAATGCAAGAGAGTACCAATAGTCTTCCAAGTCCTCACAGCACAGTTTTTCAAACTGCTGCTTCAGAAAATTGTATGGAAAAATGCTTCCTGTGACATGGTTAATCATGTAAATAAAGAGAACTCATATGTAAGGAAAACATCTTTGCCCAAGGCCACATAATAGATGGTTGTTTTCATCATGCAATTTGTCCCAATGAAGTTCATGGATATTAATAAATAGCTTTCCCTCTTATGGAGCAATGCACTGCCAAGAGATGGTAAGAGAGTGCAAGCAACAACTCTCACCATATGCTGGAAGCAAGAAGATACATGGATTCATGAGTGAACCATCAAGTGTAGTTTGGCACACTTCCATGAAGAGAAATGAACCAAGATCTACATCCAAATCCTCTTCTCCATGCTTGGAAACCCAAGACAAGAAGAATACATCATCTTCCTCACCTCCTCTTTGCTCACCAAGTGCATTGAATGAGAAGTGATCCTAGGAATACTCCATCAATAAATCCCAGCTCCAAAGTGACAACGTTGTTGGCCTATGCAAATAGGCTCCCATCAACACATAGCTAAAATCTTTGACATGCAGAATGTCAAAGGCATCTTCCATAATGTTTCTACATAGGAGATGTCCTTCCCATGAATAAAGTCCTTCTTGAACATCTAAGGTCAAGGAGTAACCCCTTTTCACTATGATAGTGCCATCTGCTACTCCTACAACATCATGAAAAATGTGAGAGAAAATCTACCCTTGCTCTCTCAAGAAAATCCCAAGTAACAAAATCTCTTGCTTCCGGATGTCATAGATCTGCAAGTAGCTCTCTATCTTCTTGCTCTCCATCAACATCCACTCAACCAATTGTGGATGTCTCCTTCCATCATCCATCTTGGTACTCCTCCCATGAGGGATACCATCATCCCAAATCAGATTTCTGCATTTCATGGGATCTTGAAATGTAATCTTCCCGAGGATCAATTTGACCCTATGAGGATCCAAATAGGTGGTAGGAAAAAACGTCCCATCATGATGTGCATGGCTCAAGAAATGTCCAACACAGTCATGAGAGATGTTATCCATCCAAATATGTCCCCCATCTACTATCTGCTCCTGTGAGAAGGGAAGATCCTCCTCAAACTGTTTAACTTTGCACTCCATGATGTGCTGAAGTGCACCTCCAATCAATTCTTCTCATGAGGTCTTTGCCTCATGCATGACCTTCGAAAACCAAAGGGCCTTGGATTTGCTGCAAGTAGAAGTTTCTCTTTGAGCAAGGGTGTGCTCATTGAGAAAGATTCATCTGGAAGGGAGAAAGGGTTTCTCACTCCAAGATTTCTAACATCCATCATTCCATCCTTTATTGCTTCATGAATGAAGCTTCCATGTGAATTCTCTAATGAGGAATGGTTACTGTCTTCTTCCTCACTACTTCAGCAAAGCACATTTCAACTTGTTGCTCTAAACTAGCAGCATGCAAATATGTAGATCTCTTCATACAATGTGCTGAAATGACAATAGATGAATCTTTAATCACACCTCGGTGAGATGTAGAAGCAAGAGCTTCTTCTACAACTATATATTCTTCCTTCATTACTGAACATGAACGGTGCTCTTCCAAGGTTGTGCCAGCACTGGTACAAGTCTCCACCTTCTCAATCTCCTTGAGATCTTCCTCAATACCCTTGAGGGCCTAGAAAAGGAGAAAGGAGATCTCCTCTTCTATCATTCTTCTAAGTGGTGGAGCCATGCTCTGGTTTTTCTCTGCATAGCTCTCCTTCTTTGTGAGGATAGGAAGTGCATGGATCTTCCTCTCCTTCTTGAAACCTTTTGGAGGTTTCACTGTAACTTTTCGCTTCTTGAAACCCTCTAGGAGTTTCATTTGCTTCCTCCTTATTTATTCTGTCTAACCTCTTTGAAGAGTCTCTTCCTAGATCTAAAATATGATCAGGTAAAACTCATCTCCTTCAGCTTTCTGATATGTCTCTCCTCTCCTCTCTGATACTGCTATAAATTTCCCTCTTCAAGAGTATCAAGATTCTATTCCAGAGATTGATTGCTGGGGCATTTACTTGATATGTCACCTTTGAGAAAAGGATGAGATCCAGAGGCTACCTGGACATCTGTAGACTCCATTTATAGAGCTTGAAAGATTCCTTATTCAGGGATTAAACACTTTGGCTTGAAGCCATAGGCTAAGCCAAACATCATGCTCCGATACCATTGTAATATTTCGAAATGGAAATCAGTAGCTTTTTCACCGTTGAAGAACTACTTTGTTGGAAATATGAACAAGGCTATGTCAAAGATGGACTGAGGGGGCTTTTACCAGTTATGTCACCTCTAAATAGAGGATAAGAACCGGAGGATATCTGGCCTTTTCTGAGACTTTGCCTATAGATATGTAAATACTTCTTCCTCAGAAGGTCTTGCTCAAAGGGATGAGCTACAACAATATGAAAAACATAAGCATGAAGAGTAACTCATAAAATGTCGAAGAACTCATAGCCATTTTATTAGAGTAATAGCAGCTACAAATGTATACAAAATCTTGAGGGAAATGATGCTCAAGATAAACAATACCAATTCTCAAGGCAGAAGTACAAGAATCATGAGATAAACATTGCTACACAGGTGAACTCTAGCTATGACTGCGCAATCAAATGGAGACACTGGAACATGTAAAATGGTAATGAAATGATATTACAATAATAGCTAAAGAAATGAGTGTGAGCAAGCTCTCAAGCCCTGAAAACAACACTACAAGAATCCTCTAAAGGATTGGCTATAATATATGTACAAAATATGGAAATACAATAATGTTGGAGTTGTTGGGTAGCTACAGCAACTCAAAATATACAATAGAAGGAGGAGAATGAATATGGCCTGCAAACTAAAACAACCTCCTCCAATGGATTCCTTAAGTGCGAGGCTGATCCCAGCACTAGAAATCTCTTCCTCGAAAATGAGAGAGGAAACGGGGGCACATCAAAGTGAACGTTGACCATTGGATCTTTTAAAGATTGATGGTTCAGATCATGGCGGGGGTCCACAGAGTTTAAAGACCTCACATCGGGAATTTTTAACTTAACACAGAAAATGCACTCCCAACAACTTTTGATTCCGATAAGCGCCATAAGCCTTAAGCGCTTGGTTTCAGGCGCAGGGCACATGGAGAGGAAGTGGTTGAGGGGGCTGGCTGAAAGGGGCTAAGCCTGTGTATGTTAAAAAAGTGGGTATTTGGCCTATTTTTAATGCATTTAAGGCCAAAAGGGGAAAATGGTAGGGAAATAAAGGGTTTTAAAGCCAAATAATGGATATTATAAGGCTTAAAAGGGGATTTGGGATGATTTGAAGGGTAAGTGGGGAATTAAGGGAGGGAAAAATGTGAGGAAAACAGAGGTTTAGTGGAAATGAAATATGGGGAAAAGGAGGCCTTTTGGGCATTTTTCTTCATAACAGAGAGGATTTTCTCATGGAAACAATAGTGAGGATTTAAAAAAGGAAAAAGGTGTAAGGAGGCTTCAAGGATGATGTGTTTTGAGGGGGAATGCATTCCTTGAAGGGTCAAAAACATTTTAGCCCCATGTTTTCTTGTCAAAAAATTCATAGGGGGCTAACACAAATAATATTTGATGAAAAGAAGGTGCTTTCACTACAGGTAGTTGTTTTTGCAGGAAGAACATGTATCCCTCTTACAACACCATTCGCTGAAAATGTCAGAGTAGGTATCATTCTACCCCCAGCATGATAGAGTCCCATAAAAGGATGCATATCCTAACATAATTTCTCCATCATAAGTAAACCATAGGGTCGTCGTACCCGACCGTATTTATCAACACCTCACCCTGCACATGATAAACGTCCACGTTGGTTGGTAGAGCCTCCCCTCCATGGTGCTCGTCACCCAAAATAGACCATATATCACATCTCAAGTGATGCCATGGCCATAACATTTCAGTCCAAGAAGTGCCTTGTGCCTATCCATTCATCATGCATAAGGTCAAGATTACCATTCAAACTCAAACCCCCTTCTCGGATGATCAGGTTGTACAAGAAGATTGAAAGCACACCTTAGTGCATTGCATTTGGCCCACCATACCTCCATCAGCATAATCCCATCTGTGACACTTATTCATCCACTTCATCAACCCCACACATGAGACCAACCAATGGGACCCCCACACCCAGCAAAACACCGTCCTCACACCTTCAGTGAGTGAACCCTTTCATGTTTTTGGGTACTCATCTCTGTGTTTTGTACAAACTAAACCTCATTATTTTATTATTTTGGTAAGTGTACAGAGACCACCAACGATTCCCTTCACCTCTTCACCCTCATATGTCATCTTTACCCACATGGCAGTAGTCGATCGTTCCCCTTTGTCGGATTATTTTACCCCCATGCATGCACCATCACGACATTCATAGCCAGTTCACACCCGCCCTCGTAGTCCTACCGACTCCAGGGATTTTCCCTTCATAAATACCTATGACTGTCGCCAATCTACTAAAGTATACTTCAACCTCGGGCCACTAAATCCCCACCATCCATTTTCATTCACCTCTCACCAACATGCCTATGTTAAACACAACACATCTAGGTCCCAAACCCCTCAGCTCGGTGACCCATGGTTCGGTTAAGGCTTCCTTTTTGTCAACCTCAACACCTCTTTTCCGAAAAGGAAGCAGTACCTTGGATCACCCCTCCCCATGTAAAGGGGTATCCTTGGGTGGCACTATGGGAGACATCATTGTCCACAGATGTCATCGATCCTCCTGAAATTTGACTACAACAAAAGCTTTCATGTCACGATGGTATCGTACCCTACAACCATTGCAATTTTATCAGATCCGTCGAAGACTTGTGCCTCCATAAGCATCTCTATCAAAAATGCTTGCACGAGAAGGTCCCAACTAGTACATATGCAATTTACACATAAGGGTACAACAGTCCACCTATTTTCAAAGAAAAAATGCCCCTGAGGACATTAGCAATCATCGTCAAAAACCGCCAGCATCACTACAAGAGTAGTCGCACCGACAACACATGTATCTGTCAATTTTTTTTAACTAGCTATAGCTTCACGAGCATGGGACATGCCCACCTCATTGAAATTTTTTACATATGTTGTCTATTTTGTTTTCTTGCAGGGACCCCTTAGGCCATGGTCATCTAAGAAACGGTGCAAGGTGTTGTGAATTCCAAGATTCACGCAAGCCTGTCTCTCTCTCTATGCACTATACATAAAATAAACTATAATTTATTTCAGCTATACAGTTCTTCCTAGACCTCACACATTACGGGGAAACTACTAACACTCAAAAATCGTACAGTAGAAGATGGCATTAATTAATGTCAAGCCTAAGGGTTTACAGAGCAAGAACACATTAGGAATCAAGAAAGTATTTAAAATATATAAGGTTTTGAGAAAATCAGATATGAACTAGTCATAAATGCTAGATTGTGTGCTTAATCCTTCGAGAAGAGTGCCTTCTATGTGCCTTTTTTCCCGATAAGCGCGAATTCCTGGAAATGGAAAAAAGCCACTTTCCGGGAACACACCAAGCAAAGGATAGTTACTCCTTATATGAAGCTGCCTAAGGACAGTCACCAGTGCCTCCCTAGATATCATGTGAGCACACAAAGGAATATGTGAAGCACACAATGGAATCATACCTCTCCCTTGGGTCACCATTGATCATGTACCAAGGGAGGTGTTAGTGACCTATAAATATAGGATTCATAATTTTGACTTGACTAATGGTAATCTTGTAAATATGTACATATTTTTCCTTCTGCAAGTTGTATTCTCATATTTTTTAAAAAATAAAAAATATAAAAAAAAAAATTAAAAAAAAAAATCAAAAAGAGGGTAAAAAGTTCTAAAAGAACAATCAAAGGACTTAGAAAAAATAATATACCCCAAAAGAAAAGATGAATAAAATATGAAAGTGTGAAAGTATAAATGCCACTACTTTTACCTTTTGTTGTTGATTATGGAAGAGTGTCAATAAATGCCATAATCCATGATGAGTTAAAAAGTTTAATATTGACTTGTCATGTTTCAATTTCACTTGTTGTAGATAGAGAATAAGGAATTGTCATACTGTTTAATCAGGACAATTCAGTAGTTAGGTAGAGAATAAGTCAATCCAATAGTTTAATCTGGATTCCTGGATGAAATAAGTGTATAATTAGATATTTTTATTGCTTTCAGAAAGAATAAATGGTGTAAAGGTTGCTAGCTCAAATGCACCTAATCAAAATGGAAGAAAAAATGTTAGCAGTTAAAATTGGGTAGGTAGAAGAAGGTGAGAAGCATAATTATAATTATTATTCACCAGGGTTACAGATAACTAACTTCCCTTTCCCATAGCCATTTATCATTCTAAACTATCAGTTAGAAAGGCTCAAGGCATTTCCTTGACTTCTATTGGGACCGGACCCAAGGCTCTATGGCTGATTAGTTGAAAATGTTAAATGTCTATATTAATCTCACAAATCACATCATTTTCCATTCATGCATTCATTTACTAGGAAAAATCATAATTAAAAACCTAATTTTTACTTAATGATGCTTTAATCCTCATTTTATTAATTTCCCACATCTCATGAAAGCATAAAACCCTCAAAATGAAATTGTATCCTAAGTTCAAGTGATGAAGTTAGTATAATGCAAACTTGACTTTAACCTTCACTTTTCTTAGTTATATTAATGTATTTTTATTATCCACTTTTCCCTTGTCATATTAACTTTAACTTATTTATTAATTCCCTAGAAAATAACCTTCTCATATTAATATAACTATTTTTTATTAAATAGCCCCAAAAACCCATTATTACAACTTTAAGCCAAAGTTTATTATCCCCACATGTTTTAATAATACCCAAAATAAATCCCTTTTGGCTAAAAGTATGTTTATTCAAATATCTCGCTCCTTTATAGTTTTGGACAATTCAAATAGTCTAAAAACTATATATAATATAATAAAAATTCAAAGAAAATCTTTTAACATATTTTATATATGTTTAAAAAAAATATGTAATTCCCGAAGTTTAATCTAATCTAAACTTCACTAAACCTATGCCTTTGTTTATATATTTCCTTTCCAGTTTTCCCTTAACCTCAGGTTAAAATCTTAACTTATCCATTTTTCCTGATGCATACCCCTTTACCAAAGTTATAACCTTGGTTAAACCATTATAAACTGCCCCATTCTATAAATAAGCTCACTTTATATATTAGAAATCCCTTTTTATCCCGTATCCGTAGTGCCATTGGATTCAATTTTTTTCGTCCAATCTTCAAACATCCCTTTAATCTAATGGTCTAAACCAAACCCGATAACATATGCCCCCCACCCCCACAATTTTCCATCGCATTAGTTTTGACTGTAGATCTCCACTTACCTGATCAATGGTTCACATTAAAGAGCCCGGTCCCACTGCACATACCCCTCAGCTTTGAATTAAATCTCCACCCGTCGCATCACGGAGTTAGATCTGACGATACAGATCCAATATCGCACAGCCAAAGTGATCGTCCAAAGTTTTAAAAAAGTTGCACGATAAAAGTTGTTTTCATATACTGCCCGATGCTACGTGTCTTCTTTTCATTCGATCGTGTGCCAAAAGTGAAATACATCTTACCACTCCAATGCAACGCTAAAACCATCAGTTCTAAAATAAAACTGCTCCTCTCATTAATCCTGCAATAAATGTGATTTAACGTGAATAGACTTAAGGTTTCACCTTTTTTTTTCACTGTTTTCATATAATTTGCGCATTTTCCATTGAAACCCACTGATACCATTGTAGAGCTTTCTGATGCCATTTCTGAGCATTTTGTACCAGTTTGTCTTCCCAATGCTATTTTTTCTGAAAAATGTATCCCCAGAAAATCTATCCATGCCTTCTGCCAAGCTAAAGCAACTGAATTAAAGACTATTACGAAACTACAACCCTAACGACTGCAAATATTCTTGTCAAAGGTATTTTTCATGAATCCTACCTGCACAATTTTCTATTTTCATAGAAAATTAAACCAATTGGAAAGCCATTAATGAAATAAGCTGAAAGTATCCATCTGAGAAATACCCTAAACCTTCAAAATATAGGGGAAACCCTGTCAAAATTTGTCTAGAATCCACTATTTCAGTTTTAAAGGATTTTTAGCCATTCCAAGACAATTTTCACTGTTGAATTTGATCTGAAATACCTTCTGCACATAATAAACCCTTTCTATCATCCTAAAACATACTCAGAATCTGAACTTTGTCTAAAAATCCTTCCAATTGCCTCTCTTTTCTCAAAAGAACTGAGAAAACTATTTAATCTTGCTCTGTTATTCAAAATGACCAAAAAACAAGTCACCCCAAAGTCTGCAGGTTCAAAATCTTAGAAAAATGCCCCTAGAAAGTTGCCACAACCTGAACATTCCAAAATAAATAAGCCTACTCCTAATCTCACTGTAGAAACAACTGAAGTAGTCAGACCAATTCAACCACCTATAACCAATGAAGAATGTAGCTCATTGATTGATGCAGATTATGGAATCTTTGAACCATCAATAGAATTCAATTATCTTGAAGCTCACAATTGGTGTTTTGAAAAGTTTGTGGAGAATGTTAAAGATGATGTTGCATTATCTTCCAGATCAGAGGTGTATGGTTAATAAATATAGTTAATTATTGTTTTATATCAATGATGATTCCATTAATGTCATGCTGCAAATGAGCCATGACCCGAGAGCAGTTTCACTGTCAATTGAGGATTTGACCCAGCTCTACTTGGATTTAGATTTTCCTACCAGATTCAATACCTTTCAGACCTTTTGGCCAACTCATGTTGATATCACCAAATTAAATCCACCCTATGATACCTTTGATTTCCTTGAGGGTACAAGACATATTATCTCTATGCTATCATCCATTTTGGGATATGATAACGATGAATTTACTGATGTTTCCATTTTGGGTTTCCTATCTACATTGTCTCCTGGCTAGCCTTCATCAATAATCTTCAATTTTGTTAAGCTCATTGCAGAAAACATGCACTATCAGTTGAAAAAATTACCAAAGGAGGGAGTATTTAGATATACATCATATCTATTACATATTTTCTTATACTATCAGGCAGAAAAATTCCCTATTGATTTAAAGAAAGTGAATGTAGAAGGGAAATTACTTTTGTGGACATCTCTTTGAAGGAAAGACAACAGTGAATACACATATACAGATTTCAATGATTTTATTATAATACCAGCTATGAATTTGTTGAATAAGGTAGAAACTCCAAGAATAAATGAAGAAACCAAAAGGATTTTACAGTTGTCTGAGAACTTTAAAGTAGGGGATTGGTATTTATATAAGAAACATACAGAGATAAAAGTATATGGTGCACTCTTGGATCCATACAAATTCCCAAAATTTGTTACTACTAGAATCTTTGCCTTGGAACACTTAAGACAGATATTAAATGCAGACGCAGTAAATTTCATGGCTTCCAAGAAGAAGACCCAATTGAAACTCAAGAATCAAATTGGTCCATTTATAATTAACAATAGAGAAGCTATTAAAGAAATAACTATCAAAGTAAAAGAGTATAAGTTCCAAGAAAACTTCATGTGGAACTATGACCCTTAGGGTATTTTGAGCACTTTAAGAGTAAAGTGCAAGTTGACTCCTTTCCTACACGAGTCAAAGCCACAGATTAAGAAATTTTCCAATCAGATTGAATGGGATCCAAATACTTTGATTGATGATGATGCACAAGGAATGAAGATTGTCAATACACAGGGAATGTAGAATATTGATACACAGGGAACACAGGTGAATAATGTACAGTTGACTACAATTGATAAAGAAGCAGAGGTATCTCACAAAAGAAGTAGAGAAGAGGTCCACTATACTGCAGAAACCATCACAGGCAAGAAATTTAAAACCTCTTATAGCAAGAGAACCAAATTGAATGTTGAAGATAAGGATAAAGCAATGGAAATTGGTGATAATAATGGTTAGGAAATTGATGATGAGGCAACAATGATAGTAACTGAAACACTCAGAGAACTTCAAAAGAGCCAAATTGAAACACAGGATAAAGATACAGTAATGATTGAAAAACAAATTGATGTAGAAATTCCTTCTTCCTCAAAGGAAACTGATAATAGAGATTCAGACATTCAAATAAAATTCAGACAAATCAAGGAAAGAAATGAAGAAATAAAAAATTAAGTCTATTCCAAATTTCTCAAAGAGAAACCAAGAAATAAGGATAGAATTCTCACTGCATTTGAATATTCTTCCAACAAAATGATAATTTCATTCTTGAAGCCTATAGTGATTGATCCCAATATAGTTGCAGATTATTCATAGATAAATTTGGAGGTAGATGCTGAGGAAATTCATGAACTTGATCAAATTGAGTTCCATAGAAGCAATACATAAATGTTATATTCAAAAATAGTCAACAAAACAATGAGTGCTAGCATGCTACAGAAAACTGTGACAAATCTGCGAACACAAATGAAACTAGACAAAGCATCTCTGCATGCCAAAGAGTTGAGAATCAAAGCTTTAGAGGATTTGGTAATTGAAGTTGGAGCAGATCCAGCTAATGTTGAAATTGCAAAGGCTTTGATAAAACAGAAAAATGAAGATATTGCTGCCCTAAGAAGGAAACTCAAATTACCTCAGAGTGAACATCCCCAGGAAAAAGAGATCCTTCAGCAAAAGACAGAGAATGATGAATTAAGTCAGCTGGTTCTAAATATGACTGCCCAACTTAAAGAAATGGAAAACCATACTGAAGCTTTAATGAAGGAAAATCAAGATTTGAAAAAGGCTAAGGAAGTCATTCCCACAGTCATTCCATTAGTGACTATTGCTGTACCATCCACCTTAGCAGAACATCTAGCACCTAAAGGAAAATTGACAACTGCAGTGTCAATTTCATCAAAAGATGTTTCTGCTGCTACATCTTCTAACACATAGGTACAAACAGGGTCAGAAACTGGAGCCACAGATTTAGTAAAAGCCCTGGAGGAAATGAGTTTGAAGAATGATGAGATAAAAAATTTGAAAAAAGCAAATAAAAACTTGGAATCTGCCTATAAAGATGTTGTGATAACTTCCAAAGGTCATGAGAAAAGAGTCAAATATTTAGAAGAAAGGGTGATGATCCTCCAAAAGGAAGTGAATCTCACCGATCAAGTTTCCTACATTAAAAATTATTTATGGACCAATATCATTGAAGACATTCACTCACAATGGCCTTCTATTCAGATCATTTATGAGCAGAAAGAGTTGCTACAGGCTGAAATTGTAGAAATTGATAAAACAAAGAAAGAAATTGAAAATAAACCACCACAAGCTGTCCAACTCATAGCATTTTTCAATAGAAAGAACAGAGACTAATTAGAAGAGTTGAAAATTGCTGATAGAATAGAGGCCATCCTGCAAATCAGAAAAGTCCTCACCAAAAGAAACATTATGAATAATCTAGAAGAAAAGTGTGATTCAAGACCAAATATGACCTGCTGCAAGAATCAAGACTTCCAGATATCCATGGATTTAATGAAAAATTAATGGTGCAAAAGGACTATGACCATAAAATTAGAGCTTATGCTAAAGAGCAGGTGAATAAACCCTTACCACAAGGATCTCCAAGTGGTAAAGTAGTTTTGCAATATTTTGAGAATTTGTTTTTCTGCAAAATGAAATCAAGCATATATTCATTATGAAACCAATTTTTTCAAAGTATACTGAAGCAGATGAAAGTTATATAAAGCTGAAGAATATGAAGATTCCTACTACTGAGCAGTGGCAAGAATTCACAGATCTGATGTGAATTTGGCAAACCAGTGTAGAAAATTACACATTAAAGAAAAAATTTACTATTACCTCAAGATGAAAAATCAGTGGTTAAAGAGTATCAGTGGTCAAGGTGTATTAGTGAAAACAAAAATTACTACTGGTTATTTTTAATTTTACAACAGTAAACAGTGAAGAAAGAGAGTAAGAGAGTATCTGAGCAGAACGTGAAAGAGGAGGAGTATACTACAAGTCATCTTCCACAATATATTTTCCTAAGTGCCAACAATACTTCCAGGAAGGCAAACAATCAGTTTGATTAGATAAATTTTTCTATCTTAAATGAATAATTAGGAAAAGTATTACAGAATCAGTGTAAAAAGCTCTATGTTCTTACTAGTTTTCATGTTTACGTTTTTTGCTGATTTCTAGACTTTAGAATTCTTAATTTCTCTTTAGTCTCATTTGACCTCAATTTCCCTCTTCCTTTTCTGTGATCTAAGGATTCTTAACTAACCTTAGTCCAGATCATACCACTTCATCAGAATAGGCTTTTCAAACCCTCTGAAGATTGTTGTGTAACCAGCTCCAAAAATAGAAGAAAATAGATATCAACGCCTTAGAAATAAGCCACTTCGAGGGGGCAACCTCCAATACATTACATGAATGAACAATTCTTGGATGATACAATTTACAAAACCTCCTTTCTATATATAGTAGTCCATGGGGCCATAATTTAATCCTAGTGGGCCACAATGTAATCCTAGCCGACCTAACAATAATAATTTAAGGGCACAATAATAACAAAATGGAGGTTACAAGGGTACAATAATAAAAATAAGGGGGTTACACTAACAACAATAAGGGACTATACTAGTCATATAGGGACCTAACATGCCCCTCTCCTTCAAAAAATTGTTGTCCTCAACGCTTAAGTAGCTCTGGGTGCTTCTGTATAAAATTCTCATCCTCCCATGTAGAATATTCATTGTGTAAGTTCTTTCACTTGATGAGATACTCTGAAATTGATCAATTCTGTAGCTGTCGAGTTCTTGTTTCCATGACCGCTTCAGGTTCCAATATGATTTTTCCTTCCTCATCAAGTTCTAGAAATATCGTTTGAAATGGAAGATTTTCACCTATAACCTTCTTTAAGCATGAAACATGGAAAACTGGATGTACTCACGAAGAAGCAGGAAGCTCCAATTTGTATGCCATAGTACCAATCTTTTACAACACCTTGTAAGGACCATAGTACTTTGGCAATAATTTATTATCCTTCTTAGCTTGCTTAAGGGACATTTGTTTGTATGGTTGTAGCCGTAAAAATACCCAATCTCCTACATCAAAACTTCTCTCGTTGTGATGTTGATCTGCCTGTTGTTTCATTCGATTTTGTGCCAAATTCAGGTTATCGTTTAAGAGTTGGAGAACTTCTTGTTGATGCTCGATGTGATCATCCACTTCTGAACCTTCGAATTTTCCCTTAAAGATGATGTGATCGATGGTGGATGATATCCATAAAGTGCCATAAATGGGGTCATTTTTGTTGCAGTATGGAAGGAAGTGTTATACCACCATTCAGCGAGAGGTAACCACTTGAACCATTGTGTTTGTTTATCATATACAAAACAAAAAAGATATCCTTCCAAACATTTATTTACTATCTCAGTTTGACCATCAGATTGAGGATGATAAGATGAGCTATGAGCTAATTGAGTACCCAAACAAGAAAATAACTTTGTCCACAAATTTCGAGTAAAAATGGGATCTTTGTCGCTCACAATAACCCTTGGGCTTCCATGTAGCTTTTGAATTTTGTCCATAAATGTAGTAGCAAATGTACTTGCTTTAAATGGATGAAATAATGCACAAAAGTGTGCATACTTGGTAAGTCTATCAACTACCACCATGATGACATTCTTTGCTTCGGAATTAGGTAAACCTGTGATAAAATCCATTGAAATCTCCTCCCAACGTTGACTTGAAATGGATAAGGGTTGTAGAAGTCTCGGGGTCTTAATTGTCTCCACTTTATTCTGCTGGCAAACCAAACATTCCGCCACAAACTTTTGAATATCATATTTAAGGCCATCCCAAAAAAAATATTTCTTCACCTTGTGTTAAGTTTTTTAAAATCCTGAGTGTCCTCCTAAAGGAGAAGTGTGCAATTCCAGAAGAATATTTTTTTTTAGTTGGGAATTATTACAAAGATATAAGCGATATTTGTACCATAAGGAATCATTTTTCCAACTAAATGTATCAGATGTACTAGGATCTTGCTGCAAATTTTGAATGAGTGTCCATACATGTTTGTCCTTCTTCCATTCATCTCTTGCTTCGGTTATCCAATCTGGTTGGATAATAGAAATGGCACAAAGCAATGCTTCCACCTCTTCATTCTTTCTTGAGAGTGCATCTGCAACAACATTAAGCTTTCCTTTTTTGTAGATTATTTCAAAGTCATAACTCAACATCTTTGTGACCCATTTTTGTTGCTCTTCTGAAGATAGTCTTTGTTCCAAAAAGTGTTTAAGACTATCATGATCAGTTTTTACCTTGAAGTGTCTTCCCATTAGGTAAGTTCTCCATTTCTTTAGTGCATGCGGTATTGCTAACATTTCCTTCTCATAAATAGGTTTCTGTAAATACTTTCCTTTGATTGGATGACTTTCAAAAGCAATGGGTCTTCCTTCCTGCATTAAAACTGCACCAATTCCATTTCCTGAGGCATCACATTCCACGATAAAGGTTTTTGTGAAGTCTGGTGTAGCTAAGACCGGTGCTAGGCACATTGCCTCTTTAAGACGTTCAAAGGCCTTAGTTGCTTCAGGAGTCCATGAAAATGCATCTTTCTTCAATAATGTTGTTAGAGGTGCTGCTACTCTCCCATAATTCTTAACAAACTTGCGATAATACCCTGTTAACCCGAGAAATCCTCGCAACTGCTTTATGATCGTGGGGACTTTCCATTCCTTAATGGCTTTAATTTTGTTAGGGTCTATTTTAACACCCTCGTGAGATATAATATGACCCAGATATTCCACCTCTTGTACTCAAAAGAAACATTTGGATGTTTTTTCATATAATTTTTTCTCCTGCAATAGTTTGAGCACCCTGTCAACATGTTCAACATGATCCTTCCAAGAACTGTTGTAGATTAGTATATCATCAAAAAATAATAGCACAAATTTTCTAAGGAAGGGTTTGAAAATGGAATTCATCAACCCTTGAAATGTAGAAGGTGCATTGGTAAGGCCAAAAGGCATGACCAAAAATTCATAATGACCCTCATGAGTTTGAAATGTTTTTTTTGGTATATCTTCAGTCTTCATTCTAATTTGATGATATCCTGAATGAAGATCCAAGTTGGTAAAATAAATTGATCCATGTAATTCGTCCAATAATTCATCAATCAAAGGAATGGGAAATTTATCTTTAATGGTGAGCTTATTGATCTCCCTATAATCCGGACACATTCGCCATGATCCATCCTTCTTGTGTACCAATACTACAGGAGCAGAGAAAGAACTTTGACTAGGCTGAATTATACCCGCCTCTAACATTTCTCCAATCATACGTTCAATTTTGCTCTTTTGGAAGTAAGGATATCTATAAGGCCTGATGTTTGGAGGAACACTTCCTGGAATCAAATGAATAGCATGATCATGATCACGAATAGGTGGGGGTCCTTTGGGAGTTTCAAACACCTTGGAATGATTGTCCAAGACTTGTTGGAGATCTGCAGAAATAGATGATTTTGATGTCGGAACTTCTAGTGAGCATAATTGTGCAATTACGCCTCGTTGTTCTTTCTTTAGAAAATTTTTCATGACATTAGAGCTTATTATCCTTCATGGCTTCCCTTCAATACCCCGTAATTCGACTTCCTTTCCTTCTGAAAAAAATTTCAAGAAAAGTTCTTGAAAATTAAAAACTACCGTCCCCAAAGATTGTAACCATTGTACTCCTAGTACAACATCAGCACCTCCCATAGGAATGGAAAGCATTGGACTAGTCAATACATATTCCCCCATGGTTAGCTTGATATTATGGCATTTTCCAGAGAAATTTATAGTTCCTCCATTCGCAACCATCACTTGAAATTCTGGTGCTGGGTATAGGAAACAATTTAATTCCTTGGCTACCTTACAATGAATAAAATTATGGGTGCTACCTGAATCAATCAACACTATTACCTTTTTCTTCTTGATTTGTCCTTGTATCTTGAGAGTTTGAGGAGTGGTAATTCCTACTAGTGCATTACACGATATGGTCAGATTCATTTCTTCCTCTTCTAGGGTTGGTTCCTGGTGTATATCCTCTTCTTGTTCATTTTCTTCTTCCTCTTCACAATCTATGTAAAATAATTTCTTCTCAGCACACTTATGACCTTTAGTGTATTTGCTATCACAACTGTAGCAAAGCCCTTTTGATATTTTTTCTTCCAATTTTTGTGGTGTCAACCTTGTAGGTTGTGGAAATATAGGCGTAGCAACACTTCCTACTTTATAGAATTGAGTGGTAGGCTTCCTTGTCGCCATTATTTTACATTCAACTTTTCTTGCCAACCTGAATGCCTTAAAAGTGCTTTAAAAGTTCCTTCATGTTGGATATTATCCTTTATAGTTCCTATGAAGAGATCGATCCTGTGTTCCTATGGAATATCAGTTACCCTTATATTCAATTTTTGGAATTCCTCAATGTGCTGCCCCACTAAACCCTTTTGTTTGAGATTTATCAATTGGCTAAAGAAGGTGTTGCTCTTTGTATCCTCATAATGTGCTATCATTGCTTCCGTAAAAATTTACCAAGTGACAATTTTTTTACAGGAGCAAAGCCATCAATACCATACAAATGTATTTTGTTCTAAATGTAAAGTTGCAATGCGTACCTTTTGTGTGTTTTGCACGTTATGGAGATCAAAATATTGCTCCATCTGTAGTATCCATGTTACAGGATCCTTTCCATCAAACTTCCTCATATCCATTTTTGGAATATGGTTGTTCTTCCCGCCAACATTAGAGTTTATGAAATCATGATTAACATTTATTTTGTTCTCATCATGAGGTTCTTCTACTATCTTTTCACCATTAGGAAACATTTCTTGTATCAACTTTGTCAAACCTTCAATGTTTGTTTTTAGATCATTCTTCATGTTTTCCATCTTAGCTTCCATGCCAGCTTCCATGCCATCCATCTTAGCTTCCATGCCATCCATATTAGCTTGCACACCATCCATCTTAGCTTCCACTCCTTTCTTCAAAACTTCCATTTCATTTTTTGTTGCTCTTTGCGAGAGTGAAATTTGTTGCACTTGCTCTTGTAATTTTGATAGATCATGTTGCAATTCTTCATCTTCATGAGTCATAGTAGACCCTTCTGAAGGCTTAATGGGTGTTGAATTATTTTTACGGGGCATATTTTAGAAGCCAATACTGATATCTATTCTACAATATGCCCTTGGAATCAATTCAAATTGATTCTTCAAACAAGACTTATGCAATTCGGAAAAAAATACACACCTTTTCCTTGCTTTTGAGGAGATCGATATTGAAATTGAATTATATTTGTGATTGAAGAACTTAAATATTTTATTTTCAGTATCAACGTAGTCCTCTGAATTATCTTTCGAATGCCACAGGTCTGACCTGATTTGGATTCTCCAAGACAAAGTTGTGTCCAATCTCCCACAATGACCTAATTATGGACTGGTTCAGTAGAGCTAACTTGTACGACTTGCCTCGTGTCACTTTTTCATCCTTCGTCTTTGAAATTGATAGCCAAGAAACTAAAGTCCATGTAATTGCGACAAATTTTTACAGCACTCTAATCCGATGCCCGGAGATAGAGCTATTGAACTTTTCCCACGATCACGTCTTTTAGATGAAATTCAGGAGCTTGAAAAAGCACTACCTTCCACAGATCATATCTCCAAAAATATTGTGAACCAAGCTCTGAAATATTTTGATGAATTTCTTTAGGATTTCAGCTTCGCACCATAAGAATTTCAGATTCTGAACCTTCGTAGAAGAAAAATTTATAGCACAAATTCCACGATGACCTGTTTAGGATCCTGAAAAAAGACCTAACTTCCACAGATCATATCTCTAAAAATATTGCGAACCAAGCTCTAAAATTTTTATAAAATCTTCCTCAGGATTTCGGCTTCACACCCAAAAAATTTCAGCTTCTGAAACTTCGTAGAAAAAGAGTTATAGCGAAAATTCCACGATGACCTGTTTGGAGCAGCGAAGCGCTAGAATCCAAAGCTCTGATACCAAATGTTGTGTAACCAGCTCCAAAAATAGAAGAAAAGAGATATCAACGCCTTAGAAATAAGCCACTTCAAGGGAGAAACCTCCAATACATTACATGAATGAACAATTCTTGGATGATGCAATTTACAAAACCTCCTTTCTATATATAGGAGTCCATGGGGCCATAATGTAATCCTAGTGGGCCACAATGTAATCCTAGCCAACCTAACAATAATAATTTAAGGGCACAATAATAACAAAATGGGGGTTACAAGGGTACAATGATAAAAATAAGGGGGTTACACTAACAACAATAAGGTACTATACTAGTCATATAGGGACCTAACAAAGATCATCTATCTTGCCCTTAGTATATTTTTTATTTTGACCTTAGTTTTCTACTCTTGTTTGCTATAAATTTGACGCCATTTCCCAATGGTTAGGTAGATCTTTCTATGGTTTCCCTTGTAGTCCTTTATTCCCACCAAAATTTTAAAAATAAAACCAAATTGTCGACTCATAGCTAGCCTAAAATTCATTACAAAACAAAGCTAAATCCTGAGGAGAGATCCCTCTTCGGAATTTAGGAAGGTTAGATCCTAGATTTCAAAAGAGGTTCTTCATTACCCCTTGTTTTCTTTAACTATAAACCAAAATCCCATGACCTAAGAATTACTAGAGTGATAACAAGAGGGAAGGAGGATTTGAAACTCCCCCTATATAAAGCCACCAAAAGATGAAGAAATGGTGATCACATTGTTATGCTGGCCAAAGTTGTCCAAGAAACAACAGTAGTGTGTGACACAAAGTTGGAGCTTAAAAGGACTTGATCGTTGGCCACCCAACAATCCTAGTCCACCACGCCAGAGAGAGAGAGGGAGACTATGTCAGAGACAGAGCTTGGAAGGCAACATCCTTGCATCGAGACCTAGAGCCACTGCCTAGGTGCCCTTTGGCAAGTGGGTAAAATTTCTTCTCCATTTCAAATGTTTAATAAGAAGAGGCCTTTGATTTGTCATTGGTATTATTATCATTTTCACTCCCTTTGATAGCTTTTGTACATTTGTGTTTGATTTTTAGTTTAACCAGAGCATACTTTAGCATATTGTTTCTATTAAATTTTATGCTTTTGAGCACCACCACTTTTTGCTTGTAACCAATAGTTTAAAGAGTAGACCACACTCTTCAAACTGGTGTGATTCCGTACACCGATGCAACAAATCCACCACTACAAGAATGCACTTGTGTTCTTCTATGCTTTTTTAAAATGCAATTATAACAACATCACAAAATTAAAAGATCATGGGTAAATCTAGTAGCTGGCGGACCCATATGAAATTATATTTACAAATTCAGCCAACATACCCTTGAATTATTCATGTGAATCATTAAAACTTGTGTTAGTAAGAATTACCTTGGGCTTACTAATCAAAGAAAAATGAATTTCTTCTTTATTTCTTAGCTCTTGTAGTAGTTTCTTCCCATCCATAAGTAAAACACGAGAGGTATCTTCCTCTTTCAGATCCTTATCCTCCAAAGGAAATAGTAGATTTTTTTTTCCATTTTTCTCAAGGGTGTAGGTGTTCCTCTTACCCTCATGAATGTCTTTCCTATCATATTTCCATGGTCTTACCAACAACATAGGATAGACATCCATTGGAAATATATCACATAATACCTTATTCTTGTAATTAGCAATCTAGAACTCCACTTTGCACTGTTCATTCACCAATATTTTATGGCCCTTTTGCATCGAAGACACCTTGCAACATGTGGGATGTGCTATTCTCTTCAGCCCCAAATTCTCTACAATTTCTATGTATACCAAGTTATCTATGCTATCGCTATCAATCACCACTTTGAAACACTTCCCTCTTGATTTGCATGTGGTTGTAAATAAACAAAAAAATTGTGTCGATTCCTTAACTTCCTTTTAGACTTAATCAAGATTATCTTCATCATACTTATTCTCCTACCTTTGGTGTTTCTTCATGGATAATTGCAGCTAAATTTTCTTCTTGTTCTTCTTCCATATTTTCTCATCTTTGGTTTGCAAGATTTTTTCTGGAAAATCCCATGACATATGTCCCAACTTCCCCCATTTGTAACATTAAAATTTGTACCCTCTTCCTAGACCATATCCTATTGAGAAAGGCCTTCTTCCTCTTGATTGAACTCCTCTTCATGATTGATTTCTTCAACCACCTTTTCTTTCGTTTGGAGATTATTTTTTTTCCTGGTAGTTGGTTTGTCCTCTTCCCCTTACATGACTCCTCCCTCTATTCCTTTGGATTTTATTTCTAGCTAATGTTTCCTCTTCTTTCAAGGAAAATCGGTAGGAATATTCTATAGATATGGGAGAAAAATAAACAAAACTCATCTCAAATTGTGAATTGCAACCCATTTCTATATCCAACAACCTTTTTAGGTGTCTCTTCGATGTATCTTGCTCTAATATTCACCTTCTTAAATTATTCGGTATACTCTTTGTTGGAGTGTGTTTGGTGCATGTATGTACGAAATCACACCAAATTAAGGGTTGTGGTCTACCCACTTAAGTTATTGGTAACAGACAAAAAAATAAGTGGAGTCAAGGAAGTTGGTGGAACAAGCTAGAATCATAAGCATACTAGATAGAGAAATAGCATTCATACATAAAATAAAACTAAACTAAAGACTAAAAAAAATAAACATGAGCTCTGAAAAGAGTAAAAAAACAACAATAATACAAACAGTGGCTCTTGGCCCCTCTTATTGAGTGTTGGTAGCAATAAGAGTAAAACTTTACCCTCTTGCCAAGGGGCCCCTAGAACATGGGTTCTAAGTCCCGATGCAAGGATTTTTTATCCCCAGCTTGTCTCGGTGTAGTCTCCCTCTCCCTCTACTATGGTGGACTGAACTTGTTGGATGGCCAACAATTGAGGCCCCTCTATCGTCAGCTCTAGATCACACACTGCTGGTGTTGCATGGGCAATTCTGGCCAGTATAAAAATGTGTTCACCCATTATTCATCTCATGGTGACCTTATATAGTAGATTTAAAACCCTCTTTCACTCTCTTGGTACATTGTGGATGGTGACCCAAGAGAGGGGTATGATTCCTTTGTGTGCTCCAAATATTCCATTGTGTGCTCACTTGATGTTTAAGAAAGTGTTGTTGGTTGTCCTTAGTTAGCCTCAAGTGAGGAATCACTTGTCCTATGCTTTGTGTGGTCCTGGAAAGTTACATTTGGCCACTCCCAGGATTGCGCACATTTCGGGTCATAAGGCACACAAACGCACTCTTCACGAATGATAATGTGCGCAGAAGCATTTAGGACTTGTTCAAATTTGGTTTTTCCTTAGACCTTAGAGATTTTTAAATACTTTCTAGATTCTATAATGTCTTCCAGCCCTGTAAATCCTTCTACTTGACATTATATAATGTTGTCTTTGGTTGTAAAATTTTGGACTGTTAACAGTTTCCCCCTAATGTGTGAGGTCTAGGAATAACTGTATAGCCGAAATACATTATAGTTTCTTTTCTATATATCATGTGTAGAGAGAGAAAGAGAGACCTGCGTGAAACTTGGAATTGAAAACACCCTGCACCTGTTCCAAGAATGATCATGTCCTAAGCGACCCCTGTAAGCAAATATAATACAATACATATACAAATTTTCTGCTAGGTGGGCATGTTCCATGCTCATGATGTTGTGGCTAGTTAAACAAATCTATTTTGAAAGATATATGTTCTGTCTATATCACTGATATGGTAATGATCTGGTGGTTGCTGATGATGACTGTTGATGCCCTCAAGGGTGTTTTTTCTTTGACAATAGGTGGAATATGGTAACCATGTGCGTAAACTCGGTATGGCATATAGCTGCGCATTGTACGTATAGACGATGGTTGGGACCTTCCCATGTAACAATTACTGAGAGAGATGCTTATGGAGGCACGGGTCTTTGATGAATTTGTTCAAAGTGCAATGGTTGTAAGGTATGATACCATCTTGACATGAGAGCTTTTGTTGTAGTCAAATGTTACAAGGATCGATGACATCTATGGGAAATGATGTCTCCCATAGTGCCACCCAAGGATGCCCCTTTTTTGGGGCAGGGTTAACCCAAGGTACCACTTCCTTTTTGGAAAATGGGTGTCGAAGTCGAAAAAAAGGAAGCCTCAACCGAATGAGGGGTCACCGACATGAGGGATCGGGGGCCTGGATATGATGGGTTTAACATAGGAATGTTGGCAAGGGGTGACTGAAAACTGATGATGGGGATTCAGTGGCCCAAGGTTAGAGTATACTAAGTAGCTTGGCTATAGTCATACTTATTTCTGATGGGGAAATCCCTGGAGTCAGTAGGACTTCAAGGGTGGGTATAAATTGGCTATGAATGTCATGGTGGCTTGCATGTGGGGGTGTAATACTTCGACCAAGGGTGTTTAGGGACTGCTCCATGGTAGAAAAATATGGATGGGAAGGTGAAGGGACATAGTGCACCATTCGAGGCCTTTGTATAGTTACCAAAAGAATAAAATAATAGGGTTTGGTTTGCACAAAACACAAAGACAGGTACCCCAAAACATAAAAGTGTTTGCTCACTGATGTTATGAGGAAGGTGTTTTGTTGAGGGTTGGGGTCCAATTGTTTGGTCTCATGTGTGGGGTAGATGAAGCAAATGAAAAAGTATCGTAGATGGGATTATGCTGGTGGAGGTATGGTGGGCCAAATATGAGGCATGGTAGTGCAGTTTTGATCTCCTTACACAACCTCATTGTCCAGGAAGGGGGTTTTATATTGTATGGTAAACTTGACCTTATGCATGGTGAATGCATGGGCATGAGGTGCTTCCTGGACTAAATTAGTATGGCCATGGCATCACTCTGTTGTGTTATATGGTCTACTATGGGTGACGAGCGCCATGGAGAGGAGGCTCTATCGAAAAATGAGGATGTTTATCATGTGCATGGTGAGGTGATCATAAACACGGTCGGATATGAGGACCTTATGGTTGATTTCTGATGGAGAAATGATGTCAGGATATGCATAGTTTACTGGGACTCTATCATGTTGGGGGTAGAGTGGTACCTTCTCTGGAACTTTGAGAAGATGACATTGTGGATGGTTTGTGAGTTGTTCCTGCAAAACCAACTACCTCAAGTGAAAGAATATTATTTATCAAATATTATTGAAATTCATGAGCTTTAAAAAAGAAGATGAGAGAGGGCATACCTATCGACGCTGAAAATTTATTTTTTTTGGAGTGCAATTATGTGGGATCACCTCTATTTGTTATGGAGTGTTAATCACGATGTACCTTACGGTTCATAGAATAGACCTTCTCATCTCTCGTTATGTTCCTCCCAAGTTTTTGAAAAGGGTGATATATATCTGACTATGGCCCTAATTCAATTCATTTGTATTTGCTGAGTTTTTGAGAGGTCAAAGGCTTCTACGTAGTAGTTATTGTCGTTGCGGTTAGCCTGAGCACTAGGTATTAGCGATATCTTGCACAGGTAACCTCCATGACATCCTGTACTTTAATTTTTTCAGTTTGAAGGTGTCGGGGTCTGTACAGACTAGATTTTTACGGATTCTAGGTGTTTTTTGCCCTAGATTGCATGGGCGATCAGGGTAAAGGTGCGCCCTATGTGGACATTTTCAGGGGATCAACGCACTAAAAGCGCTATATTCCCCTTATTTAACGTGTCTTAAGAGAAACTTTGACAAATACAGGTGCACCTTAAGAGCGCCTGTCTGAGGGACAGGTACGCAAAGCTGCGGCAAAAACATTTTTTGGTTTTCGCGTATATTTTTGTTTTTTTGTTGTTGATGGCTACTTGTTTTGATGATAGGTTGTTGTGGAGGGAGTGGGATTGACCCGAGCTTCATACTACGCTAGATGCTAATGCTAGGGTGCATTTTCAACTGGTCCAATGGCTCTCGTGAAGTTCGCGGAGAATGATATTCTTCGGTTGTAGGACCGATTTCTATAGTATTTGATTTGACACTAGCGTAGGAGGCGCAAAATGTTCACGTTGCATGGGAAGAACCTGGTTATCCATCCTAGGATGGATGTGTACTTTGTGACTAGGTTACTGCCTCATGGTAAGGCACTGAGATATCCACTCCCTTCCGGGAGAGTGGATCTGGAGAGGTTTTGGAGACGTCACTGTTCTGGGGCGCCTCTTAGAGAATGGTGCATCAGCATTGCATATGTGATAGATTTGGTAGAGTGATGTGCTCTGGGAGTGATTGTACAACTTGTAGGGTCGTCAGCTCCACATCGGACATCATGCCCGCAGGTTGGGGTATTGCGCCGATTGAGGTCCAGAAATTTCTTTCATTTTTCATGTTTTTCTATAACGGGATGGTGGCGCAACTCCAAAAGCTCCATAGTGGATTGAATTTGTTTGCGTATGCCAACATTTTGTGTAGCATTATATATGAGAGGGTGTTGCTGCTGAGGCCAGTGGTAGTGGTTCCTCCTGGGGGGCCACGGGAGCCTTGGATGAGGAGGTGGGCCCCGGTTATGCCGCGAGGCGGTGGTGGCATGGTTGGGCATTATTGGAATGCCACGATAGAGGCCTAGTTTGAGGTGAACCCACAGATGATCTTGTCATTCCCATATGCAGGGATGGACTTTTAGGGGGATCCGAATATTGGTCTCCCTCCTGGTTATGCTTGGGGGCCCAAAGGTATGTTGTGTACATTTTCAACATTTATTTGAGTATATATGTACTTACGTGTTTTTATAGTGACACTGACATAGTTTTGGTTACTCTTGTAGATGTCGGTGAGGTGGGTAACCCCGTGGCTCAGTTGGCTAGCCGCGATTGTCTATGGTGACCAAGGGGTGGGCAGGGAGGAGTTGCTGCTAGAGGACCTAGTGGTGGTGTTGGCCCGTTAGGAGAGGGCAGCAGCTCAACTGTTGTTGAGGCTGCGGCCGAGAGATATCGTGCTGACGCAGCAGTGGCACGTGCAGATATGGAAGATGCTCATATCGTGGAACTAACTGCTCGGGTGTTAGTTCTGGAGGATTCCTGGGTTCGAGTGGAATGTTTGACCCAGGGGGTGCCAGCTGAGAGATTTATGGATGACCTCAATGAGGTCTAGTTAGAGACTATAATGGCCTGGGAGAGGGAATATCGACCTGTTTTACATCGGGTAGCAATCTCGGTGGTAACATCAGCTCCAGTGGTGGCACCAAGAGTGGTTGTGGGTCCAGGTGCCCCTCTTGCAGAGGCACCACCCTAGAGTATACTTATACATGGAGAAATCATCATGTGGATGCTTCCCCTATTTTTGATGACTTTTTGTATCTTTTGGCTAGCCATTGGGTCAGAGACACTATTTTTGTAGATACCCTTCAGTATAGCATCATACATAAACCGAAACATGTGACACATCATGTAGAGCCGCAAAAAATATCTCTTATATATATATATATATATATATATATATATATATATATATATATAGATGAGAGATATTTTTTGCGGCTCTACATGATGTGTCACATGTTTCGGTTTATGTATGATGCTATACTGAAGGGTATCTATGTTTCCAATTTTTATCTATGATGGTTTATTCGAGATGCATTCTAGTTTATAATATTGTTGGCTATGCAATCAGCTACTTGGTTTTGACTCCTTGGTACATGTGTAAATGTGATATAGTCAAATTGTCTGCTTAATCATTTTGCACACAAACATTTTGTCAACAGATGTGTATCTCTTGTCTCAAATGTTTGATTTAATTGTGACAGTACTAATTGGGAAATGAGGTAGATATGCATATGGCACATACCCTGATGGGGAGGATCGTACATAATTCCGATGACAGTGTCATATTCTGCCTAATTTTTTGTTGCTGAGCCGTTGCACACATTGTTTGAGCAGAGTGGCGATCGATTAGGATAGTAGATGACCCAAGCATCTGCGGCTAAACTTTAAGACCATGTTGATGCTCCATCAGCAAATCTGAAATACGTTTCAGGTTGGTTATCCATGTTGGTACCTTGAGCACTTTTAATAAGTATTTTTTTCAAAAAAATTTAGTGGTTGGGGTTGTGTATGTTTACTCTAGGGAAGGGCCGCTTTGGCCCTCATCGGTAGAATTTCTTGAGGTAAAGTTCAATGATGGGGTTGCTGAGGCATGTCCCTTCCGGTCCCGTCAAGATGCATGCCCCCTTTTGGAAGCAATGTTTGATGATGCAAGGTCCTTTCCACAAGGTTTCGAACTTTCCTGTCCATAGGGCTTCTTTTGCGACATCATAGTGGAGGACTAGCTCTCCCCCAATGAATGAGAGAGGGTTGATGTGGTGATCGAATGATGCTTTTACCCTTTTCTTGTCAGCCTCATTGTGTTGCAACGGCCTTCATTGACTTTCATCGACGAGATCTAGTTGTATTAGGTTTTTTTCTAGAGGTTGGGTATCATCAAGAAGTTCGATGGTGGCATGCAAATTTGGGATCTTGCGAAAATCAATGCAGAAGCGCAAGGTACCTTGATTTTTTGTGATAGGAATAGGGTGTAAATCTTGAGATGTGGGGGCAACTTCAATCCTATTTCCGATATGTGATCATACAAATCATATATGGTGGATCTTGTCATCGACATTTGGTAGGGGAAGAATCTCCGTAGTGGGATTCTACGTGAGAGCAAGGTTGGGTTCCCCACTAGGATGGTCAATTTCCTGTAAGTGGAAATTGTGCCTGCCAAAAAGGTGCCTGAATGCTTCCAATAGCTAGCATACCTCTGGTGTGTGATTTTAGCCAGTGCAGATACTGCATGGTATCACTGAGCCAATGGATTAGATTGAATGGGAATTAATGCTACTCGACATCCTGGATGTGGATGCTTGGAAAGGATCTGTCATAGAAGAGGGTTTCTTCTGCTTCCATTTCCATCTTGTTGGCTTATATGTGCCTACCTCTTTGGGGGAGTGTAGACTCAACGCTGCTCTTGTCGCCTTTAACTTTGGGAGGTGTGCACATTTAATCATATGGTGAAAGTGTGAACAAATTTGGCAATAGGTACGCGTGATGTTCTCTTGGTTAGAGAGAATTTTCTGAGGGAGAGAAGGGACTATGAAAAAATTATTTGCAAGGGGCTTTAGTTCTCTACACTAGATGACTCGATGGTCATTCAGGTTGCATAGTCCGCATGTTATCCTCGGCTTAGCCTGGGTGATGTTTGGTTGGTTTATCATCCTGGTTTGCTCCCCAAGCCCCTATGGGGGTGGGGTTGTTGACCCCATGGTATAAATTTTATACCACTTACGGAGGTCATCCTCCCTCATCTCTATGGTATGAATCATGTCGATGGTAGGAAAAAGTTGCGAGGCATGATTGAAGTGTCGCTCATAATGGTTTCCTTGACATATTAGGTATAATATCCTTGATATGGGGGTTCCATCATACTGAGTTTAAGGTTTGGCGGGGAACCAGTGTCGTAACGCTGCTAAATCAGGACAAGTGGTGACCGCATCATTGGCTATTTTGCATAACGTGCATGTTGGTCTTCTCTATTGAGAGAGGTTGGGGGTAACTAGGGGTTCTTTGATTGGTCACTTTTCTACTGACAAGAACATTATGGATCTGCTCGTCACATATTCTTGGATTGTGGAGTTGTTCGTAGACTCCGCATCCATGTCATCTTCTTGGGAGAGGCAGACTATGGCTGAGCGTAAACTAGAAAGGGCTAGCCAGAATCAAGGGATATAGTGACAATTCTCCGAAAGGTGATTGTCAACGCATAACAGACATGTGAATTTCTCTGCCCCCAATCCAACATAGCAAACCCTTTATATAGGATACCATATGTGGATGAGTTTCAGGGTTGTGCACTCTTTGAGGAAGAAACCATAGTCATCGCATAGTATGCAATGGATAATAGGAGGGGGCATGATAGGGGGTCTTTTTTGTGGCCTTAATTGTTCCTGTAGGTATATGATGGTACGAGGTTCATTTCTAGATGCCTGGGTGGAGGGATCCTCTTGATAGGATTTCTTGATGGCATGTAAAGCGTCCCTATATCATGGTATCTCTGTGAAATGATGGGTATAGTGACCGTAGTTGCTATAGAGAGCTCATGGATGATTGGTACGCAATGCTTAGCCTTTAACTTTGGTGGTAGGTTTCTTTTTATGGGAATGCACCATCGCGATTCCCATCTCAGAACCAATGAGTGGTTTTAGTTCATCCACCTTAGGGAAGATATGGGTAGTGTGATATATTACGTCAGATATGGTGCAGACTGGTGATTCCCATTGTATGGTAGGGGTCACCATCTTCTTTCCTTTCTTCTTGATTTTCTTAGCCATGATCACTATTTTTGCAATGGTAATTTCCCTTATAGGGGTGGTTTTGACCATTTCTTGGACGAGTGGGGCCTCCTCAGGACTGAGGGGCCTCAATCCTATGGCAGCGATGTGGGTGGCTCCTATTCCTGCTGGGGGAATGAGGTACCAAATTGGTATTTCCAATGATATGTTTGGTAATACCACTATTTCCAAAACCTATTGGGAGATGAAACCAGCTAGGGGGTAGAGGAAAGGGGTTTGGAAGGTGACGTAGGATAGAGAGGTTGCCATGGCCGATGAATTAGTGCCATTACTACTTGTGTTGGTGTCCTGAATAGCTTCGGCACTTGAATTGGACATCATGCACATCAGAGCCCCTGTGACATCATGCGATGACTCAGGGATTATGGGAGGATCTCCTAGGAATGCCACTAGAACGGATGATGGTTTGAATTGGCCAGGGCAATATTGTTGGTATTGTGAGAGAGCATCTGAGGTTTTATCTACAAAGGGTAGAATTACATCAGTGTTTGTTAGGGATCACTTCTCTCTATGCGTCAATTGGTCTACAGTAATGATGCAATCCTCATGGGGGAGGATCATGATGCGAAATATGGAGCAGGATATGGCAGATATGGCATACATATAACTCTTCCTAAGGAGTATATTATAGTCTAGGTGAGCATCCAAGAATTCAATGTCTATGTGGACCGTATTTCTGGCTAAGAAAATTGGGATGTTTTGTTTGAGGCTAACGGGGGTTAATGGATGACTGTTGCATGCTCTAAGCATAATGAATGAGGGTTTTATTTCGGGAGACCCTAACTTCTGCCAAAATTTTTTGGACATGATGTATGTGGATGCATCCTCATCTATAACACATTGGTGAATTTTGATATTCTAGACTGACATTGGTATCTGGAAGGTGACCATGGAAGGAAGCCTAGGGTTGGCTTTTTCTAAGTGAAAATCCATTAGGCACATATCGGTAGGGTCGATAGCACCTAATGCAGAGAGTAGGGATTTCTGTTGTTTTGGGCATGACTACAATACTTCCAAAGCTGACATAGTAGCGGGAGATTGTGCTAAATCGTCCATGATAATATAGTTATGGGCCACTTTGGAGTAGTTTCCTGCTCGCCTATTGGGTCCCTTCGCCATTTTTGGAAATGGTTCTATAGGCACATTTGAAATGGTCAAAAGTGCATTCGGTGCATTGGTGCTTTCCCGTGATGCATTGGTGTCTGGTGGGGTGTCATAATTGCGATTCCGTGTTTGGAAAAACATCTCTTCACTAGTCATGTAGATTCCATTACTTATTTTCTGGGATTCATCTGTATTTTTCTACTAAGAAGCTTCCACTGATGGGGGGAAGTTTCTTGCATCACATTTGGTTGTTGGGAAGATCCTCCTTGTCTTCAGTTACTCTGTAGCTTCTTCAACTTGGGGAGATTGGGAAAGTGGTGAGTATAGTGGCCGTACTCACCACATATTGAACAAGAATGGTTTTTTCGAAGAGGTGGTCTTTTTCTCTACCATTGGGCATTTCTTGGCTCCTGGTTCTGATTCCAGTTGGATTTGCCTCTAGCCTGGGATAGCAATGGGCATTTTTGGTTGTTGACCCCCTCTTTAGGGTTCCCATTTCGCTTGTTTTTTTATTTTTTCTTCACCGCGTTAGGAGGCTGATTCTCCTGGTTGTATTGGTGTGGTTGGTTTTCGGACGGCTACACAAAGTTCACCTATGCATTGGTCTACATAGCCGGGTCTTGTGCTGGGGAGTGGGAATAATGCGGTCCCTGGTTTGCACCTGGCTATTCGAGGGGAGCTATTCCATTAATGTTTCTTTCTGTGTACTGGGTCCCCTAAGGCAGAGGATAAGGTTCTCCCTGGTGATACATTGGTGGCCTATTTGTCGAATTTTGCTGAGGCATATGATGACTTTAAAAACTAGGTTGAGGTGTGTTCTGGGTGTAACTGTACATGTAATCGGGGTTTTGACTGCTACTGCCTAGGTATCCTTGGGTCAGTGACCCAATTAGTCCATCTGCAAAGTTCAACGCACCTGGAAATTCTTGATAAGTTTGCAGGAATGGGACATTAGGCAAGATGTTCTAAATGCACCCTGACTGGGTATAAATCAGCTCAAGCTGCTCGGATTTTTTGATGACGACCTCTTCGGATGCGAGCCTTTGCTACGCCATGTCCTTTGAAATATCTAACGTAATATTTTTTAGGAACAAATCTAAAAGAACACGATCTCCAAGTTTAGCTTTACATAAACTACGACGTCACCTCCATTCATGGAAATGATCTAAGATATGGATGGTGGGGGTTTGTCTAAAATGTGTCAGTAATTCCATTTTGGAATCATGGTGAATGCGTAACTAAAAATATGTTAGGAATGCAGTGGTGAGGGTGCCAAAGGTTCCATGTGAAGCTGAGGGTTGCTCGACGTACCACTTCACAGCCACTCTAGTCAGAGTGCGTTGAAATAGTCTCAATCAAATAGTGTCGTCAATGATACTATTCGATGAGCACCATAGGTGGAAGGTCATGACATGATTACCTAGGTATTTTGCATGCTTTCCTTTGAACGTTGGAATATCCAAAGGGAGCTTTGTGGGCATGGGAGACCATGTAGGGTTGTGTGTGATGGGGTCATTTGTTAGCTTGGTTAAACCAAGCAGATTCAACAAAGATAAGAAAGGTGGTTAGGAGGTTGATGCCATTGCAGTGTGTGAAAACACAAAGTTCTGGTTAGGAATAGGGTTGGTCTATGACATACCCTATTGTGTATTCGGCTGGCTTCCCAAATAGGACGCACTCCTCTGCCCCCTAAAGGTCATGGGAGGAGTGGTTTGTGGTGTTGTGTTGGGAGACTGACTAGGGTTCCCAACTAAGGATGCCTCAATAAAGGATGAGCCAATAATGGTGGCATCATTCCATCTTTGATGCCTAAACAGCGAAAGACCTAGAACCCCTCCCGGTAATGGGGGGAGGTCCAGAAGACGCCTAGATTGACGAGGTCCCACTGGGTCTGTTCTGGTGTTGATCAGGTTTGGTTTTGAAAATTTTTGAGAGGATAGAGTCTATGATCAAAGAAAAATTCTTTTGACATACATAAAACAAATCGAAAATAAAATAAGTTCTCCCTTTAAATTAATCTATGTGATCAAGCAATTAAAAATGTGGTTTTTGTTTGTTTGCGTATAATACTCAAAAACCTAGAAGACCGATTCATTCTCACACACTCAAATGTAACTGGGCCTTAAGAATATATATTGCGAGTTTTGGCACACCGTCCCATAAGAGATCGCGATGCCCCCAGTCAGCTGAAAAAAATGCACCAAGGTAAGGGTAGAGGGTCTGGCGCTTGCCTGCACTGTCACCTATAGGGAAAGGATGCCCTATTTTTGGTCACTAAAGTACCACCATTCCACATGAGAATTCAAGTCTTGGGCTTCTTGGTAAGTCATCTAACAATACCAAGTATCATCCAAGTCAAGTAGCCCTGACTGATACTTGCCTGCAATGTGCCTAAGCCTAACCCCCTTTGTAATGGGTCCCTGCCACACTCGAGTTTTCTTTTCCATGGGCTTATAGGTGGATTTGAAGCTCCCTAAGAAGTCAAATTCTATGTTTCAAGATGAAGAGTAATCAAGGTGACATATTTGATTCCTACCCCCTTGATCCTAACTTAAGCTATAAATTCTTTTGTGGCCCCTGTGGGGAGAATTTAGTGAGTTTGGTTAAGTTAGTTTTAGGTGTCTTTGCTTTGATTAGTGGCTGAATGTGTGTGAGAATAAATTGGACAAGCACATAGTTTGAATGTGTGGATATTTGAATATCCTGTTCAAAATCACCTATTTAAACTATGTTGTATTGTTCCTTGCTCAAAGAAAAACATGTGCGAATTATGGGCCGCTTTCTATTTTTCCTAGTTAATCTATGTGATCAACTATAGGGAGATGGAAAATTTTGAATAGGGAGTGTTCATATGCTCACCTAATATCACCGAAGGGTGCAAAGGTAGCATAGATTACTTGTTCTTCTCTAAACAATTCAATCCTAGTCCCGAAAATCCTAGTGCCAAAATTGAACTAAAATAAAACTTTTACATTAGAAAAAAGAAACTAGCTACACATGCATGGTCTTGGCTGACTTAATTTGGCTAGTTATCTAGTTGTGTTGGTACCAAAATTTTCAAAACATACAAAAAAAATCAAAATGCAAGTTATTTTTCCCTCGTGCTTAAATTATGTGTGAACTTTTAAAAAATCAACTTGGAATAAAACTGACACTAAGCCTACAAAAAGTATCTAAGAGTGATTTTTAGCAAGTTGCGGGGTACCACAACCAGTGTTGGAAGGTGTATTAGGGGCTGCCAAGCACTTTACAAGCAGGACAAGGTAAAAGTAAGGGAGAATTTTCTCTTTCTGTATTTTAGACGCAAAAGGCTGAAACAAGTGCGATGTCCCTGTGTGGGTCAGCTCTGGATGTACACCTTGGGCGCATCTGTGGGAAGAAAAATCTTGAAAAGTCCTACACAAGAAATTTTTGGAGTTTTTCTGCTTCATTCTATGACTTGGGATGAAGTAGGGAATGTAAGATAAATCAGGGGAAATTCAGCTCCACTCCACAGCACAGACAACACTCTCTGCATAAAAATCACAACCACATAAAATTGGAAATAAACACTAGTGGAGTCACCAATCCTATTGGAGTGCGTTTGGTGCACGTATATAAAAAATCACACCAAATTAAGGTGTGTGGTCTACCCACATAAGTTACTATTAACCAGTAGAAAAAGAAGTGGACTCAAGCAAGTTAGTGGAACAAGCTAGAATCATAAGCATACTAGATAGAGAAATAACATGCATACATAAACTAAAAATAAAACAAATAAACAAGAGCTCTAAAAAATATTCAAGCAACAAAAATAATATGAACAGTGGCTCTTGGTCACTCTTATTGAGCGCTCGTAGGAATAATAGTGAAACTTTACCCTCTTGCCAAGGGGCCCCTAGAACATGGGTTCTAAGTCCTGATGAAAGGATGTTTTTTTCCCAACCTTGCTTCCCTGCAGTCTCCCTCTCTCTCTACTATTGTGGATTGAACTTGTTGGATGGCCAATGATTGAGTTCCATGTATCTTCAGCTCTGGATCACAAACTCCTGGTATTGCACAGGAAGTTCTGCCCAGCTTAACAATGTGTTAACCCATTCTTCATCTCATGGTGGCCTTATATAGGATATTTCAAATCCTCCTTCCCTCTCTTGGTACATTGTGGATGGTGACCCAAGAGAGGGCTATGATTCCTTTGTGTGCTCCAAATATTCCATTCTGCACTCAGTTGATGTTTAAGGAGGCATTGGTGGCTATTCTTAAGAGGCTTCAAGTGAGGAATCACTTTTCCTATGCTTTGT
Source organism: Pinus albicaulis (assembly GCA_034641835.2). Taxonomy (NCBI): domain Eukaryota; kingdom Viridiplantae; phylum Streptophyta; class Pinopsida; order Pinales; family Pinaceae; genus Pinus; species Pinus albicaulis. Next base: position 1,201,670,677 of record CM076581.1, on the reverse strand, counting down.
GTGGTCCCAAAAAGTGACATTTTGACACTCCCAGGATTGCACGCATTTTAGGTCATAAGGCGCACAAAGGTGCTCTTCATGAAGGATAATGCACGCAAAAGCATTTAGGAATTTTTAAAATTTGATTTTTCCTCAGACCTTAGAGATTTTTAAATACTTTCTAGATTTTGTAATGTCTTCCAGCCTTGTAAATCCTTCTTCTTGACAATAGATATTGTCGTCTTCTCTTGTACGATTTTCCAGTGTTAACACTCTTTAACAGTCAATGACCTTTGTTTCAAATTTTTCATTTTCCTTAATAAATATAACTATTAAACTTTGGGAAAATATTTACCTTTTAGCTTTGCCACCATTTTTCTTGAGCTTTTGATCTTGGATATTTTTTTTCTTCTCCTCTCTTCTTGAACTCCATCCCACAAAAGAGTTGTGTATCCTTTCAATCTAGTAACAACAAAATTCACCTGTTTTTCTTCAGCTACCTCCTCGTACTCAAAATACTTATCTAAAACATTGATCCAATATATTAGTTCCTAAGGTTCCAATCTACCTCTGTAAGTGGGTATCTCCTTTTTAGGCATTCAAATAGCCCCAATCATTGACCTCATAAATTTAATTTCCGTGGGCTCAATCCCATGTTCCTCATCTTCCACTGGAGAATATTCGTCAGATTCACTGACCTATCAAGTCTCTAGATCTATTTTCTTGTTCATCTCTAAGAGTTATATCCTTTCATGGATACGCCTCGTGTCCTCCCTATCTCAAGCATTAGTTTTTGGTCTTCCCCTTCAACCTTGTCCTCCCCATCAAGAGTGAAATGCCATTTCACACTCTCTCTTTTTATGTAATGGCTTTGATACCAGAATTAATGTTAGATTATGCATGACCTGCACCAATATTAATGGTTGAAGTGCACAAAAATCATTAACTCATTTACACTTTTGAATCATTTCTGATTCGCAGAATATCCAACAAATGTCTAACATATATTTTTATTTTTTTCCTTCTGAAATTGCAAAAAATGAGTACATACATTCATAGATAATCTCATATCGAATAAGACTTATATAATTATTAAAATTTCTAAAATCTATATGTGTTGGAATTTTCCAAAAAATGAATCCAAGATCCTTGTTTTTCTCCAAAAATTCTTAGCTTTCTGCAGATTTTTTTCCTTCTACAAATTTAATATATTTTTATAAACTTAATAAAAAAATACTTACATCTCTATACACAAAAGTAGATAAGACCTTTTTATTTTTCCTCACATCATTCCTATCTAAAATTTTTTATACTTAAACTAAAACAAAACGAGTTTACTAACAAAATAAAGCAATCTAGTTCCTTCTACATTTGTAGTACCCCTATTCGTAGATTTCATGTTGTGTAAATAAAATCATTGTTCAGGTGGACATATGGGATAATTATTTATGAACATATTTATTTCTGAAATAATAAATAATTATGAATTAAATATTAATGTGGTAAAGACAAAGTAATGGAGACCAAGAAATAATTATCCTTGGCGATGGACTAGTATTCCAAACTTTCCAAAAACTCTGCAGAAAAGCCTTGGAGAAAAATTAAATAGATAATTTTATTAGATGGAAGAAAAAGATCTAATAAAATCCTCAGTAAAGCGGAAAGTAACTAAGAAGAGGCAAGAATAAAAGTGTGTTAAGGAAATTTTTTTAAAGAAATATTTTGTGGAAAAAACAAAAGAAAATCCTAGGCTATGGGAAACAACATCCCATAATAACGGGACACCATTATGGAAACAGGCTGGGGGAAAGAAGCCTTAAAAGATCCATCACTAGTGTGACAAGGGGGTTGCCTACACAGGGAATTATTGGTCTCTTCTCGGGGGAGAGCTGAGGAGAATCTTGTGGTTGGGAGGAAAATCAATCTTTACAAATTGGTATGTGCTTACTGTGATTTTCTAAATAAGTGTTAATGTTATAGAAATTGTTGTAAATATAGGAACTAGTATTAAGTCACAGGAAAGAGTTTGTTTGGAATACATAATTTGATATGCAAGTACCTGTCAAGTTCTATTATGAACTCTTAACTTGTAAATGTTATTACAATATTAAGTAAATAATTATATGTGTTTTGTACATTGTTCATTTTTCATGTGTATTGTACATAGTATTCTCTGTAATTAAATATAGTGAAGTCTCTATTTTTTTTACACAGACTCAAAGAATTGATAGAAAATAAACAACCCCAATCTATAAAACCCAGGGAAGGGTCGTATTCTAATTATTATTACTAAGTGTAACTATATTAAAGATAATGTAAAATACTACTACTAGTATATAATAAGGAGTGATAAGCATGTATAAGTTACAAATAGACGTTGATATAAACTATTATGAGTAGTTGTAAAATTAAAAGCTTCAATATGTGATTTCATCAAAGCATAAATAGGAAAAAGAGAGTTATAATTTGTTGTAAAATGCATTTATAAGTAAAATAACTTCATATTATGCTATGAAAACACATTGGTAAAGAAAGAACTGATATATGAAAAAAATACCATGAAAGTACTACTTAAACCAACTGAAATAAATAATAATAAAATATGTTATTTCCTAAATCTACCTCACGCTGAAGGAAGGTAGAGTTCAGGGTAACATCAAACCACACTCAGTCTGGTAGCTAGCCCTACCAGAACAGGAGAGGGCTCTCTCCGGGTCAATCTCAGCAAAAATTAATCAATGGGGCTTGAGATGACTGAAATAGAAGCTAATTTTAGGCTAGGTATATAAGTAGAGTTTGAGTTTGATTTTGGGGGGTTTTGTTGGAAAAAAGGGAAAGGCAGTTTTGGGTGCGGGGATTAGGCCTAGTTTTTGCAGAGTTCTGATTGGGGCAAGGAAAGCAAGTGTTTTGATGTTTTAGATTGATTGCATGGATGGATCAGACTGGTGGGGATTTGAAGAGGGCAAAAGGGTCTCAAGATTCCTCCTCAAACAGATGAAAACATGTAAAATTAAACAAAACTAAAGGCAGAGTAAAGAAAGCTACTGAATTCTACCTTTAACACTGATTTGCTTAATTTAAGAAGAAAGGAGCAGATAAATGGTACAAAAAAACATCAATGAACTTAAAAATACATGGAGGAAGACACCATCAAAACACAGAGCCACAAGGATCCCAAAGAGGGCTGCAAACCCTGGTCTATTCCTTTGCCAAAATTGCAGAATGAATGTACAATGAAGTGCTATGCAATCCCAAAAGTCCAACCCTAAAAATGTCTGAGAAAATACATAATATAGAAAAGCCTAACCCATTCACATGCCTCTAGGGTTCGAGCTCATAATTCTAGGAGTTTTTTCAACCATATCTAAACTAGGAACTAGAAAATATGCCATGAAACAACTTGCCTATATATGCTAGGAAACTGATCCATTCACTCACATTCCACCTTTTGGTGAATGAATCTTCTAGAACAAGTAAAAATGTGCCAAAATTATATCATGGTCATGAAATTACATCAAGGTAGATCAAGAGTTACATGAAAAAGTGAAACTGGTCAAAACTAGGCGAAATTCTGAGCTGTGGAGTGAAAAATGAGCCAAATTCCTCTATGCGCCGCGCCCAAAATCTCTATCCATAGCACAACTTTGGAGCTGGTTTTGAGGCACTTCCCGAAGTCAAAATTGAGCTCATGATAGCTCGTTGGAAATCTCGGCCTGTCTACTTTCCAACCCCAGTAGAATTTTTGGATTTGGTGTCCATTTGACCCAACAAAAGTTCAATCTCCGAAGATTGGTTCCTGTGTGTGCAAAAAGTGGCAGAAAGGCCATTTTCAAGGTGTTTTTGACCCTTTAGGCCACCAAGAACTTGATGAAACTCTTACAAAATTCCTGAGCATACATAAATTTTGATAAAAAATCCAGAAATACCAAGTTTTTCTCCAGAGGATCTCCCAATCGTAAGTGTGCGCAAGGTGGCGCTACGCGTCGGGCAGTAAAACCTGTTTTGTGACCAAAAAATTCAAAAATGACAAAATTTTCTCCAAATTCCTTGAAATTTGGACTGAAGGTCCCTCATCAAGTACCATGCTCATCCAAAGAATATTTGGCCAATATTTGAAGTCGAACATTCCTTTTGCGCCTCCTAAGTGCCCTTCTCGGCTTTGCTTTTAGGATCTTGATTTTCGCTTTGCAAACATGTGTGCCTTCCAAATAGTGGTTCTTCATGTGTCGGAGAATCTTATTCTCTTTTTTTTCTTTCTCCAACATCTTCTCAATATGCATGTTGACCCTCTCGAGCCAAGTCTCTCTATCGGCCTCAATCTACCGCTCGATAGGTGTCATCTCGGATGGGCTTCTGCGGGCAGCTTGCCGGTTCTCGCGGATGTTTTGTAACTCCATGATCATATTTTGATCCTCCAATTGCTTATTTATCTGCTCCAGATAGTTAATGATCCATTGAGCTCTCTGAAATTTGTCGGTCAATGTGCTGATCTCAGTTTTCTGCTCCTGAATGATCTGTCTCAGTTTTCAGTTTGGAGAGCTCATGTCCACATCAATCAATGTAAAATCAGTATCCTGACCTCCTGAAGGGCCTTCCTCCTACATAGGCCTCTTTCCTCTATCCTGTACTTGTACCTGTGCTGATGACGATGGCAATGAGACCCCTTCCACCCCGGGTGGAGATAGTACTCGTCGGGCTGCTGCAAACAATGCTCTCGTGCCTCTCTGATAAGTAACAAATACTGGCACACTGATGATAGGCTCTGTCTCAGGACCTTAAAACTGATGTGAAGGCTCACCTGCATCATGAAAAATCTCTGGAGGAGGCTGAGGGGCTGTGAAGAACTCACGGGAAATGAAATATTCCCATGCAATGCCCTGCAATCCAAGCTGATGTACCACAATCATCTTGATGAGCGCATAATGATAAATGTTGTTATGATGCTGCTCAAGAGTCTTCTTCTGCACAAGAGTAGTCATCTTTTCTATGTTTCGACACATGAAATATGGAATTCTCATCATCTTCACTCTCGTGAAATGCATCAATAACCTGATGTGGTATGCATAAAGGTGTGAGAATCGGCCCTCACAACTGAAGTACCTGATAATGAGTCTCATTAATGGTGCATAAGATTCCTTCAGAAATCGGAATGGGAATACCCTGCTGAGCTGCCCCAGATAGCCAGGCCTGATGTATGGCTCGCAATGAACTCTATCCACATGATGTCTTTTTTTCCACTCCTCACCTACATTTGGTATTCCTGTTGCCTGAGAAATGGTTTCTGGTGTCAAGGTGAAATTTACACCAGTGAGAGTAACCTAACCATCTCGCAAATGTAAAACAAACAACCGGGCTAACTCCTGATGATGTCGAATCTGAGCAATCCTCTCACAATACTGATAGCATGACAACTCTCGGAAACATGCCATGGCAAGTGGGCATGCTTCCAATTGATTCAATGAGGTGGGCTCCTCCCTCACATGTTTGCCTCCTTTTCGAGGCCTTCTCGGTGCATGAAGCTCTATGGTAGAATCACTGTCTTGCTCATATGATGAATCTGTGTCCGTCTCCATTGGTGTTTGCAAGTCTATGACAAGTGTATGTTTGGTTGGTTGAAAATGATAAATGAGGACTTGGTGTCTTTGTCTTCAAGTGCCAAATGTGTGCCAAAGGGAAATGAGGGACTGTGAGGAATATGGAACAGTGGGGAAGAGTGGATTTTGTTAAGTGAAATTAAGGTGTGCTAACAGTCACTTGACTGTTGGGAATTGGGGATTTTTGGAATTTATAAGTGAAATGAGAGAGGGAGAGTGATAAGGAATAGTAGAGTTTAGGGATAGGGAAAATGGGAACAAGGGATATAAGTGGTTTGGGACGGAGGGGAATAGGGGAGGGACTATGATAATTGCAAAATAGTGAAGGGAGTAAACCAATGGGGAATGTAATGTTTGGCACAAAATTGTTTTTAAACCACAAATTTTAAAACCCTAAGGAGGAGCTTAAATAAGAGGATGGGGTTTATGTTTTGATATTACAAATTCTCCAACCAATCTTTGAAATTACACCAAACACCAGCAAGAGAGATTTGTATAAACTTACTTGAGCAAATGGGAGCGAAAAATTTGAAGTTTCGTTGGAGGCAGTGATAAAAATTGAATGTCAGCCCTGTGCGTCGCGCACAAACCCAGTGCGCCGCAACCAGTATGTGCGTCGCGCCAGTTGTAATTTACACGGTGAAAAATGTCTGTGTGTGTCGCATCCAATGTGTGCGCCACGACCTCCACCCAATGCGCCGCGTAGGCAATTCACCACAGTCTCGGCTTCTAAAACCCTATTTTCGCTCCTCCACACTTGAGTCGGCTCAATGCTATCTCTTGGTGTCCAAATGAATTTTTCAAAACACAAAATATCTTTTATGGCTTCGAATTTGATATTTGCTTCTTAAAACCCCACTTTATAATGTTTTGGCTTTGGCACTTTTCACTCTCTAATATAAACTCTGTTTTTTGGTTTCCATTTTAACTTTTTTGGGCTGAATGATGAAACTTTTGTCGATTTCTTGCAGGGATGATTGGCATTGGATTTCGGCAAAGGATGACCAGGGCTGCACCTCAAGTACTTCATGACTAAAAAACATTAAAAATTACAAAGGATGAAAGTACATTTATTACAAAAAATAAATTTGACGATTTCTTCCTCAAAAAAGAGTTTTGAAGAAGAATCATTCTCAGCATTATTGATGATGAAAATTTTGGAATGAAAACTTATTAGAAACATCCTCATGTGCCTGCTGGTATTATTTGACATTTTTGAAGATGAAACCCTAGACCTAATGAATGAAATGACTCTTTTTTGACCAAAAGACCATCCATGACTATGAATGACTGTAAAATTGACTTTGATGAATTTTGATGAACTTTAATGATCAGACACAAACCAGCAGATACATGACATGAGGGGAAATAAGAGACAAGACCCTTCCGTCAGATAATCTATGCTTCTAATGGAATGCAACTGATCGGATGAATGAGACACCTAAAATGAAATGCAACAAATATTTTTTGATCTCTGACGGAGGTATGACTATACCGACTCTAACACAATACATAAATATTGAAAGTATATGTCATCACGAAAATCTAGAAGATACAGACAAAGAAATAAATTGGAAAGTCAACTATTAAATAATAGTGTCCAATTCTCTAAATCGATAGAAAGTCTCACTAATTTCCACATAGCTATGTGAATGAGATTACATCAAATAAAATTATGGCCAATGACTAAATATGGCCTTGGCCCATAAATCCTAAATATCCCGGACTAGGTCATGTGACTGTACAACCAGGATGAAATTACAGGTAAGCGACCTATGGCATAAAAAAACAGCTATCAGCCTGGGCTGGAAAGGTGATAGTTAAAAAATTTTGTAAATTCAAAATATGGAAACCAAACATGCAAAAGGAAGGTATATAGTTAGAAAAAAAAATAAGAAATTAATAAGGAATTATATTATCAAAACATAAGTACAAGAAGTGGGTGTTATGTTACCTGAGGATATTGTTTATGACTTTGTTATTCCCCTATAACTATAGTGAAGAAAGGTTGTAAGTAAGGATGAATTGATACATAAATAGAAGAATTTAAATAAGAGAACTAAATAGTAAGTAATTATGGATGGATTAACCTAAAATATGTAAGGTTGTAGCTTGGTACAAGTTTGAAAAGAGGAACAATCTGGGTAGAGGTTACCCATATTAGATCATAAAAATTAAATGGAAAATCATGATTAAACAGGAAATTAACATCCAAATATTTTATGATGAACATAAACAAAAGTACTGGGCCAAACCTTACACAGGAATAAGTCTATGTGCGAAGATATCATAATCCTAATGTAGAATTGTGTTCTTTCTAAGCAGCACAATAATCAGAAGAAAATTCAAAAATACCAATGCATGTAAGTACACATAACTCATACATTCCAAATGAAACTCTTCTTAAAACAATACAAGAATGATATTTCAAAACATAGATGAACCAACATTACGAACAAAAACAGAAATAAAACTAGTACATAACCAACATATATAATAAAATATTTGAAGATTGTAACTATAACATAAACAACTCAAATTATTACAATTAGAAATAGATGATCACTTTCATACAACTCATTAATGATTCAAATCATCTATATAGATATACATGAAAAATAATTATGACGAGAAAAAAGCAGAGCCTACCGTCGAGCCCATGCATCGTAATTATGAAAATTACAATCAAGAATCATACGTTGGGAAAAAATTCAAATGATTTTAAACCATGGAAAACTCATAAATAACTTAGAAAGAAAGGGGTCCTAAAGTTAAGAAAGATCCTTGTGATCGGTTATCTGGGGTTCACCTTCCGTTTATCCAAGGTACTATGGATAATATCGCTAGGATCCTTAAGAAGTTTAATGTTTCCTCAACGTTTAAACCCTACCGCACCTTTCGAAGTTCCCTTAGGTCTGTTAAAGACCCGATTTTCCCTAAGGATGGTAAGGGTGTGTACTTGATTCCATGCTCTTGTGGGACACCTTCCATTGGTGAAACGGGTCGGTCTATTAAGCAAAGAATTCATGAGCATGTCGCTGACCTTAAGCATAATAGATCGCGCTCCTCGGCCTTAGCAGAGCATGTTCAGAAGACTTATCATCACATTTGCATTGAAGATGCTAAGGTGATTGCGAAGATTGAACATTTCCACCACTGCAAGTTGCGAGAAGCCTTGGAAATCGAAAAGAGGCCCCTTATCCTCAACAGGGACGATGGGTGGATGGTTAGCAGGTGTTGGATTCCTGCTCTTCATTCCTAAATTTTATTTATTTATTTTTATTTATTTATTAATTTTTATTTTATTTGATCTTAATTTTTAGTTTATTTGACTTGATTTTATTAAAATAGATTTATTAAGTTAAGAAATAAATAAATAAATCAAAATAAATTAAAAAATAAATAAATAAATCAAAATAAATAAATAAATAATAATAATAATAATAATAATAATAATAATAATAAATATTAATAAAATGAATAAATCTATTTTAATTAATAAAATCAAATAAAATAAAAATGGTTAAAAATTAAATTATTACTATTATTATTATTATTTATTTATTTTATTTATTATTTATTATTTATTATTTTTATTATTTATTTATTTATTCATTTTTATTTTTTATTTTATTTTATTTTTATTTTTTGATTTTTATTTTTTTATATAGTAACATTTAATCCTTTATGTTTTTAAATAATATTAGACAGAATAAATATTTTAACTATCATTCTATTAATAGAAATAATCCTATATTTAATTAATCTTCTAGAAAAATTAAAAATAAATAACATTCATATTATTTCATATTATAATCTTTAATCATTTTTTATATTATTTATTTATATTTATTTTTATTTTTATTTTTATATTTATTTTTTATTTATTTTATTATTATTATTATTATTATTATTATTTCTATGACTTTGATTTAGTGAAACTAGTCGTTATCTTTCAACGGCTAGTTGGAGCTTCTCGTATCTATTTAATTGGGTTTCCTAATCAGATTTTTCATCAAGTCCTGATGATGAACTGGCTGGTTCGAAACGCGTCGACCAAATTTATTTGGATGTGATTTTTACCAAAAGAATTTTTTCACAACTTAGAAAGAGTGTACGTATGAGTTGAGTAAACATATATAATATAATTAAGGGTAGTTAAAAGATTACAGTCACAACATGAGCAAGCAAGAATTATAAAAAGGAAGCATAGTCCATTCACCATAATGTAATGTTACAACAAATAACGAGAATGATAATCTAACTATGACTCGAGTTCGAACACCATATGGGTATAAAAATTATCAATACGCTAACCCTATATGTCAGAAGGAGGAGAGGTCACTGGGTCACACTAGAATAGGTATAATATTGAAAATTAAGTAGCAAATCCTACAACGTAATGCACTAGGAGGAATTATGGAAAACAAAATGTTAGTTGTATATATATATATATACATATGACAATGAAGCATTGAAACCAAAATTTAGAAATTAAAATTGAATTGAATTCAATAAGAAAATCTCTGCAAATAAGACAAAGGTAATGTATTGAAAAAATGGAATTGAAAACAAACTACTGCCACAGTGGAACATGAACTTACGCAAAGCAATTGTGTTGTCAAATTCATTCCAGTCACGCCGACTCAAAGAGTCACAGATATAGTTTCCCCAAATCCTATGCAGGATTCTACTTCATACCATAACCAAGTATAAATTTCATAACCAAATCAATACTAGAGTGTATTGTAGAGAAACAAATTGTGATATAGAACATATATAAGGATGTAGATAAAAATAAAATGGTGGTACTAATTATGGAAAAGAGTATGAAAAATAAAAACCCCAAGCTCAGAACACAAATGAACAAACCGTGACTAAGCTTATAGAGGGGTAATACTCATAATATATATAAAATATACATTCTTACACATAAATCGAAACACAGAAAGTGAATGCAACGGTAATGTCCAAAATTTATATAAAATAGACATTTTAGATATAAATTGAAACCCAGAAAGCAAAAACAAGGGTAATACCAGAGTAATATACAACTATAAAATGTAAATGTAGTAAATCCTCCATATTGAAGATAAAAAAAATAGCAGAGGAGCTTATTATAGCTAACCTCTCTATGTGGTTTCTAAAATACGGAGATAGTGGTTTTCAAAGAACCGTTGCAGAATGTCAAAAGGAGAAGGGTACTCTAGATTTTGTGCCAGGGACAAAGGCATATCTCTATGAAAACGTTAGGGAGTTGTGAATAAATTGATAACCTAAAATTTATTGACGAATGAAGTGGTTGCCCCGAGGGGAAATGAGGAAAATTTTGGATTCTTGTGCAATCGTCCATAGTACGCATCCTCCGTGCAACAAGAACATGAAATTTCACACCCAAATAGTTAGAAATAAATCAGAGAGAGGATTAAAGTATCAAACACATTTAAAAAGCTTTAAATTGATTACCCGACAAAGGATGGAAGAAAAACCCCTTCACTATACAAAATTAAAACCATTTTTTTCATACACAGTGGTGAAAATCATACACATTATCTTTGCAATGTAGAGTTCCAACTCTAAACGTTGATACAGAGTGCACACAGTGATAATGGAGAAGTGTGAAGAGACATGCTTTAGAGAATCTTTTTAGGTCAGCCATGAAAATCGTAAAAAAACCAAAGCAACCAAATGACCGTAAGCCCACAATGCCAAAATGAGAAATGAGGAAAATGACCCTAGGGTAAACCCCTTAGGGTTTCCTTAGCATATCACCACTATTAATATGTAGTGATCTCTATCGTACATGTGGCTTATCAAAAGGAGTGAGAGGGCCATTTTAGGGCCACATAAAAGTGCCACGTTTAAGCCCATAAGGGACACAAGTCAATAGTGGGCCATAGTTATAAAATCGTAAGATTAATATGATAGACCATGGGTTTAATAAATTCTAATTGTATATGTGGCGATAGAACTTTATGGTAATATTTATGAATTAATTGGGGTGATAAGTTCTAAAGCCTATCACAATTATTAATAAAACTATATTATCCATGGATCAAGAAAGGTATAAATTAAATGATAGACTTAATGATATAGAAGGGTTAGAATGTCTAATGTAGAAACAGGTAATGGGTAGTATGCCTAATGTCCAAAGGTTGGTATAATGTTACATAAAGTTAAGGTTGTACCTTATGATACAAGATTATTTATTCAATAGAGAATAAGCAGGATACTTACATATGGGAAGCTATTTTAACTGTGATCAGTTAATTAAAATTAATAGTTGAGATGTCATGAAGACAATGTGTTGAGAAGAACAATAAGGGTTAACCAAGGAAGTAGTATAAAAAAAATAAAATAAAAAATTGGAGTTTTTACAAGTGGTATTAGAGCCCAAGTTAAAACACTAGGCTTATGGGTCCCAACACCAAAAACTCTACTATCAAATAGTTTAAATTATGGATTAGCAAATTATGAATCAATACCGTATTATGCTTTATGAGTGCTAATTGTTTACCATAGTTGTTGTCATGAATGATAGAGAATATTTATATGTGGAACTGGGGGATGAGGATGCCCCTCTAGATCCAAATTCTCAGATGTTGGAAACTATCAAGAACATACAACAGGAAATGGTTCTGCTAACAACTAGCAATGAACGTTTATTGCAAGCCAGCAATAAGCAAGAGAGGTTGATAAGAGAATTAACCTTGATATCTAGTGATTAAGGTGAAGAACCAAAAAGGAAGAGGAAAGAAAGAAAAACCAACTCAGAGAGGTATGGGAGTGGGGAAGAGTCTGGTAAAACATATTCGAAATCCAAAATGAAAAGAAGCTATAGGGGGAATTCTACAATATTAAGCCTCCAACCTTTGATGGGAGAAGGAAGAGGATGCGGAAGCCTGGATCCTAAATATGGTAAAATAATTTCAATTATATGGATATGGAAGTAATTTGAAGCAATATTGGAAATTTACCAATTTCAAGGTAAAGCCACACTTTGGTGAGAAGAGACAAAAATCATCCACTTTCTCGATCAAAAGGCTATTTAATGGGAAGAATTTCAAGATAAATTCAAATCTTGATACCTCAGTGAGAGGTATTATGATAACAGGGAAAAGGAATTTCATGAGTTGAGGCTGGGATAACTCAACATTCATGTATTTGTGACAAAGTTCACAAATTTACTTCGTTATGTGCCATACATAAGGGAAGAAAAAGCTAAGGTGGAACGATTTCAAAATTGGTCACCCATTATTTACAAGGAAAAGATTGAGTTCGACAATTAAAAAATATGGATACAGTTATTGAGAAAAACTTCTCTTGCAATTTAAAATCGAGCATAATGGGGCGGGGTGGCGGCGGGGGGTGGCCGTGCGCCGGGGGTGGGTGGTGCTGGCGGTGTGGCCAAGAAGGGCGGCGGTGGCCGGATGATGGGGATCGTGGTGTGGTGGTCTGGCGGCGGCGGGTGGGCTGCAAGTCGGCTGGGGATGTGGCTGCGGATCTTCTGGCTTCCTATTGAGAAAGCTGGTACCAGGGGCCACCCTCATTTCCCAAGTCCCTTATAGAATGAGCACCCCTGAACTGTTAGAATTGAAACTTTATTTGTAGGAATTACTCAACAAAGTATACATCAGATCTAGTGTGTTTCCATGGGGAGTGTCAGTTCTATTTGTTAATAATAATGATGGAACCCTTCGGATGTGCATAGATTATAGATATTTAAACAAGTTAGCCATCAATAACTGGTACCCCCTTCCACAAATAGATGATCTATTTGATCAAGTAAGGGGAACAACCATTTTCTCAAAATTTGACTTGAAAACTGGTTATCATCAACTTTGCATCAAAGATGAAGATATTCGTAAAATAGCTTTCTAAAATCGATATGGAGATTATGATTTCGTAGTTTTACCCTTTGGACTCACAAATTCCCTGCTACTTTCATGTGACTCGTGAACAATGTGCTACAAAAACACCTGGATACATTTTTGTTTGTATTCATAGATGATATTATTGTGTACTCTAAAAACAAAGAGGAAGACCATGAACATCTCTAAATAGTGATTCAAACACATAGAGAACACCAACTGTATGAAAATCTTAGCAAGTGTGGTTTTTACAAACCCAAGATTCAATATTTGGACATGTTATTTCCAAGGAAGGATTTGCGGTAGATCTAGAAAATGTACAAGAAATATTAAATTGGCTTGTACCCACCGATGTACCAGCAATATGATCATTTATGGGTATTTATGGATATTACTGCAGATTTTTTGAAGGATTTTCTGCATTGGCTTATCCCATTACCTCTTTGGAGAGGAAAATTATTAATTTTGAATCGACAGCCAAATGCAAAGAGAGTCTTGAGCATCTGAAAGAAAAATTAACTACTGCACCTATCCTAATTTTTTTTTATTCAAATAAATATTTTTTTGTGTGTATTGATGCTTGTATAGAAGTTCTAGGAGGAGTATTGTTGCAAGAAAATGAAGTAATAGCTTATGAGTCATGGAAATTCAAGAAACATGAGAAAAATTATAGAGTGTATGACTTGGAATTAGTTGGTTCCATTCATGAATTAAAATATGGTGACACTACTTGTTGGGTAAGAAATTTGTGTTGATGACTAATCATATCAGTTTGAAATAGTTCTTTAGTCCACCAAAGTTAAATCAAGGCACGCAAGGTGATTAGCTTTCCTTGGAAAATTTGATATGGAGATCAAAAACATAAAAGGAAAGGAAAACCGAATTTTTGATGGCTTAAGTAGAAATTCTCAAAAAAATTTGTCATATACACGTAGTAGTGTAAAATTTTATAGGGAGGAACAAATTCAAGAAGTGTTATCACAAGATCCTCAATATTTGAAATTTTAGGAAAAATTACAGCAAGTTGAAATTCCAGGATACACATAATTTGAATGGATTGGTCATTTATAAGCAGAGGTTGAGTATTGCAAATGTATATACCTTGAAACAAGAAAAATTAGATGAATACCATAAGAGACCTTATTCAAGTCATCCAGGTTATCAAAACATGGTGACAACCTTGGAGAAAAATATGTTTTGAGCACAAATGAAGAAGGAAATAGCTAATTACTTGGAAAGATGTTTGGAATGCCAACAACTTAAAGTAGAGAATCAACATCCGTCGGTTTATTGAAACCTCTTCCTATTGCAGAATGTAAGTGGGAAGTGGTATCCACGGATTTTATCACGAGAATATCATGTACTAAATACCAACATGTTTCCATTATGGTGGTGGTGGACACATTAACCAATGAAACTCATTTTATTCCTGTACAATCCACTTTCGGGGATAGCACAAGTGGCCAATGTTTTCATGAAATAAATATTTAAGTTTCATGAAATACCAAAGATTATTATCTCTGGTGGGGATGAAAATTTTACATATGAGTTTTGGAAAAAAAAAAATTGGAGGAATGGGGACAAAGCTAAACTTTAGCACAACTTACCATCCCCAAAAAAATGGGCAGACACAAAGGACAAACCAAATATTATAGGACATGCTTTACATGTATGTGATGGATAGACCCACCAAGTGGGAATATTTTCTAATTTTGGCAAAAGTTGCTTACAATAATAGTTACCAGACCTCTATTAAAATGAGTCTCTTTGAAGCTTTGTATGGAAAAAAATTCCACACTCCACTTAACTCGAGTCAACGAGAGGAAAAACTAGTACTTCAACTTGACGCACTACATGATATTGAGCGGACATAAAAACAAATCCAGCAAAATATCAAAGAAGCTCAAGACCCCCAGAAGATTTATGCGGATAAGAAAAGAATTCATGAGGAATTCAAGATTGGAGATCATGTGTAGTTGAGGATCAAATCACAAAAGTACCTTGGATACCAACAATTATGCTAAGTTACCACCTCGGTACTGGGATCCCTTTGAAGTTTTGGAAAGAGTGGGCTGAGTAGCTTACAAATTCGCTCTACTTAGTCATATTAAAGTTCATAATTTTTTTAATGTGTCATTGTTGAAGAAATATGTACATGACCCTTCTCACGTGGTTGACTAGACTTTGATACAGGTTGAAACAGAAGGGGACTTTCTTCCAAAACCACTTCATATATTGCAACGGCAAGAAACCATGCTCCAAAATAGAACTGTAGCTCGGGTGAAAGTGAAAGCTTCTATATGTGATTTCATCAAAGCATAAATAGGAAAATGAGAGTTATAGTGTAATGTACAATGCATTTAAAATTAAAATAAATTCATATTATGTTGTTAAATCACATGTGGAAATAAAGAACTGATATATGAAAAATATGCTAAGAAAGTTCTAAAATATTGAAATTATATGTCATCATGAAAATCTAGAGGGTATAATATAGGATAGAGAAGTAAATTCGAAAGTAAATTACTAAATAATAGTGTCCAATTCTCGAAATCGACAGAAAGTCTCACTGAAATCCACATAGCTATGTGAATAATATTACATTAAATACATTTATGGCCAATGACCAAACATGGCCTTGGCCCAAAAATCCTAAATGTCCTAGACTAGGTCATGTGACTATAAAACTGGGATGAAATAGCATGTAATCGATCTGTGGCATAAAAAGAAAAATATAATCCTAAGCTTGAAAGGTGATAGTTGAAAATTTTAGGTCAATTCAAAATATGGAGATAAAATCTGCAAAAGGAAGGTCTAGATTTAGAAAACAAATTCAAAAATTAATAAAAAGGAATTGTGTTGTCAAAACATGAGTACATGTAGTGGGTGTTATGCTACTTGAGGATACTCCTTATGAATTTGCTATTCCCCTGTAAATATAGTGAAGAAAGGTTGTAAGTAAGGAAGACTTGATACATAAATAGAAGAATGTAGATAAGAGAATTAAACAATAAGTAATTATGGATGGACTAACCTAAAATAGGTAAGTAAGGTTTCACGTTGGTCCAAGTTCGAAAAGAGGAACAATTTGGGTAGAGGTTACCCATCTTGGATCATAAAACTTAAATGGAAAAATAATTATTGAACTTAAATTAATATACGAATATTTTATGATCAACATAAATTAAAGTATTAGGCGAAACCTTATGCATGAATAAGTCTACGTGAGAAGATGTCATAATCCTATGTACAATTGCATTATTTATAAGCAATGCAATGATCAGAAAAAAAATTGAAATACCAATGCATGTAGGTACGCATAACTCATGCATGCCAAATTAAACTCTTCTTAAAACAATACAAGAACGATAGTTCATAATATAGTTGAACTAGTGTTATGAACATAATCAGTAAAAAACCAATACATAACCATCATATATAATTCAATATTTGATGAATGTAACTATAACATAAACAACTCAAAATATTACAATTAGAAATAGAGGATCAATGTCATACAGTTAAACGATAATTCAAATCATTTGTACAGATCTACATGACAAAGAATTATGGTGAGAAACAACTAGAGCTTAGTGTGGAACCCACACATCGTAATTCTAAAAATTACAATCAAGAACCATAAGTTGGGAAAAACTTCAAATGACTATAAACTATGGAAAACTCAGAAATCAATTATACATAGTGTAACTATGAGCTGAGTAAACATATATAATAGAATGAAGAGTAATTAAAAAATTCTAGAAATTTACAGTCATAACCTGAGTAAGAAAGAATTCTGAAAAGGATACATAGTACATTCACCATAATGTAATGTGAAAACAAATAAAAAGAATCATGAACTAACTATGACTCAAGTTCAAACCCCATACGGGTATAAAAATTATCCATATGCTCGCCCTATCTATCACAAGGAGGAGAGTTCACTGGATCACGCTGGAATATGTATAATATTGAAAATTAAGTACCAAATCCTACAACATAATGAACTAAGAGGAATTCTGGAAAACAAAATGGTAGTTGTATATATATACATATGACAGTGAAGCAATGAAACCAGAATTTAGAAATTAAAATGGAATTCAATTCAATAATAAAATATCTGAAAATAAAACAAAGGTAATGTACTAAACAAATGGAATTGAAAACAAACTACTTCTACAGTGGAACATGAAGTTACGCAAAGGAATTCCGTTGTAAAATTCATTCCAGTTAAGTTGACTCAAAGAGTCACGCATATTAGTTTTCCCCAATCCCATGCAATGTTCTAGTTCATACCATAATGAAGTATAAATCTCATAAAAAAAATCAATATTGGAGTGTTTTGCAGTGAAACAAATTGAGATACATAACATATAGAAGTACAAAGATAAAAATCAAACAATGGTACTAATTATTGCAGAGAGTATGCAAAATACAAGCTTCAAGCTGGGAACGCAAATGAACAAAGACAAACTAATTTTATTAATATAAAGAAAGAAAGTTTACATAAGCTTCTCTCATAAGTGGTTACCGCAAAAATGACCCTCCAATCTCTTTAAATAGATATCATGGACCAATCAGGTGCTAATCCATGGATCAAGTGTTGGTAATACCGAGGAGAGAGTGAACTGTTGGTTCACTACACATCATGACCATTGGATTATAATTTACAAATGTACATAGTAAAGAAACAAAATTTACCTAACTCTACGCTAGACCAAGTTATACTTAACTATTTCCTATGTGTCGGAATATCCTAAAATCCCTCTATATGAGGAACTTGGGATAGGATTGAAGGATTTATAAAGGTGACACAATGGGAGAAGGAAGAGGCATTAGAGCCTATCCCCCCTTAATGATAACTTTCTTGAACTCCAATAATAGATCGAAGTCTGGTAAACTTGGCTTCTATGAGAGCCTTTGTAAATATATTAACAAGTTGATCATTGGTTGAAAATATTTCACTTCAAGAACACGATCATGAAATATTTTTCTCATGAAGTGTATGTGTATCTCAATGTGTTTCGTGCGCTGATGTTGAACTGGATCTCTACATGGTTGAATAGCAGTATGATTATCACAGCAGAGTGTAGGTGGATGTGGCTAATTAATACTGAATTCGGTCAGGATTTGTCGAATCCATAGGGATTCCCTATTGGCTTCAATTGCACCAAGATGCTCTTCTTCTACCAAAGAAAGAGAGATGGCACTTTTTTTCTTACAAGACCATGTAATGGGTCCTGAACCAGGAGTGAATACATAGGCTATAATAGACTTTCAGTCATGAAGGTCACCGACCCAATCAGAATCAGTGAAAACAATCAACAATGGATATGATCCCACACTGTAATGAATCCCGAACTTAACTATACCTCAAATATATCAAATTATTCTTTGAGCTTCTTTCCAGTGACATTCATGAGTTTTTTGCATAGACTGAGCAACAAGAACAACAACAAAGGAAGGGTCAGGATGAGTATGGGTTAGATACAGACGTTTACCAACAACTTGAAGGTATAAGGTAACATCTACTTCAGGGGAAGTATAATTGAATGAAATCTTGAATCCAGACTAAAAGGGATAAGGGGATGGCTTACATTATTCTATGTGAAAGTGGTGTAGAAGATCACGGGCATACTTGGACTGAGAAAGGGTAATACCTTCCTTGGATTGCTAGACTTGAAGACCAAGGAAATAATGCAAGTGTCCTAAGTATGTCATTTCAAACTTGCTTTTGAGGCTAGACTTCACATGGTTTATATGGTTTGGATCACTACCAGTAAGGATCAGATCATCAACATAAATACCAAGGATGATTAAGGACTTACCCACTTTCTTGGTGTAGACAATGTTGTTGGAATGACAACTAGAAAAGCCATTATCTAAGAGAAAGTTATCCGTTTTGGCATACCAAGCCCGAGGGGCTTGTTTGAGACCATAAAGAGACTTCCAAAGGTGAAAAAAAAGGATAGATTCATTTTAGATAAAGTGAGGGTTTGTTACATGTAGATTTCTTCATGCAAATACCCATGTAAGAAGCTGGACTTAACATCCATCTAATGGACTTCCCATTTAAAGGAGGCAACAAGGGAAAGAACAAGGCGAATAGAATTCATTTTGGAAACACAGGAGAATGTTTCATTATAGTCAATTCCTTCAACTTGTGAAAATCCTTTAGCAATAAGACAAGCTGTATGTTTTTCCATTTTTCCATCTGGTCCAAACTTGGTTATGTAAACCCATTTGCATCTAACAAGTTGACTTCCATTTGGAAGAGGAACAATATCCCAAGTATAATTTTCCAATAAGATATGATATCCTTCATTCATAGATGCTTCCTAATCTGGATGACCTGAAGCTTCTTCAAAGGTGTCTGGATTAGGATTTTCTGGAACTTGAGCCAATAAGGAAGAGGCTTTGTTGAGCTGAGAACGTGTATGACATTGATCTGCAAGGTCACCTGCAAGAGAACTTGGTGCATCCCGAGTATAACCGACCCATTTTGCAATTTGTTGAGCAGAAGAAATATCTTGAGAAGGTGGAGAAGGATTTTTATCCTCACGGTCATCATCTGAACTAGAAGGAATTTTGTAAAAAATAGAAGAGATAGAGAGAGGTGGCACATATGAAAATTCAGGCTCGCATGGGCAATATATTCTCATAAATTCTAACACCTATTCTAATGATTACATTTTTGGATTTTGGTTGAAGAATTCTGTATCCTTTGACATATTCAGAATATCCAACAAAAATGCATTTTTCACTCCTAGGATCTAAGGCTTTATGTTTCGCATCTGGAATATGGCCCCAAGCGTCACTTCCTAAAACATGAAAGTGACTTACATCTGTTTTGACTGAGATTGAGGCTTCTTTTGGATGTATATTCCTTAAATCATTAGCAGGAGTGTGATTAACTATGTAATTTTCACAGTTAATTAATTCTGCCCAAAAATTAAGAATAAGTCCTTTACATTGAAGCATACAATTAGCCATTTCTTTTAAAGTGTGATTCTTCCTTTCAATGACACCATTACTTTTTGGAGTATACGGAACAATATGATGCATTAGAATGGCATACTCAGTGAAAAATTTGATAAATGTTTTGTTAAAATATTCTCCTCCATTGTCAAATCTTAACTTAAGAATTTGACATCCATAATGTTTCTCAACAAATGCCTTAAATTTCAAGAAAATGTTAAAAACTTCACTCTTGAGTTTTAAGAAATATACCCAAGTGTGTCTCGAAAAATCAGCATTGAAAGTTAAGAAGTACATGTATTGAGAGGAAGAAAAATTTGGAAGTGGACCACATAAATCATGGTGCATAAGCTGCAAAGGGGCTGAAGCATTCCAAGAGGCATGTTTTTCAAAACTATCCCGATGATTTTTTCTGAGTACACAACCGGAAAAAACACCATCTCGGCAAGATACCATAGGAAGCCCTATCACCGTATTTCCTTTACATAGAGTTTGAAGAGAGCAATAGTTTAAGTGACCAAATCACTCATGCCAAATTTTTATCACTTCATCATTATGAGAAACAAAAATGGAGGGAAGACATGATGAGCCAAATTTGTCAAAATTGTACAACCTTGTGGAATCATCTATAAATCCAGTAGCTAAAATATCTGTAAGATCTCTGAGGTCCTTAATTACAACATCATGAGGTGAGAATTATATGTTTCCCTTCAGTTGAATGAGTTATGTGATAAACAGATAGAATATTGCAAGACAAGGTAGGAACACAAAATACATCATTAAACTAGCCATTATCTAGATGAATGGTTCTAGACCCTACAACACTAAGATATATATAATCACCAACATAAATTCTTTTGGTGTTACAATCATTAAAAGAAGAAAATGTGCCTTTATTTTTGGCCATGTGGTAGGAGGCTCCAGAATCAATGAGCCACTCATGAGATTGAGAAGAAGAAGATATATTTAATGCATAACCATATCTTACCATGTATGAATACAATTATTGATATATAGAGTGCTAGGCATAAAATAAATAGATAAAAAAATTCCTACTATAAGGGGGATGCAAACAAACTCAATTATTAATAATTATAAATTTTCAAAATAATATATTAATAATTATTAATTTCAACCTTGAAAATCAAATTAAAATAAATAACATCAATAATAAGAATAAATTTAATATTAACATTAAACTAAATTAACAAAGGATTAGATTAGAAAGAATAAAATTAAGTTAAAGGAATTGGTCAAATTAAATTACTAATGATATAGGAAAACATTAATTACAATATTGGATAGACAATATAATTAATAAGTTAAATAATTAGATTAGAGAATAATTTTTTTTATGAATATGGATAAAAAAAGTAAAATAGGGAAATGAAGGTAAATAAAACATAGAATAAAAATTTAATTAAATGATATATAGATCATAGTAGAATTAGATTAAGATTGAATTAAATAAAATAAAATGAAATTTTTGGATTTGAATTGGAATAGATTTTAAATTAGAATAGGAAAAGAACATTAAAATTATAAAAAGTTAGAACAAATTTAAAGAATTAAAGTTGGAAATTAATATATCAATTTTTTTTTTTTTAAATTAAATAATTTAGGTTTAGAGGAAAAAAGAAGGAAAAATATTTCGAAGAAAACAAGGGAATGAGGAGGATAGAAGAGATTCAGGAGAAAGGAATTGGGGGAGGGTGGAATTTAATGATTTTAGGGTTAGGGGAACTAGGTTTAAAACACACAAAATCGGTAGTGGAATTCAAATATTCGCTCAATTTATATCCATATTCTCGATTAATTTTTGTAGTGCTTTTCGATTTCTAGAGTTTTCCTAATGACACACTTCATGTAGAAATGGTTAGAGTTCAATATTTTGGTATTGTAAAACATAATTGAAAACTTGGTTTTGTGAGAGTGTTCTACTAGGGCATATTTTGATATTCAACTATATAAGGTGTCAATGTTGTGTTATTTAAGATAATATTTGAAGGCTCTTTGAATTTTCCAATGTAAAACATCCCATGTGAACAAGGGACCTGATAGACTTCAGGGCCCAACATAGGGTCATTCGTGTCTTTGGGAGATAAAAAGAGATAGATAAAGGTGATCTAGGGCTTAAATAACGTTTTGATGTTTCTTTTGGAAAGTATTTTGGAAATATGATTAGTCCCTTCCTCAATATAGGGAAGGGAGACTTTGTCTAATGGAGGATTAATGGTCAAATTTTAAGGATTAGGGTGGATAGTAGAATGGAATGACTTCTGAATCTTCTAGGATTATCCATTAGCCTTAAGGGTTTCATAAAATGGGATTTCTCAATATGAATGGATCATGGTGAGAGATAACATAGAGGTACATGTGAGTGTGAGACTTCTTTGGATAGAATTCATGGGTAAAAAAGCCATCGGGGAGGAGAGAGACAACAAACATCCAGAAAGGGGAGGGCATCGTTCCTTTCGATTCCCATATTGAACTAGATGTTGGGAGAAATTTTATTGAGATGGGTGAAAATGTTGTTTTTCCACGATACTAGGATATAGGATAGAATATTAAATCACTCGTTCTACTAATCCAAGTTTCACAACAACAGTTCTTTTTATAATGGAATAATATATAGCAGTAAATCAACACATACAAAAATATGGACAAATTTTAACAAATCTCTAAAACCCAACTTATTTATATCAACAAACAAATAATATAATATTCTAGGGTTCTTGTATGAGGAATAAAAACCCTCATACATCCATTTATTCAAATATATATAACTAGGTTTTGGTGTGCATCACTTTGACAAACAATTTACCCTAAACATGATACCCTCACCATATTGTTGATGTAGTGTGCTCTCTTATCTCCTCTAGTTCGTATCCTGTGATGAGCTCCATCATTAGACATATTTGGAGGGGTTAATGGTGACATTTTTTCCTTCTTAGATCTCTTTTTCTTGAACTTCTATGATTATTTGGTTTTATGATGCTATTATAGGTGGCGATTAAGGCTAACATACTCTAAGTGCCTAATATGAGGTTGAGTGTAGAAAATCATGAATTATTAAGCCTTTTTATAAGGATTTTATCATAAAGACTTGGAGGAGACAACAAGGAGAATTTATAGGAGGTCCATCCACCATCCTTAACTCTCAAAGGCAGCTAAAGGATCCCAAATATTCTCTCTAGTAATTCAAACTCCAAAAGGAGCCAAAGGATCCCAAGGATTCTCTCGAGCAATTCGAATCCCAGAGGTAGCCAAGAAACTCAAAGAGGAGTGCACCCAATCTTTGCTTATTGGGAGTCAAGTGGACTCAATCACCATTTTATAGGGAGTTACTGGTAGCTACCCTATAGAATAAATAGAGAGGAGCTAGAGCTAGGAAGAGTTAGTCAATTCCATTCATTTCTAGTTGAAACTTTCTTCCAAGCTATTCAGCTTTCTATTATTTTACTTATTGATCAAACTTTTAGAGATGTATGAGGTTATTCTTTTATAAAATGAGCAGACTAATTTCATTCAACTGAGTTAATTTTTAGAGAGCTAGGCTTGTGGGTTAGGGCCCAATCCATGTGCCTCACCTTCTCTATTGTTACCATTTTTCCCTTTCTTCCATTAAGCTAGTTTTGTTTGTGTCATTCAATTAGTTCTGCTTTAATAGTTTCATTGTTGTTTAGTTTTTCTTCCAATGTGATGTTGTAGTTCATTTTCTTTTGAGTAGTAGAAAAGAGGAAAAACTCAAAAAAATTTGGTCAAGCCTCCCCCTCTCATCTCTTTCAATAGAGTTTGAGCAGGGTAGACCTTCCCAAAGGCAAAAAATTTCTTTCTATTTGATTTTATAGAAGAAATTGCGTTACGAATTTCGAGTCTCTCTTTCATTGTTTTTAGCACGCATTTTTATTATCTTTCTGTGCATGAATCTGTAGGTGTGTTACACTTCTGAACATTGCCGGTGCACCTCCATTCTCTCATGTTTTCCGCTTTTTTTTACTGCTGCACCCACCTTTTAGTCCGAAAAACACTGAAGAAAACCCTTCAACCCACCTCATTGCTTTCTCTTTTGTTATTTGCAATTGCCTTACCTTCTTAATGCAAAATGCTTGAAAACCTTTGAAAACCGACCTCCACCTTTGCTCCTTGAATCTCCTGCCACCATACATTCCAATCGCATTTAGCATTTTTTACCCTTTTCCTTTAACACTTATTGCTCTCTTTCGCAAATTGCGATATTTCAAAATTGTAAATCGTAGACTATAGTTCTTACTAAAATTAAAATCTCAAATCGAACCTTTTACCTTTCTTCCTTTACACTTGCTGCTTTTTTTCACCAATTGTGATATTGCAAAATCACAGTTCAAAAATTGCACCATTTTCCATTTTCCTTTTAAGACATTTTCACTACGATCTGCCGATTGCGATCTTGCGATCATGCTTTGCGGGTGGTCGTACTGCCATGTCACCTGTCGCACATCGCACTATGCACCGTTTAGTTGGTTTTCGTTACACTTACCACTTGTTTCCACCTATTGCGATATCGTATATTGCAACTCTTGCCTCCATCACATCTCTGTCATTGCACTTTTCAATTCATTCCACTCCAAATCGATTTTTGTGCCATAATAAAACTTTTATCAGGTTTAACCCTTGCTTTCCACCGCTAAGCCATGTTTCACGTGTTAAGCCCTCCATTAGCCTCTTTAGCCCTTTTCTCTCCTCCAAGCTGCAAAATCAACACTCTTTCAATTATAATTAAGTCATGGGTAGCTTAGTTGCATGGATAGAAGCATGATAGATAGAACATAGGATACATATACTGCATTTAGCCATTTGGCCATGTTAAATGTGGTTTCAAATTAGTTTCCTTTTTGCCATTTATTTTCAGCAAGTTAAATTAGTTTCCTTTCTACCATTTATTTCAGCAAGTTAAACCAGTTTCCTTTCTATCATTTATTTTCAACAAATTAAATTAGTTTCATTCTTGTCATTTTTTTTCAGCAATTTATTTTAGTTCTTTTTCTGCCATTTCCTTCCAACAATTTACTTTTCATTTTTTATAATAGTTTAAGAAATAGAACCCTTTCGTAAATCAGAAGAGGATGACATGAAAATAATTAATCTTCTGTATATATAGCACTGTTACCTCCAAGTTTGTACAAACCCTGGGTTGATAAAGTAAAGTAGGGCAACCCCTGGGAGTTGCATCACTCTTGGTGCAATACCAAGGATCACCACTTTTTCTTGTCATTGATGGGGAGGTCTCTAGCAGATATTTTGATTTTGTTTTAGCATTATTTTCTACTTTCATTTCTTTTCATGTCATTTTAGAAATATTAAAAATATATAAAAAAAATTTATCTTCATGCCTTGTAGGACTAGGAATAATCAAACACAAACCTTATCTAAAACCCCCACATCACCTCATGGCCAATGTTTACTCTTCTTCAGTGGAAGTGAGATTGAACCTGCTATAGGATAGCCTTCTGAATATTTTGAGGATTCTATCGGGCAAGAAGAATAAGACTGTGTTTTAAAAGAGGGACATGCTTAACCTATCCTAACCATGGCTGAGACCCAGAGAGCCTTTCCCATAAGAGAGGCAGATGGGGTCTTAGGCATATTAATCCCTCTTGTGGACAAGAGAAATCTCCCTAGTACTCAGCAACTAGCTAGAAACAAACATCTGTTTGGAAACATTTTTCTCTAGATTAATTTCATTTCATAATTATTATAAGAAATTACAAGGACATGCCCCTACCTTGAAATCCAAATGTTCGATGTAGTATTTTTTCTTGTCACTCCAAGTTGCTTCTCCAATGAGTCAAACCTACAATCAAAGACAGGGCAAAAGAATCAAACCATCAACAACATATAATAATGAACAAAAGCTAACCCAACTTAGTTATCAAGGAGTCTAAATATTGATGTTATTTCAATAAGCATAAGAAAAAATCAATGAGAAAAAGAGATCCATATGTATTATCTTGAATGGAAAGAGTAATCTTACAACCTAATGCCTTAATGTCATACAGATTTCTCCTGGGGTCCTCAACAATTGTTTCTCCATCAGTCTGATAAGCCTTCCTCTCTGAGTACCAGCATGGAGTTATAGACACAAGGGTTTGACCATTCTCATGCCAACAACAACTCAGTACTATAGAAAGTATATACTCTTATGAATTCTCTTCAGTAACTACAATGTGTTTCTACAGTCTACGTAAAATCTATAGTCTATGTACAATCTACCCTTGAACTTGAAACTTGAGCTCAATTTATAGAGAAATGGAAGTAGTTTCAGTTCCATGAAGAGGGGGACGGATTCCTCTCATGAAAGGATTTGAGTTCCATGGACCAAGGGATAATATCCATGGGTGGAGGGATAAATCTCGAACTGATCGCGACTCTTGAAGTTTCCAGTTGAGAGAATATTCCACTAGCTAGGGTTCTAGAATTGACTTTTATATTTTATTTTCCTTTCATCAGGGTGCACAAGTAATAGTGGAAACAATTACAGGATTTATCGTAGTTGATTGACCAAACACCAGTGCATGCACAGGGAAAGGCTAGAAAAACTGCGCAGGTAGAATTTTAAGGGTTTTACAGAGCTTTTCTCCAATTCCAAAATTTGATTTAGGAACATTAAAGTTTCTGACCTCTAGGGGAACATGATATAGGTGGTGATAGACCCATATGAACATTCAAATGTCATGGTGACAAAATAACGTGTAGCATATTTCCCCCTAAATTGTGAATTCTAAGGTTATTCTGAAGAGTGAATTGATTTATCATTCCGAGGATTGGATTGGAGATGCCAATCGAAATCCTATAAAAAAAATAAATGTAAACATATAAACACACACACACACACACACACACACACACATATTATCACTGAGGTAGGCATTCCCATACTCAGATCAAAACTAACTAAATGTTCTGGTATAGATATGGTTTCAATATTACATCAAAAGTAGACACAGTATGAGCATAGCCATCTGTAATGAGTTGTCTACTTTATCATGAGCATTAAAACTCCTCACAACTTGGATTGTGGAAACTAGATCCAGGGTCTTGATTTCTTCTTCCTAAACTAGTACGAATATATCCATGCAATTGATTGTGTCGAAGTTGAACATGGTAGAAACCATTTGATTACCGATCAACGATGTGAACCATTAACGAGTGTGAGAGAAACCACCAGTAATGACAATGGCTCTCAAAGTACTCTAGTATAATTCATGAAGTGTGAATGGATCATTTGCAATTGAACACTCATAGAATTGTTCGATCGAAGGTCAATTATGCAACCTTTCGTCCAAGGCTAGAAACCTACCATTAGGTATGTAGATCCCAAGGTTCTAATAAGATTCTATATCAAATTTCTATATGATGAGCTGACGTCGATAGAAATTGATCCGTCCTAGGGAAACCCATGACACGAAACCATTAGATCAAGTTTTGACAAAATAATTGCAAGGACTGACTCAGGGATGGTCAACGTGAATGAAGACAAATGTTTGCAATGAATGGTTTATCTAGACTCTCTCTTGAACACATTATGACATTGCAAATGGCTTGGTAGCATTTGACGTAAATCTAATACCCAGAAACCGACTGAAGAATTTCAATGTGGTTTGATTAACTTTAATACAAAGGATTTCCCAACCCAGGTTTAAGTGTGACAAAGTGTCATGTTCAATAGTGGCATGTTTATTTTTAAAACAAGGGTGACAATAGGATTCTTTTCCTCTCTTTCTCGCCCACCATTACTGGCAAGTAACTCTTCATGCTGGTCAAGCTTGAGGAGGATAACAATTTTTTTTTTTTTGTAAGATCATCCTTCGGATGAGTCCATCTTAGTATTAAAATTGAACCCTAAGAAGGATTGGTTTGGTCCTGTTTGTAATTGACAGGTCCTTTATTGTTAAATTTTAACGATTAGAGTATAGGAGAACTCGATTTTTTTCAGTTTTAGGGAGTCAGAAGAAAAAAATAAGTAAACTCCATGGTTGTTATTCTTCGTAAATTTAGTCTCTCAGGCCTGAAAAATGATAAAATAAGGCAGAGGAGAACTCTATTGACCATGATTAGTCGACGTATACATTTTTTGTAATTACTCTAGTTTAGTCCAGAAATGAGGCTTACTTATACTAAAAGGAAATTTGTTCATTTACTTTAATGAGTTCAAATAGTTAAGTACTCAGTGATATTTTCATATTTTGTTTCTAAAAAGGGCTTAAAATAGGACCCCAGGGTTTTTATTTTTCGTATTTTTACAGAGCCCGAAAAAGAGGTAAAAGTATACTCGATGGCTGACTTTAAATTTAATTAATGAGAAATAAAAGACGGAAATAACTCAGTATTTTCATGCATGTTTTACAAGAATGAAAAGAATAGAAAAAGAAGCTCGCGATTTTCATGAGTTTAACGCATCTTGAAAATAATAACCGAAATGGACTCGAGATAGGTTTCATTTTTATACAAACTTGAAACAAAGGAAACCATGCTTCCAATAGGTTTTTTTCATTTTTAGACAAGCTTGAAACAGAGAGAGAATTTTTCTTGAGATGGGTTTGTTTCATTTTCACACAAGCTTGAAACAATGGAAAAACCATGCTTGAAAGTGGGTTTGTTTCATTTTTACACAAGCTTGAAACAAAGGAAAAATCATGCTTGAGATAAGTTTCAATGCCCCCCAAGCTTCATTTCATTCAACTAAGTAGAGTACTGGTTACTGATGGTTGCATGGAATGAAGGTTTATTTAAGAGATTGTATGAAAGACTCGACTTAATTAGGAGAGGATTTGTTTCATTTTTTAGTGAGCTTGACATAGAAAAAGAATTATGCTCAAAAAAATGTTTCATTTTTTAACGAGGTTGACACAGTGAAAGGTACTATCCTCAAGGATCCCTATTTCATTTTTTAACAAGGTTGACATAGAACATGACTCTCGTCATGAGGGTCGGTTTCATTTCTTCTAACTAGAAGAAACACATGTCAAGGGAGACACCTCGATCATGGCTTCCAAGAGGTCTTCATCAGAAGGAAGAATATTTCTCTGGAAGGAATACACGTCAAGAGAATCAATAGGGATAAGAACATCATGTTCAAATGGCCCCATAGGGTCCACCATGTCATTTACTGGATCTATGTCAACTGGAGTCAAGAAAACATTGAGAGTCTCACTTTCATCTATAACCAAAAACATGGGACTGGTTGCCACATAATTAACCCATAGAAGGGTAGATACCACTTATGTATAAGGAAAGTTCAGGGGTATCAGATGGCTCGTAGTTGATTCAATACTAAGGAATGAAATATGGTCAACAGTCACAATGTTTCTATTATGAGGGAAAGACATCATGCGGAAGAGTGTCGAGATGACAACTTTCATTGCATAAACATAATCTCGCCCAAGGAAAAAAATTAAATCTAAGGGGCCTCGCACTACCATAAGATCAATACAGAAAGTTTTTCCTTCTATGGTAATAGGAAACTTAGGAAGTATCCCTAAAGGTTCACTAATGGTTCTGTTAAAATTTGACAGATTCTATGTAACAGGGAGAAGCTGAGGGGAACCCAAAGCTTTCCAAGCAGTTGAGCATAAAATAATAACAAAATCACCTTCATCTACATTTGTGAGACACACATTCTTACCATAAGCCTTCACAATTATTTGGAAAGGGATGGAGGAAGGAAGAAAAGGTTCTGTCAATCTATTCCAGTCATAGAAAAAGAACTCGGTACTTGGAGGGGGTTCTGAAGAAACAGGTGAAATGCCTACTCGCGTAGAAGAATATGATGTAACAAGAAGAACCTGAGTTGTATGAATTTCACTCTTTCTAGGGAGAGTGTGATCGACCGAATGTGAAATGAGGTCGACCACTTGATCAACTAATGGATCATCAACTTGAGTGATATGAGTTTGAATCTTGAATGGAAGGGTGTGATTGACTGTACTTGTAATTAGATCAGTCACTTCGTCAGTTGACAGTAGGTTGGGAGAAATTTTATGGTAACCAGTTGGAAGTTTTTGCTATGGAATAGTAAGGTTTTCCAAAATTTTTGAGGCTTCATCCATGTCAGGGAAAATGTGAGTTTGATGACTCCCTTTGCATAACCTACAAGGAAACCTAACTTTACCCTTTTTCCTAGGAAACTGACAATCACTACTTGATGGATTAACAGTTAGTTGATGAGAATTTTATGACCATACTTCCAAGACCTTAGGAATATCAGGACAATTGATAAGGAAGTGGTCACCCTTACAAAGCTTGCAAGGGTATTTGGGTTTGAGATGCATGTTGTAGTTTTCCTCAACATTACTAACACTTACATCCATGGTTGGTTGGTTGAATTATTTCTTATCTTGCTTCTTCTTCTTATTCCATTTATTCTTTTTATTAGTCACCTAGTTACTAGTATGAAGGCTTTTACCAAGCAAAGAAGAATAAAAGGAGGAAGAAATGTTGGGCGAAGAAGGTAAAGGGTTAACATGAGGTTGGTGATGTTGAGATGGTGAACTCTATTGAGGTGAAGCATCTGGTTGAGGTGGAAAAATTTGAGTATTCGAGGCCAATGAAGTTGAAAATAACCATACCAGTAAACTGATGGTACATCTAGGTAATGACAATCTAGCTATATGAGGAGGACCAAAATTTCCAAAGAAAGGAAAAGTACTAGGATTCGTGTTAAGAGGGGTTGCTTGGTTGGTAAATTCTGGAACTATTGCCATTAGATTCAACTTTAGGGAATTTAATTAACAATTTAAAAATATTAACAATTAAAATTCACAATCCACACCTAAGGTCTCTAAAAAGTAAAAAAAAAAAAATGAACATGCGCTATCAAATCTGGGAGTCAAACCACACAAAAACATTATGTTTCCAAAATAAAAACACTAGTTGGTGATGAAATCCAACATCACAAAAATTAATGTGGAAAACTGGTGGTTGTAATAGTTACCCTGACAAACTGCTTAATGAAACAGTCTGGTGCAAGTATCTTCACTATGCCATCTCGAAGTGAAGTGCACCCTCTGAAAAGTGCAAGTGAATCTAGTCAACGTCTGCTCTGGGTACAGTGGGACCTTCCCTCCACTATCACCTTGGGAAAAATCCTAGAGATTATGGTCATTAAGGTCACGAACAGAGACAAATGCACATGTAGGAATAGTTTACGACCCAATATACATGCAAGGGCAGAGTATCAAGCTCAATCTCCTTGAAGGCTCCTCAACATGGTAATTCCAAGGTTTTCTAACAAGTGACCCTAGGTTCCTTGACAATGGTTAATCCAAGGTTTATCATTTGTATTACATGCACATATGCTATATTTGTGAATGAGATAGGTACGATTACCTCACTGGGTCCGAAATGACCCCTTTCTTGACTCTCTTAAGAAGAACTTCGTAGAGCACAATTGCAACGATTGGAATTTTTCCTTACCTCAAGATACTATTGTTTGTTTTAATGGCTTTGGGACGTTAACTAAAACCTTTTCCAAAGCACTATCCTAAACTAGATTGGTGGAAAGAGCCCTACAATATGTAAAAAATCTAGATTAATTTTATTAACGCTTGTTTTTAATTCGGTTGTTCCTTACTCAAAGGGTAAATAGATATGAAACTAGTGGTGTTATGACCTGAGACAAAAATGAATGCAATTGAATATTATAATGTAATCATTTAAATTCGATGAATCCTAAATAAAGTAAGGAGAGAGTTTCCATTGACATCCAACAATGCAAAAATCTATAAATAAGAGAAAATATAACACATTCTATAATGCACTAATTTCATGAAGAAAAACTAATGCTAATCAATTCCATTTTTTTATTTTTATGTTTTTAAAACAAACATAAAAACATGTAAATTCAAATCAAAGCAACTCATCTAAATCTACGACTGATTTTTCCAAAATGTAAACTATGCAGCTGTAATCTATGCACAATTCACTTGAAAACTATGCAAATGTAATCAATGCACATTTTTCGTTCATATTCTGGAAATGAGAATTCTAACTATACAAATGTTATCTATGCAAGAGAATTCTTGTACAAAATATGATTCCAATGTAATCTAAATAACCAATCAAGTTCAAGTAAATAAAATTGGGTGAGAATTCGAAAGGTAAGAAATAAAAGCACTCAAAGGTGATTAACACCAGGGAAAATTTGAAGGATGGGAAAGTATTTTGAAGTTTAAAACATTGGAAAATCTCACTAGTCCCTAATATGAAAAGTATAACATGTTTATTGATATATTGTAAACTTATTCAAATTTATAATGATTTTCTATATAGTTTCTATATAATTTTGGTGATTTTTAAGTTAAAATAATTTTATATTGTAAAATTTAGGTGAATCCTTTTTATAAAAAATAGAAATTAGCGAATCTTTTTTTTGGAAAAAACATGGAAAATTAACCCATCTACCAATATTAGCCCCTAAAATTTTCCATGACTAGTAGTCAGGCACAATTTAGCAAAAAATAAATAAAAAAGATGCAATTTTTTTAAGAAATTGAGAGAAAAGTTGAAGGACCAAAGGAAATCAAATTAAGAATTTCTTGAAAAAAATCTCAAAACACCCAATTAACTTAACAGAGACTAACGAGACTGTAAATGGATCAGGAAAACTATAAGCATCAAGTTATGTGGCTCTAAAAGAGAGAAATTTAATTTTTCCAAAAAAAATCCAGTGGTGCGCAGTTTATAGTGGAGTACAGTGTGCATGCGCACTGGATTGAACTAAAATCTAAGCAGGTTGCCACACTTTTTTCTACTAAAAACCGAGCAGGCAAGGGAAAACTTGGAAAAAATAAATAATAATATTTTTCTTTTATTAAAAGTTATCTACCCAACCAAACTTATAGAAGTCAAAATCATAAAATTTAAAATTCAAACTAAAAACAAACAAATAATACTAAGTTCTATTTCCCCAGTATGGTCGCCAATTTGTTATGCGGATTAATCCCTCTTGCAGACAAGAGAAATCTCCCTAGTACTCATCGAGTAGCTAGAAACAAACATCCATTTGGAAACCTTTTTCTCTAGATTAATTGCATTTGAGAATTATTATAAGAAAGTGAAGAGGACATGCCCCTACCTTGAAATCCAAACGTTCGATGTAGTCTTTTGTCTCGTCGCTCCAAAGTGGCTTCTCTAATAAGTAGAACCTGCAATCAAAGTCAAGACAAAAGAACCAAACCATCTGCAACATATAATAATACAAAAAATCTAACCCAACTTAGTGATCAAGGAGTCTAAGTATTGATGTTATTTCAATAAGCATAAGAACAACTCAATGAGAAAAGAGATCCATATGTATTATCTTTAATGGAAAGAGTAATATTACAACCTGATGCCTTGATGTCATACATATTTCTCCCGAGGTCCCGAAAAATCAGTTCTCCATCATTCTGATAAGCCTTCCTCTCTAAACACTAGCATGGAGTTATAAACACAAGGGTGTGATCATTCTCATGCCTACAATAAATCACTAGTGTAGAAAGTATGTACTATTATGAATTCTCTTCAGTAACTAAAATGTGTTCCTACAGTCTACATTATGTGTACAATCTACCCTTGAACCTGAAACTTGAGCTCAATTTATAGGGAAATGGAGGTAGTTTCAGTTCCATGAAGAGGCGGATGGATACCTCTCATGAAGGGATTTGAGTACCATGGACCAAGGGATAACCTCCATGAGTGGAGGGATAGATATCAAATTGATTGTGAGTCTAGAAGCTTCTATTTGGGAGCATATTTGACCAACTAGGATTCTAGAATTTACTTTTTATTTTATTTTATTTTCATGGGTGTGTGAAGGTAATAGTGGAAAAAAGTGCAGTAGTTTCCATACTTTATTGACCAAAAAGCATGATCCAGGTGGATATTGGTTTTCACCGACCTATTCCACTTGGGGCCCCACCATTTTCTCTTTCATTTTTTTAGTTTCCGCACAACTTACTACTTTTAGCAGTTTTTCGGGTCCTGAACTTCCGGAGCTATTTTGAGGCCCTAAGCTACATTTTTTGGGAAAACAGGGAGCAACATGGGTCCATGGAATGATGTTTCTCACTAAAAATTTGTATTCCTCGGATAGATCTTTCTAACGATGTATGATTCGTGTGAAACGGAGATTGTATGCCAAAGTTACGTCCCTGGGAAGTTGAAACACCAATTTACCCAAATGAGGGCCATAGTTTTGGCGCTTCATCTCCTTGGGTTAGGGTTTTGGATGTGTAGGGTTTTCCATTGTTTATAAATAATAAATAGGCCCTTGAACCTCATCGTAACTGAGTTCAGAGACCTGTAGCCCCACATCTCTTCTCAGAGATTGCTACCAGCGCCCTAGCTAGTTTATTTCCATTCTGTCTGTAAGAAAATTTTAGTTCTTTGATATTAATGAAATGAAGTGATTTTTCCACTGCATATTTTTATTTATGGTTATATGTTTATTCTTTTTTGTTCCTGCATAAATATGGATCAGTGGTATCAGAGCAGACTTCTTTTTCTTGATCTCTCTTTGCATGTCCCCAACGAAGTCGGGGTATAAGGAGTTAGGGCTAGATCTAGTGGAACCTTTGCAAGATCAGCCTCGAAAACCTCGACAGACATCCATTGGGGATGAAAAGAAAGATGAGGGAGTAGGAGATTCTATGAAAATATTGCTCAAGGAGGCCCTCAAGAAACAAATGAACGCAATGATGGATAGCTTTGCCCAGATCCTTCAACGGATATCCGCCAGCGATGCATCTGCATCCAGGAGCCACTCTGGAGGTGCGACTCCTTTTAAGGTACAAGTAAATTTTGACATTCACATATTTGAGGGTAAAATAGATGCAGATTCCCTAGATAGATAGTTGAATCTATTAGGAGGATATTTCTTGGTTCATGACTTTTCCAACCAGGAGAATATTATTTTTTCACTCCTCAAAGCTACCCCCCATGTCAAGGACTTTTGGGAAACCTACTATGAGAACAAGGACCAAACAGAACCCTCTCTGTTCTCAGCCATACCAACTTGGAATTCTTTCCAAGATTCCATCAAGGAACAGTATTGTCCCATGGGGAGCTATGAGGACAAGTACATACAATGGACCATGCTGCGACAACAAAGGGATCAAGATGTGCATGAGCTGATGAATCTGTTCCATACCTCGTGCACAAATTTGGGTATCAAAAATTTAGAGAACGATTTGCTGCTAAAGTATCGCAGTTGTCTGCATAGATACATTCAAGAGGAAATGGAGTTCCTCGACATCTCCTCACTTGGTATGGCATACTGGTATGCTGCCAAGATTGAGCAGAAATTCAAGTAGAAGAAGCGAGACTTTGGATTTGTGAATGAAAGGCAAGGGAAAGGTGCTCCGAAACTGTAGAGAAAAGGACATAGCCAAGGCATGGTGGCTCAAGACAACCTGTCGAAGCCACAAGCAAAGAAAAACACTGCAAAGCCAAATAAGGACATGGGAAAGTGGTCTGAGTTCCATAAGAGCTCCATTAACAACACAAGTGATGGTTGGGCCAAGCAGTCACTAGTGGCCGACATGAGGGCTTCTGAGTCAGATGCATGTTCCAACTCTAAATCAGAACCTGACAAGAGGAATGAAAAAGGGAAACATATTATTGATGTGGAGCCCAACGCCACTATTGCCACTGTGGAGATCCCGAAGGAGGAACCAGAAGATCCAGAGGAGGAGGAACGTCTCTTCCACTCCCATATGTGGGTAAAGGGCTCCCTGGTATAGTTCATTGTCAACAATGGGAGCCAAAAGAACCTCATTTCAGTAGATGTCATGAAGCAGTTGGGCTTGCCAACCATAGCTCACTCACATCCATACACCATTGAGTGGCTTCACCAAGGATGAGATCTCTGCGTCAGCCAGCAGTGCCGCCTTCCCTATAGCATCAAGCCCTTCACGGATGAGGTATTATATGACGTTTCTCCTATTGATGTTTTTGATTTATTATTAGGACAACCATACTTGTGGAAGCATCATGATATGTATGATTCTCGACCTCACGTTGTTATTGTTACTTTGGGAAATAAGTTGTACAAGATACTAGAGGTACCACCTCCTACCGCTATCTCTTTGGTTACTACAGAGCAATGTAGTGAGATTGTTTCCCAAACCAGGCAAACTTTTTTCTCGATGATCCGTCCCTAGGGCAAGAAGAAGAATGTGGCCACAACCTCCAGATAGGGCTCCTCTGCATGACAAGAACAAATGGACAAGGTTGTGGATGAGTACGAGGACATCTTCACCTCACCCACAGGGTTTCCTCCACACTGTCAGATCAAGCACCCGATTGATCTGACCCCAGGTGCGTCGCTACCCAATGGACCGATCTATCGGTGCTCTATTCTGGAGAACGATGAAATCAAGAGGCAGATTGAGGAGCTATTGTAGAAAAGTCACATCCGACCAATTTCATCGCCCTGTGGGAGCCCGATCATGTTGGTACAGAATAAGGATGGGACATGGAGACTCTGTATTGACTATCGGGCGTTGAACAAGATCATTGTCCAGAATAGGTACCCGATCCCACCGATTGATGACCTTCTAGACCAACTCAACGGGGTGAAATATTTCAGCAAGATCGACTTGAAGTATGGGTATCACCAGGTACCAATTGAACCCTCTGATGTGTGGAAGACTTTCTTCAAAGCCAAGGAAGGCCTTTTTGAATCACTGGTCATGACTTTCAGGTTAATGAATTCTCTCATAACCATCATGAGGTTGATGGATGAAATATTGCGGCCATTCAACAACTCATTTGTAGGGGTGTACTTGGATGACATTCTGATCTTCAGCCAGTCGTGGGAAGAGCACGTCCACCATATCTGACAAGTCCTCAAAACACTGCGGCAACACAAGTAGTGTGCCAATTTGTAGAAGTGCACTTTTGGCATGACCCAGGTTCAATCTCTGGAATACATTATTGATGAAAGGGGGTTGCATGTGCATCCAACCAAGATCTAAGTCATTTAGGATTGGCCAGCCCCAACCACTATAACAGAGCTTTGCAGCTTTCTGGGTCTTGCTAATTTCTACCGTAGGTTCGTGTTGGGATTCTCTCATATTACTTGGCCCTTGAGTCAAGTCACCAAGGGAGGAGCGGGAGAAAATTTATTTTGTTTAGAATCTCAACAGAAGGCATTTACGGAATTGAAAAATCGCCTCTGCTCTGCCCCAGTGCTCACATTACTAGACTTGCAACAACCATTTGAGATTGAGACAGATGCCTCTGACTATGCTATTGGGGCAGTTCTTACTCAACAAGGACATCCAGTGGCATATCACAGTGAGACATTGTCTGACACAGTTTTCAAGTACCCCACTTATGACAAAGAAATGTGTTCCATTGTGCAAGATTTTCCACAATGGAAGCATTACATTTTGGGGAAGGAAACAATCATCCACACAGATCACAGGCCCCTGCAGTTCATACAGACACAAGGGATGTTGCAAAATTATTTCCATAAGAAGTGATCCACATATCTGCAACAATTTCATTTCAACATCAAGTACAAGAAGGGTCGCACCAATAATGTTGTAGACCTTCTCAGCCAACCACCGATCGTGGCGCTCACTACCGTTCTCAACTCTTGTGGGCATGAGACTTATGATTGGCGGCTTCTCTACGAGAGCGACCCAGAATTCTGCCACACATACAAGGCACTCTTGGGGGGTACACAAGTTCCAAATTTTCACCTCCAAGATGCATTTTTATGTCACTTGGGACACCTTTGTGTTCCTTCAAGAGAGTGTACCAAGATGATATGGGAAGCACACTACAGTCGAGTAGTTGAGCATTTCAGGGTTGAGAAAACAGTAGCAGTACTACAGAAGTATTTCTATTGGCTGAACTTTCAAAAGGATGTCGGGAAGCACATCAAATCCTTCACTGCTTGTGC
Organism: Pinus albicaulis; assembly: GCA_034641835.2. Taxonomy (NCBI): domain Eukaryota; kingdom Viridiplantae; phylum Streptophyta; class Pinopsida; order Pinales; family Pinaceae; genus Pinus; species Pinus albicaulis. The sequence goes on along the minus strand of CM076581.1, from coordinate 1,201,632,323 downwards.
CATTGCCAAACCTACCATCAAGAAGCAAGGCCTATATACTTCGCTACCTACCCCTAGTCGGCATTGGGAGTCCATCTCCATGGATTACATGTCGGGCCTGCCTTCTACTAAGCATGAAAATGACTGTGTTTTCATGGCCATCGACAGATTCTCGAAGATGGCCATTATGGTGGCGTGCAAGAAGAATATCAAAACAGAAGCCACTGCTAAACTCTTCTTTGAATGAGTGTGGGTGCACCTTGGGATCCCACAGTCTATCATATCACATTGGGATAGCAATTTCCTCAACACATTTTGGTCCAGCCTCTGGTCAATGCTAGACACAAAGCTCACCAAGTCTATAGCTTTCCATCCCCAAACATATGGCCAGATAGAGGTCGTCAACAGAATGATTGTACACATTCTACGCATGTACAATTCCAAGCATCCAAGCACATGGGACAAGAGCCTTCCCTATGTACAACACAGTTGCAACTAGGCTCTCCATAGTTCAATCGACCACAACCCCTTTTAGGTGGGCTTGGGATTCGAGCCACTATGTCCCATTGACGTAGCCATGTCATTTGCAACTACTCAGGCTGATTCGGCTCATGTCCAGTCAGAAGTTGAAAAAGAAACTAGCTTCATTGAGCGCATCCAACACATTTGCCAACAGGTTCATGACATATTGGAAAAATCTAATGCTAAGTACAAGCAACTCCATGATCAACATCGGGTTCCACACAACTTCCAGGTGGGCGACAAAGTGTGGCTACATTTGTAGAAGGAGCACCTCACTGGACCCCACCGCAAGCTTTGCCCGCTCCGATACAGGTCATACACCATCACCAAGGCTATAGGGTACAATTCCTTTGAGCTCAGTATTCCACTATTCCTTGGTCTATACCCAGTATTCAATGTGGACCGCCTTCATCCTTACGTCCCACCTCTATTAGACACCTCTGACATTGCAAAAAAACTCACACCAACAGAGTTAAACCCAGAATGCATGGAACATGCCACCACAGATTGTATCATGGACATGCAAATCAGGAACACTCACCAATATAAGATCCAACTATATCGGGCTCTCAAAGCTGGCCAACTCCTGCACCAAGGAAAGTGGTTCACCAGGGACCAAGTTCAGCAGAAGTTTCCTCATCTCATGGAAGAACTTAATGCAAAGGGGACCATTGCTTCCTAAGGGGGGAGGAATGATCTAGGTGTATATTGGTGGTTACCCGCCTATTCCACTTGGTGCCCCACCATTTTCTCTTTTATTTTTTTAGTTTTGGCACAACCTACTATTTTTAGCAGTTTTTCAGGTCCTGAATTTCTGGAGCCATTTTGAGGCCCTAAACAACGGTTTTTGGGAAAATCGAGAGCAACATGGGTCCACGGACCATGGGTCCACAAACCATGTTACTCACCCAAAATTTGTATTCCTCGGATAGATCTTTCTAACGAGGTATGATTCATGTCAAACGGAGATCATATGCCAAAGTTACGTCCCGAGGAAGTTGAAACACCAATTTACCGAAACAAGGTCCATAATTTTGGTGCTTCATATCCTAGGGTTATGGTTTTAGATGTTTAGGTTTTTCCATTTTTTCTAAATAATAAATAGGCCCTCGAGCCTCATTTTAACTAAGTTCAAATGCCTATAGGTGCCACATCTCTTCTCAGAGATAGCTACCAGCGCCCTAGCTAGTTTATTTCCATTCTGTTTGTAAGAAAATTTTAGTTCTTTGATATTAAATAAATGAAGTTATTTTTCCATTGCATCTTTTTATTTATGGTTATATGTTTATTCTATTGTGTTCCTGCATAAATCTGGATCATAGCAGCGCATGCGCAGGGAAAGCCTAGAAAAACTGTGCAACTATACTTTTAAGGGTTTTAGATAACTTTTCTCCAATTCCACGATTTGATTTAGGAACATTAAGGTTTTTGATTTCTAAGGGAACACGATATAGGTGGTGATAGACCCGTATGAACAGTAAAATTTTATGGTGACAAAATAACATGTAACATGTGGAAACTAAGATGAAAAACATTAGCCCTGTTGGTTATGTGTTATATTCTTTCCATGACTAATCACGCGCGGGGGAGGTAAGAGGGACGCGATAGCCCCCATTTGCGGCGGGTGCAACGAAGTCCACGGGGGAGGTGGCCCCCCTTGTCGGTGAGCGGCGCCTCGGCAAATTTTTTTTGGTCCTTAATTTCTGGTGGGCGATCCACGCCCATGGTTTTGTGCATGGTTTTGCACATGGTTTTGGGGTATGATGGTTTTCGGCCCCTGGTATTTTTGTAGGTCCGGTCAAGGGAACTACGGTTATGTCCTAATCCAGGGTTAATGGATTGGGGTTTATGTATGCTTTGGCATGTATATATATGTGTTGTAACACTAAAAGGAATATAATAAAAAATCAATTTGGTCGTCCTGATTTGGGATCCAGTGGAAAATCTATGTGTTTATCTATTTTATGTTTTATGCTCTCGCTATTGTTTATTTTTTGTTATAAGATTCATGTGTAGATAATTTTTTTTCAAGGTTAAAACTTAAATTTGGTATTAGAGTTGTTTTGGCTTCAAGGGGACATCTTTGCTACTGAGGGTTTTTTGCTCGGGCCTGAGGTAGAACCTGTTCAATGGGAGATCTGCGGGATCGATTCTTGCGGTAAAATAAGATGGCAAGTGGCGGAAAGATAGAGATCGAGAAATTTAATGCTCAGATTTTTGAGTTGTGGAAGCTCAAGATGGAGGATCTGCTGGTGGATAAATATCAGTGGATCGTGGTAGATCGAGGTACTAAACCAACGGTAATGTCAGATGAAGACTGGAAGAATCTGGATCAGAAGGCTAAGAGCCCAATACGGTTGTGTGTCTCAGATTTAGTATTGCTGAATGTATCTGGGGAAGCTACGATGAAGAATATGTGGGAAAAACTTGGGACTTTGTACCAATCTAAGTCTTTGGTGAATAATTTGTTCCTGCGGAAAAATCTGTATAACCTAAGGATGAAGGATGGAGACTCGGTGACAGAGCATATGAACGCCTTCAATACTATGGTAAGTCAGCTGTCATCTATTGATATTAAAATCTTAGATGAAGATAAGTGCATCAGTTTGTTGTGTTCTCTACCAAACTTGTGGGACAGTCTGGTTATTGCAATAGGTAGCAATACAACTACCTTGAATTTTGATGACATTTTCTCATCCTTGTTGTCGGAGGAAATGAGACGAAGAAATATGGAGGGCCAGAATGGATATGCCTTATCTGTATGAGGAAGGTCCCAAAACATAAACAAGAATAAGGTTTCGAGTGGGAGATCTAAATCTCCTAAAAATTTTGGAAAGGTATGCTGGAAATGCAGAAAGAAAGGGCACTACAAAAGGGAGTGCAGATTTAAAGCTCTTGAGAAAGGAAAGGGATCTGATGATGCTCCTTCTGCAGAGGAAAAAACCACCTTGGATAAAGGTGGGGATGTGTATTTGGCTTCTTCTTCAAATACACATGTAGATAATGAGTCATGGTTGATTGACTCAGGTGCATCCTTTCACTTCACTCCCCATAGGGAGTGGTTCTGTGAGTATTAGAAATATGATGGTGGTTATATCTTCCTAAGGGATGATAGGAAGTCCAGAATCATTGGACGTGGAAAGGTTAATCTGAAGCTACAAGGTGGAAGGATTAGAACACTTCCTGCTGTTCTGCATATTCCTGCATTCGCCATAAATCTGATTTCTGTAAGCAAGATGGATGATGCAGGTGTAAAAACAATGTTCGAGAAACATGCCTGCAAGATGGTTCAGGGAGCACTGGTATTAATGCGGGGATTTTAGATTGGAAATCTATAAAAATTACAAGGTATCACTGTTATTGACTGGTGTAACAGTTCTGTGGTTCCTGAAAGTGGAGTGTAAAGCCTAGCTATCTCTGGCGGAAAGACCATGCTATGGCATCAAAGGCTTGGACATATTGGAGAGAAGGGCCTTCAGATACTGCATAGAAATGATATGGTAGGAGGTATGTCTAATTTTTCTATGGATTTTTATTTCTGTGAACATTGTGTATATGGGAAGCAGAATCGGGTGAGTTTTCCTCCTGGTGCTAAGAGGGCGAACAAGATATTAGAACTTGTGCACAGTGATGTGTTTGTACCTGTGTCAATTCCATCATTGGGAAAATCTGTGTACTACGTTTCATTCATAGATGACTTCTCAAGGAATACATGGATATATTTCTTGAGGAAGAAATCTAAAGTCTTTGACATATTTAAATAATTTAAGGCTCTACTGGAAAACCAGACAGAGAAGAAGATAAAGGCGCTGAGGATAGATAATGGTGGGGAGTTCTGCAAGAGGGAATTTGAAGAGTTCTGTAAGAAGTGTCATATAGCACAGTAGAAGACTACTGCATACACACCTCAGAAAAACAGAGTTGCAGAAAGAATGAACAGAACACTGATGGAAAAGGAAAGAAGCACGCTCAGTGGTACCAGGTTAGGACAAGAATTTTGGGCAAAGGCAGTGGAGACTGCATGCTATCTCGTTAACAGATCACCTTCATTAGTGTTGGAGGATAAGACTCCACATGAGGTATGAACTGGTAAGAAACCCTCTCTACCACATCTAAGGGTATTTGTATGTGATGCATATGTACATGTTCCAGAGCAGAAAAGGACCAAGTTGGATAATAAATCTGAAAGGTGCATCTTTATTGGGTATAAGGATGGTTTAAAAGGTTACAAGCTTTGGAACCCGAAAACAAGGAAGGTTGTGTATAGCCGAGATGTGGTGTTTAGAGAGGTTAAAAATGTTGTTAAACATGAAGTCATACCAAAGGAACCTGAGAAGGTAGAGTTTGAGCTAAAGGAGTATGAATCAAACTCTATAGCAGAAGAAGATTCAGAAGAGGATGAGCCACAAACTCCAGCTATGAGAAGATCAGTTCGGGTAAGAAGGAAACTAGAAAGGTACAGTCCATCTGCTTTCTGTTTAGGTTTTTCCTTAACTATAACTAATTATGATCCCAGAACAGTCAGGAAGGCAGTAAATTCAGAGGATGGAAAACTCTGGAAGGAGGCCATGGTTGATGAAATGGAATCCTTCCACAAAAATGAGGCATGGGATTTGGTGGAGTTGCCGGCTGGAAGGTAGCCCATCAGGAAAAAATGGGTGTTTAAGAAGAAGATGAATGTAGAAGGCAAGGTGGATAAATACAAAGCTCGGTTGGTAGAAAAAGGCTATTCCCAGGTGTCAGGAATTGATTTTGGTGATAATTTTTCTCCTGTTGACAAAGTTACTTCTATTAGATTACTTTTATTTGTTGTTACTGCATTTGATTTTGAGATAGAACATATGGACGTGAAGACAACATTTCTTCACGGGGATCTAGAAAAAAAGATATACATGAAGAAACATGAAGGCTTTATGGTGAAGGGTAAGAAATAAATGGTATGTAGGTTGAAGAAGTCTCTGTATGGGTTAAAACAGTCACCACAGATGTGGTATCAGAAATTTGATACCTATATACGGGCACTTGGCTTCAACAGAAGCAAGGAGGATCACTGTGTTTATTTAAAATTAATTGGTGACCATGTTATTTATTTGGTCTTGTATGTGGATGATATGTTGTTGATTGGAAATGACAAAGAAATTATCCAATATTTGAAGATCCAATTGTTCTCCAAATTCGACATGAAGGATCTTGGCGCTGCAAACTATATTTTGGGCATGGAAATTAAGAGAGATAGAGAAAAGAGGAAGATCTAGTTAAACCAGAGGAAGTATGTTGAGACTATATTGTAGAGGTTCAATATGCAGGATAGTAAATCGGTGAATGTTCCTATTCCTATAGGTGTAAAGCTATCTGCTGAACAGTGTCCCAAGAAAAAAGAAGAAGAGGAGGATATGTCTCATGTTCCATATGCAAGTGTAGTGGGTAGCCTTATGTATGCAATGGTCTGTACTAGACCAGACATTACACATGCAGTGGGAGTATTGAGCAGGTTTATGTCAAATCCGGGGAAGGAGCATTGGATATGTTATAGCATCATTTTTCACCCTCAGGTGATTCATGATTGTCTTTATGGCTTTGGGCACCCATTCCCACAGACTTGAACAAAATTCATTAAAAAACAGTGTTAAAATTCCCATACGCGGGTATGCCCAGACTTTTTCGCGTGTATACGCGAGTCCACATGTACTTTTCCGTGTATTCCATTAAAATCATTAAAAATATATATAAAAATTCCCTATTTTCGGGCTAGGTTGATGGTTACTCCAGTAGTTCAACCACCCCAGCATGTGGCCAACTGTTTCCAACTGATTGAAACTACTTTGAGGGAGTATAAAAGCCCCTCATGTGCATGGCCTAAGGGAGAGAGAAATTTTATAGATATTATACTCTGTTGGAATCCCAATTCAAGTTTGAATTCCCGTGCCTCCTGCACTTTCCCAGATTTATACAGGAAACCCTTGTTTCTTGGAGATGTTCATTCATTTATATGCCATCTCGAGTGCACAAGTCTTGAAAGTATCTTAGCGAGGCAAGGGCGGGACGGATCCGGACGATGGTCTGTTCGAAGATCGTGGAAGGATTCATGTGATCTCTCCACTCTTTATTTCTGTACATGATGTTCGTAATAATGAAGAACCATCTTGTTCCTGAACTTGTGTGTTAATATCTATTTGCATATGTGAAAATATTGATTATTAAGCATTTATTATGGTTTATATAATGTTTCACATGGATTGCACTAACGTTTAGAAGAAGTATATATTGTACAACTAGGTTTCTGTGCACGTTCTTTCTTGTTTTCCAGGTTGAAGGAGGAAGAAGGGTTGCTCGGGGTTTGGACCCCACGGGATCTACATCGAACGTAGGACTACGGGTGAGTTCTACTATCGTTGTTATCTACTTTTTAGCATTCAAGTGTGGTTGTGTGTGAGTCCTTCAGAATAGCATGCCCTGCTCTATGGAGGTTTTGACCCAACAAACCTCTAGGGTGTTTTTCCCTGAAACAGAATTGGCGACTCCACTGGGGACCACATTCTTGTGATTCCCCTGTTGGGTGGTTTCAGCTGTTTTAAAGGTTTCCAACAGCTTTAAATTCTATTTCTAGTCCAGTTAACTCTTTCTCAGTCAGACTGAAGACTTGGTTCCTTATCCAGGCTTGATTTTTTTGTTTTTTATTATTTACCTTTTCATACGCGGGTTTGTCTGTACACAGACGCGTATCCACGCATTTTTTGTTAAAGGGAGTCGTGTATACGTGGGTTTCTTTTAACATAGTCACATATGTACGCTCGTTTCAAAACTTTCAAGTAGCGTATGCCTAGGTGAATTTTGAAATTTTTGATTTCTTGGCTTTTTAGTCCTGTCTGCCTATGGAGACCTGTTCCTGCAGTGTCTTTGTATCCTCTGGATTGTGTTGAAAGTGTTCTTTGGTCTTTTCTCTCTCTTGTTTGGCTGAAAACTAGCTTATCTGGCAAATCTTGTTTCTTGTGCTTGCATTTCTGGTTCGAGTACCAAGATCTCTTGTTGGGTATTCTTGGTTGTTTTGCTTCATTAGAACAGAGAGATTTTTCTCATTTAATCTTTCCTACCTTTGTTTCTTGCTTTTCACTTTGATTTTTGCCCATTTCTTGGTTGGTTTTCTTGAGTTCAGTTGACTAAGTCTTGTTGCAATTTTTGAAGAGTCTTTCTTGGTTCTTCGAAGTTTTTGTTTGTTGCAAGGTTGTACTATTCTTATAGGCTGAGTTACTGAGTTTCTTGTCTTATTTTGCTCATATAAATCTTGCTACTAAGTAGCCCTATAAGATTTGGAGCGTTTTTGAATTTTTTTCTTGAAATTCAGAGTTGTTTGGCTTGGGATTTGATAGTTTTCTTGGTCGCTTCGAGCTCTTCTTTTTAAAATTCAAAAGCTCAAAAAACATTTTGTTTTGTCATTTGCTTTTGTTTTTCATTTTTGTTTTCGTTTCGTTATATCTTTTGAATCTTTGTTGAGATTTCTTCCCTTTGTTTTGACTTGACTTTGGAAAGGAATTGTCATTGGTTTCTTCCTCTTATTTCAAGCGTTTTTGGTGTCTTTATACTAAGAGTTTCTGATTTTAGGAACTAGCTTTGTGGACAACCAAAAAGAGATAAAACTGAAGGATTTTTGGGAAATTTCTCTCTGCCTTATTAGATTTTTCATCTTAGAATTTTCATGCTCTTAGTTATTTGCATCAGGTGCACTTAAGGATTTAGTCATTTTCATAGTTTTTGTGAGTGTGAAGTTTGTTATCTGAAAAGAAAAAATTTTAGTCCCGTAGAACCTTTGTAGAAATTTATTTTCATCGAAAGGCAATTAATGCATTTGCATGTAGTTTGGTTTTTATTAATTTATTTTCTGCCTCAAAACACCACAAGTTTCATTTCCATATCCCTTTGACTTAACATAACAGCCGATTAAAATAAGCGCTATAATTTAAAAGCAACTAGCAAGTTTTTATTAAGTGTCATACACCAAATAGCTAGGTTGTAGGGCCTTGGATTAGGTGAGTGAAGAGTTAACTCTCCAAGGCCGCTCAAACAAAACATAGAAGTTGATTAATTGAGCGAAATCCAACTCCGTTAGGTGGATCGGAAAAGCGCTCCTCCAGAGAGTCAAGCGCGAGGGGAAGTGAAGGCTGAGAAGAGAGATACCCCCTCTCTGATTTGCTGGATCTAACCTCAAGATTGTTCCGCCCAGCTTCTGACACGGATTGGTGCCCATAGTTTCCACTCCTAGGTTCCACATAGGTGACTGCGGGGGGGAATACCCGTGGTACCTGAGGCAGATGTCCTATCACTTTCAGCAGTACTTCTGGGGGGTGCCCTTGCGAAGCTTGGGTACTTGTGTTGGCAAAGGCTGTTGTTAGGAGGTCCGCGTAACTGTTTATGCTACCTTCGCTAGTAGGCCTGGGCTATAATTATCCCAGACTACTTTCGGGAGGTCCTATTCTTTGCTTTCTTGTATTTTGGTGTCTGGTCCTAATCACCCAGAGCAGAAATACCTGAAGGCTGTTTGCCTGATTGTATCTCAGGTATTTTTCTTGTAGTGAGTGCTCTTTGCTCCTAACTTGCCTAGCTTTATACATTTTGAGTCTAATTAAAAAATTTTAAAGTGGCTGATCAAGCACCTCGTCGATCGAGGAGAATCTGGGGGTTATCTCCCGAGAGTCCAGAGCCTTCTTCAAGAAGGCGTAGGAGTAATTTAGCAGGTGAGTATCACCCTGTGGCATCTGACGCAGTGGAGAGAGATCCTCCACAAGGTTTTGAAGGTTTCATAGCTGGTTCTGGTGTTGGTTCCGAGAGGAGCGCTCCGCTCACCTCGAGAGTCTTATTTCCGCATGAAGAAGAAGTACAAGTAGAGGAAGTGTCTCAACCCTCTGAGTCACTTCCATCTCCTCTTCCTCCTGATTATCCGTTCATTGTTGAATACATTGGACCTGAGTTAGAGAGACCAGAACATCCTCCATATTATTCATACCTTTCGATGCCCACGACTGGGAACACGGCTTCTGCTGTGAGTGCTGCAGGCGTTCAGACTCCTGCTTCTGTAGAAGGAGGAGGCACTATTTCTATATCTTCGATTGCTTCTAGTACTATTGTGTTTGGCTCTGGTTTCACCCAAGCACATGCTTCTCAATCTGGTCCCTTTTGTTTTGGAATGCCCACTAGTGGGATTCCTTCTTTTTCCTTTTCTGCTCCTATAGCTGGATCTACACCCATGTCTTCTATGGCTAGTGGATCAGCTTCTTTTCAATGGTTCCCCTTTGGAACTTGGCATATCCCTAGTTCTAATCCTTCTTTAGGGTCCTTTCCATTCACTTCTCAGACTTAGAGTTTCAACCCTTGGTCTGGACGTTAGAATTCGACCACTTTTACAGGTTGGAACCCTGTATTCACTACGGCGGGGGCAGGGAATCAGTTTTACGCTGGTCACCAAGGGAATTCTTCTTTTCCTTCATCGAGTGCTTATCAAACCTTTTCCCCTCTTTCTAATTCCTGGAACCCCTATCAGGGGATTTACTCTTCATTTAATACTTCGGGGGGGGACTGGTCCGGTCTTTGGTAACTCTGCATTGGGAGGAGGTTCTTCTCCTTTTTCTACGAGTTATTTCTAGAAACCTGGTGCCTTATCAAATCCAGGGTATTCTTTTCAGAATGTAGGGAATTCATCCCATCAAGGATGGAATCCTCAGGCTCCGCCTCGTTTACCTTTTCTGGCAACATTAAATTTTCCAGATCTGTCGAAATTGACGAATGATCAGATCCGGTATAGTCCGCGGTGGCCTCCAGTTCCAACCAAACTTCCTTCAGACATTCTAAAGTTTGAAGGCAAGAATGGAGAAGATCTGGCTGATCACATCACCACCTTCCATTTATGGTGTTCTTCTAACTCCCTGATCGATGATTCGATTAGGTTGAGATTATTTCAATGCACCTTAACCGGAAATGCTGCCAAGTGGTATATTGAGCTAACTGGGGGTAGTTTTGCTACATTTGGAGATCTGTCTGTTAAATTTCTAAATCATTTCCAGTTTCCCGTCTGTTATGACGCCGGGACTGAACTCCTAGATAATTTTAAACAGGACGATGCAACCCACATTTCTGATCATATTTAGGAATGGCGAAGAAGGAAGAGGCTTATTAAAGCTCATATTCTAGGATAATTCCTTTTGGAATGGTTTCTGAAATCTCTGCAGTCAGAAATTTCTAAAGATGTATCCCTATCTGTGGTATTTTCTGAGGAACAGGCTATTTTTAGGGCCCAACAGCTGGAACTGATTTATTCTTAGTCTGGAGTCCTTCATAAATATTTTCCTAATTCTCCTCGCTCCAAATTAGATTTATCCAAAACTAAGTCTGGTCCTCATGGTGATGGACTTATTGGGTCGATCAATAGTGGTGCAGCTAGCATGCTTACTCAATTGCAGTAGTTGTCTATATAATCTGCTCCTTCTGGTCAGGTTGTGCCTGCTGAGTCATCACCTTCCCAATATTTGTCGGTAAATGCCGTCCAACATTTTGATCCCAAAGGAAATAAGCAATCCGAAGGGAAGAAGAAGGGATGGAATAATAAGAAAAATGGAAATAATGGGAAGGGTAATGCAAATAAAACCAATGAGCATGTTGGTGAGGGTCAAAAGGATAAAAATAAAGTGAAGTTTCCATGCAAGTTGTGTGTTGGAGACCATCTTACTCACCTTTGCCCTAAAATTCAAGATGTGCAGCGCTTGTTAGCTCAGCAGGGTTCTTCTAGTTCCCAAGCTCTGTTGACAAACCCTTTTCCCCAAGGGCAACAACTAGTTGTTGGCGCGAATAAAAATTCTGGGGCTTCCTCTGGGGGCACCCAGGAAGGGGAAATTCCATTAAACATATACATGATGAGTGCTCACGTGGATGTCTCTACGAGATCCCGTGATTATGGTGAAGAAGAGTCTTTGAAAGCTAAGGTTGCTCCTAATTCTACTGAGCCGCTTCATATTACGAGGCGTACTGTTGATCCTATAACTCGGATGCCCAAAGCATCTACTAAACATTCGACGATTAATCCAAATGCTAGGGCTGCCCAAAACTACTCTATTGTGGAAGATCTGGCGCAAATTCCTTGTGCCATGTCGGCTATAGAGGTGCTCCAGTCTTGTCTGGCTCAGCGCAGTGCTTTTCTCACTGCTCTTGGGGCTGTAGATCCAAAGAACTCTCTTATGATTACTTTCGATATGACTAATTTTAAGAAGAGACTCCCCCATCATATGGCTTTTCATATTAATCATCATACTGGAAATGCAATATTTTTCGGACGGTCGTTGATGAGGGTGCTTCCACATGTGTGATGTCTCTCGCATGCTAGAAGGGGATTGGATCTCCTGCAACTTCTCCATCCGCTACTCTTCTGACTACGTTTGATGGTCATTCTCATAGACCACATGGTATTGTCCCAGCTTTGCCTATCTGTGTTGGGGGCAAAAATGTAAATATAGAGGTTGAGATAGTGGATGCAAGATTGGACTACAACCTTCTGTTGGGGAGAAACTGGATTTATGAGATGGATGTCATTGCATCTTCATTGCTTCGGCTTATTTTTTTCCCTCACTGTTGAAGAGGTAAATCCCCTCTGCAGACAGAGGCGATCCCTACTAGCCTAGAACGGGTCTAGCAACAATCATGAAATGCTACAGTGCAAGTTCCTAATTGTGAATAAACAGACCAATGATGGAGGCCTACCTGGAGTCCAACGCTACGATTCGTAGAAGAAACAGTGTTCCCGTTCCTTAGCCTTGGCAGATCACGGTCCCCATGATCTCTGTGAATGGACGCCTGCACATGCAAGAAACAATACGGATACAAGCATAAAATCCAGAATACACAACTATATATCAGTCAGAAAGGATATAACTCATCATTATCATAATTGAAAAACAGAGTGGAACCATAACCAGTATTCATTCATTAGTAAACAATCGAAAGAGAGTACAACCAATGTTCTGACGCTGAGATCTCCTTCGGAGAGGTCTCCAGTAGTACACGTCTCGCAAAGCCTACCAAGGATGGGACAAGCCTCTCTTAGATTCTCTCGACGATAGTCTCCTCACTTGAGTTTGGCCTTAAGGGAAGAATGAGGGCTCTCGCAGCATTAAGGCTCTTGGGAATTTGAGAACTTGGAGATTCAAAACTTGGGCACTTCAAGACTAGCTTGCAATGGCAATGGGAAAGTTTTTATAGATGGAGGAAGGGGAGTTGGGACACCTACAATTGTGGGATTGGCCCTATCTTCAAGGAAGCTTCCATGAGAGGTGGCAAACCACTTCCCCTTCATGGAACTTCCGGAGCCAAACCTCCCAACTCAAGATAGATAACAGTTTCTTAGTCTGTTGAAACGAAACTTCCGCCATTTTATTTTAAAAAACACTCCTTAAATTGGCTGGTGCGACTGCGACTCTGGGACAGAGCGCCAGTTGGTGCGGCCTCTTTGTAGGATTTTCCCCATTGGCACGAGTGATGAAATAGCTACCCGCGCCAATGCAAAAAGAGATGTTTTTATGGTTTTTTGCAAGGTGATGTCTTCAGGGAAATTGAAGCTCATATTTAGAGGAATGAAATGATGGTGGTTTCAGGGCATGACATTGCTCACAGGTCATAGAATGGGCCCTCCAATGTGCGGGACGGGGAATGGTAGGGATGGTGACAAATTACTGTGTAACAGATGCCCCCTAAAGCATGAGGGTCGAGAGAGAGAGAGAGGTGAAATGCTTTATGAGAATGTGTCCAACTGAAACTCCGCCGTCGGAAAACTTGCATGGAGAAATACAATTGATATCTCAAGTACATGATGTATATGTGGTATGGACGCAGCCATCCAAACAGAGTATACAATAATCCAGATCCAAGGTATGGACGCAGCCATCCAGTGAGGACCGATAAATAGACTCAGGTATGGTCGTAGCCATCCATTGAATAAGTCATGTAAATAATAATCCACAAAATCGCAGCCTGGATTACAATAGACACAATCTAGGGTCTTGCTCTCCATCTCGACCCGAACAAAGTACAAGTTCAAGCATGCGAATATGTAAGCTGAAGTCGAACATGCAAGAACATCGTCTGATTACCAGCCAATGATGAAAGCTGTTAACAGACGCGAGAGGAACCACCAATAATGACGATGGCCCTCAAGGTACTATAGGTACAATCTACGGCATGTGAATCAATGAGCTGGTGTCGAACACCCGTAGAATCACTCGATCAGAGGCTAATGATGAAAACCTCATGTCAAATGCGACGAACCTGCCATTGAGGCATGCAGGCTCCAAGGTACCATAATGGGGTCTCTAGATCAGCTTCCTGGATAATGAGCTGAAGTCGACAGGAAGTGAACTTGATCGAAGGTGGGCCATAATGTTTCCCACATCATCGACACGAGACAGAAGAACATGATGTTTTTGTTGTGAATCAGGATCATATGAGAATCAAAGGAAGGTTGATATTTGCAGAGGTCAACTTCTCTTGAACATATAATGGCAAAAATAGTGGTTTTGGCAGTATTTGACATCAACGGATCAGAGGTCATGGTGACGAGGCAATGAGCAGAGGAGAGGCCAAAAAGGATTATCCAAACCCACGGAGGCAAGTGAAATAATGAGATGAGATATCCCCAACCTGACACAAATGCAGACAAGTGCCATGTTCAAGAGCAACATACTGCCGACATGACAATGATGATGGTTCCATTTTTCCCCCACCATTTCTGGCGAGTACCCCAATTATTTTTGATAACAAGCTTGAAGGGGATAGCATATGCTTGTAATATAAGTCCGCCCTTCAGGCAAATCCATCCTAGTACATTTAACGAGCCCTAGGAAGAAAGAACTCGGAGAACGTCATTTCGACTGAATCCGATGTCATCAAGGTTTAACGAGTCTGACAAAGGAAGAACTCGGTCTTTTCATGTTTAGAGAGTTTGAAAAGATAGCAAAAAAGTAAACTCCAAAGTTCCCTTTTCGTAAATAGTTCCTCAGATCCGAAAAGGTAGAAAACAATATCTGAGAAAAACTCTTAGTCGCGATAGGCTAGGGTATTCCTTTTTCGTAAATAATCCATCCCAGCCCGAAAAAGGGGTAAACGTATACTGGGTAGATGTCGTTTTGCAGCCACTTTAACGAGATCGAAACGACAAGGGCCTCGGAAATATTTTCATGTTTAGAGAGTCAGAAAAGAGCTGAAAGATGACTCAAGAGTGACTTTTTCGTGTTTTTACTGAGTCCGAAAAAGTATAAAATACAACTCATTTCACCGTTTACATTGCGTAAAAACCTGTTGCTGCATAGAAAGGAAAGAGTAAAATCCATTTCCGATAAAACATATGAAATATTAATGAAAAAATGACTTTTTAAACCTAAATAGAGCTCAAAAAGTTATAAATAAGTCTAAATGGTAAAAATAAAATTACTTTTACTTTTTACCTAAGTGAAGAGCAACATTGGTCCATTTACTGTGCAAAATTCTGGCGGCGATTACGACCGATCCGGGCTACCATTCAGAGTTCCGTCAGTTTCAGGTAAAAGGCGCTTCCTCATACTTCATTTCAATCCATTTTTTAATATTTTTCCACTATCCAATAGACTTCTATGGCAACTTTTTGAATTTTTAGGGCTCCGCTCATTGGCGCGGGTATCGGGCACGGACCCGCGCCAATGGGCTTTTATATGCAAAAGGCTCACGCCAACTGGCGCGACTGTTCCTAAAACAGCCACGCCAATGGCCGAACCCAATTTTCCGCCTAAAAATTTGACATTTTAATCAATCTGAATGAATTTTGAAGCTCAATGGAGATCTAATTAAAGGTTTGTGACCATGTTGATGCAGGAAACCGAGAAAAATGGTGATTGAGTGGAAAGAAAGAGAGCATGGGGAAGAGGATGAAATGGCCATGGAAAATGAGGCCTGCATGAATGCCCTCAGAAATTGTGGGCTAAAGAAATTCTTCCTGACACCGTGTTTACGAGCTCAACCTGAGCTACTTCAGTACCTAGTGAGAATTTGGGATGAACAAGAACAAGTATTCAAGCTACGAGACCAGGTGTTAGAACTGGACGTTTCTGATGTGTAGTTCATAACTAGACTGTCGCGCAGAGGTCTGGTACCCATACTGACAGGGAGCAGACCATCGGGTGAGAAAATGGAGGAAGTGATGGCATGAGTGTGCCCACGGGCACAAATGGGATCAGGGAGTAAAAAGGCGGATATCCACACTATCCCCGATTTGGAACTACAAGTAGTACTCCATACCATCACGTGGGCTACGGGATCGCAGGCACCGCACGAAGCAACGAAAGCCCAACTCTTACTGGCTTCAGAGTGCATCAATCCCATACTGTTTGACTGGGCCACAGCAGTAACGATAAACATCAAGAGACAGCTGACGAGATGAAAACAAGCTAGGTTGAAGCAGTTTGGCTATGGGTCCATCCTGGTATCGTTCATTCTGGAATGATTACCAATCTTCCAGGGCCAAGGGGCCGTTGTAGCAGAGCCGATACCATGAGAGCCGAGAATGGCTCGCTGGGCAGCACTAATGCCCAGGGCAAGAGGGGGCCAACAGATGTCCTAGAGGCCAGAGTTTTTTGGGTGGTTGCGGCACTAGTTGGTTGTAGTTGAGGACTGGCCTTATGTCGGGACAGACTTTACTGGAGACCCAGATCTCCCACTACCGGAGGGAGAGGATTGGGACGAAGATATGGGTATGATATGTTTTTATTTTTTATGTTTTATGATTTTTTTGTTAATACATGTCTGTTATGATAACAGTTACATGCGTATGCAGATGTTGGCCCAGAGAGACCAGCCGGGATGTCTCCTATCACACGGAGAACTCAGCTCGCAGTTAATCCTCATGAGGAGGGCGCGGAAGGAGGAGAGTTGGTTCAAAACCTTAAGGGGATTGCCCGAGGGGTTCCGGACTACGCCCGGCTGGCGGATGTACCGTTAGCATATCAGAGACATACAGTGGGAGTGCCTAGTCACCTCCACCGTCTACTGAGACTTCTAGTGCGTGCGGTGACTTGTTATCATGAGCACCATGCAGACTAGCCTCCTAGGGTTTTATTTCATGCATATTTTTGAGAGACGTATCGTCTCCGGATGTAATAAGACAAACATGTATATTTTTTGATCTTATGTGATACGTGCTATGTAAACATTTCGATATCTATCTATATACATATCTATTTCTGGATGGATTTTCCTTTCACATGTGATGATGTTCTTATAAATTGCGCAAATGTCTGTCTGAAACCATGTTAGCTACTGCAGCTGTTAGTGTATTCATGTACCGGGGTATATGTTGATATGTAATATAGTCAAAATTTCTCTCCAGTAAATGAACACGCAGATACAGACGTAAAATGTGTGGATTTCTTATTGAATAGTGACGATTGCGTTCTGATACTACGAGCTGTGAGTCTAGATATACAAGCAATTCACAGATACCAAGGTTTACAGCCTCAGTTAATAATTCTAACACAACACTATATTACACGACGTTATTTGTAGCACATCCCAGACACACACCTTGCAGGTTCACCAAATCACCAGTAGGATCATAGATTACCCAGGCTGCCGAAGACAGATTCCTGGTACTGCGGGAGGCACCATCCACGAACCCAACAAATGGATTGATGGACATCTGCACAATCAGGAAGACCCGATCAGCAGAAAGATGTTTACACTGCACACCACACCACACATGCACACAAATGAATAAACGCACCTATGTACACACACCACACATAAAATGACTTTAAGCGTAGTATTTCATCAGGTGCAGCCCATTTCTGGGCTGCGCCATCGGAACTCCTTCATAATCTATAAGCTCATAGGCCCCATTCTTTAATAACCGTTTAACTATATAGGGCCCATGCCACATGGGTTGAAACTTCCCCGCCCCAAGCTTATCGTGTGCTTGATCATACAGGAGGACAAGTTCCCCTTCAACGAAGGAACGTGGTGAAACAGATTGATCGAAATGAGCTTTGACCCGCTTTTTTTGTGCCTCAATCACTAAGGCAGCTAAGCGGCCGGTTTCATCTAACCGTTCCAGATACAGGAGACGCTCTTCTTCAACAGAAGTGTCGGGTAGAAGTTCTACAGCTAATTTCAAAGAAGGAATCTCACATTCAACCGAAAGAGTGGCTTCCAGACCATACACCAGTTGAAATGGTGTGAATCCAGTCACACTCTTAGCAGACATTTGGTAAGCCCAAAGAGCTGAGAAAAGTTGGAGGTGCCAATTTGATTTATGAATCCCAACTGGTCATTGAAGCATGGTGACCAAAACCTTGTTCACTGCTTCAACCTGGCCATTTTCCTGAGGGTAATATGGCGTTGAGCTATCGTGGTGTAAGCCCAACCTCGATGTCAGCTCGGCCATCATATAATCTCAGAAATGAGTACCATGGTCGGTAACGATGGCCTGAGGAACCCTGAAACACGTGATGATGTGGTTGAAGATGAATTGAGCAGCTATTTTACCGTCGGCCGCAAGTGTAGGCATCGCTTCGACCCACTTGGTGAAGTAGTCGACAGCTACGATTATATACCCATGCCCCTCGGCCGAATGAGGGTTACACATCATAAAATCCACTCCCCATTTAGCAAAAGGGCCAACGGTAACAACACGAGGCAAAGGAAGAGGTGGCGCGCGCATCTTGCGCTGAAACACCTGGCACGCATGACATTTTCGGACTGACGTAATACAGTCTTTGAATATTGACGTCCAGAAGTATCCTGCTCGCAAAATATTTTGAGCAGTAGCATATCCGGACATATGCCCACCACAAGCGCCACTGTGGCAGTCATTGAGGGCCTTTTTAGCCTCTTCCAAGGTAAGGCACTGGCGGAGCACCGAATCTACTCCCACACGGTATAAGGTATCTCCTACGATATGGTAGGGTTGAGACTGATGCCGAATTCGACGTTGGGCATCTTTAGTCAACTCAGACCAAAATGAGGAGGTCTGAAGATACACAATGATATCGCCATACCAAGGGCCACGAGTACCGATGAGGAAAAGAGTTTCATCTGGTATATGGTCTTCAGAGTGTGAAGGAGCGGAGTCTGTAGGGAGAGAGCATATAAGATCCGCGAAAACCAGTGATTTAGTTGACTTAGCGGTGGTGAACTCTAAGTCAAACTCCTACAGGATAACGATCCATTTGGATTACTTTCCCCCCAGTAATTGTCGAGAGAGAATATACGTCATGGGGTTACAGTCTGAAACCACGGTGATCGTGCGTAGCAGGATGTAATGGCGAAAGCGCTGTACAGCGTGTACGGTGGCTAAAGCCAACTTCTCGACATGAGCATAGCGTGTTTCCGTGTCGAGGAGGTTCCGTGACAGATAATAAACAACATGTTCATTACCTTCATCATCATCCTGCACCAGAACCATAGCAATGGTGCTAAACGCGGCGGCAAGATACAAAGTGAAATCATGATGATAGTCCAGAGGACGAAGCAAAGGAGAATTAGCCAATAACATCTTTAGCTTCTCAAACAATTGTTGAGAAATTTCGTCCCAATGGAATGGAACATTCTGCTTTAATAGGCACGTAAATCCTTTAGCCACCTCCGTGTAGTTCGAGATAAAGCGTCGAAGGAAGTTCGCTTTTCCCTGCAGACTCTGCAACTGATACAGTGAGGAGGGTGATGGGAGGTTGATGATAGCCTCGAATTTTAAAGGGTCAAGGTGAATTCCGTCTTTGGAGACTATGAATCCCAAAAGACGGCCAGAATCCACGCAGAAGACACATTTATGAGGATTAAGCCTAATATTGTAGCGCCTACAGCGAAGGAAGATCTGGCGGAGGTGTTCAGGGTGGTCCTCTCGCCTAGCTGAATGAGCTGGAAATTCGTTCAGATAAGGCTGAACGATATGGTGAATGTCATGGAAAGAGTAAGACATCGCACGTTGGAAAGTGGCTCCAGCGTTCTTCAAGCCGAACGGGAGCTTTTTATACATAAAAGTACCCCACGGACAGATGAAAGTAGTCTTGTGTTGATCCTCAGGTGCAATATTGATCTGATTATACCTTGAGAAACCGTCCATTAAGGAATAAATCTCACTTCTGGCACATTCGTCGATAATCTGGTCTATGAACGGAGTGGGATAGTTATCTTTCGGACATGCACGATTAATATCACGGTAATCAACACAGACCCTAATAGTACCCTGCTTTTTATCAACAGGAACAATGTTAGAAACCCATTCTGTGAGGGGGATGGGATAAATAAAGCCCGCGTTCAGAATTTTTTCAACTTCTGCCTTGATTGCAGCAGCTTTCCGAGGATGCATGGGGCATAAGCATTGGCACACGGGCTTCGCACCTGGATAGGTTGGAATCTCATGCACTACGATACTGGGATCAATCCCCAGAATTTCCTTGTAGGACTAGGCGAACACATCTCGGAATTATTTAAAAAGATCGGTATAGACTTGAATCTCATTGGGAGAATAATTCACTCCCACGTGTATATTCTCAACGATCCCCGGTTTAACGGAGATTTTGATCGGGATGGTTTGAGTGATGTTACTCAGGTTTCCCTCCGAAAAAACCTCGTGCATCAAGATGGGCGTTTGGAGAGGAGGAGTAGGAACTTGAGATGCATAACGTTTTAGACAATCTATCATGGCCCCCATGCTAGGCATAAAAGAGGAGCGATGATGTCCATCGCCCCAAGGCAGCTCCTCGAGAGACATAATTTCAATGATGGCTTCATCGGAAGGAAAAGTCTCTTTGAGAGGATCAGGTGAATCGGCCTGACCAAGCCAGGGGGATTGAGAGTAGACGTCTAGAGCCATGCTTAAAGGAGCATGCTGAGGAGGTGGAGGATCAGATGCGGCAACAATTTCATAGTAGCTAATCTCTACTCGAGTCAAGGGCATTGATTCTCCAAACTCAAACACCTGTTCAGGCGTAGGAATAAGCCAAGGGTCATCAGACCTAGAAATCATGTTAACTTGAGCAGTGTACGGTGGTGGTGTGGGAAAAATACCCATGAGGATGGGGTCTTTGAAGAGACCGGGTCCTACACTATCAGGGGGATTCGGAATCTAATCCACGTATGGAACGTTGTTCTCGAAGGTGGAGGTGAAGAAGGACAACTGATCCACCATGATGATTTTTCCCTCGTGAGGGAACTTGAGAAGTCGAAAGACGGTGGATGGCATGCATAGCATGGCATGGGTCTAGCTGCCACCAAGAATTATATTGTAGTTGAGCCTGGCGTTGACTACTTCTACTTCCACGTTGACAGTCTTCCCCTGTAAAGTGATCGCTAAACTCTCAAGAACACCCAGGGGTTTGGATTCCCGACGATCAAATGCCTCTAGGGCATTGGGAGATGATGAAAGGGCTGGAGAGCCAATGGCCTTCCAGCAAGCGGATGACATAACACGGGTGGAGGCACCTTCATCCATCATGGCCCTATGAATGTTAAGACCGTTGATCACAACTTGAATAACAAGAGCGATCTGATGTGGAAGTCGGGGAGTGAAATTCTCTAAATCAAAGGTGAGAAGACTCGAATCGGTGGGATCAATGCCACCGATTGCAGAAAATAAAGCCTTCCATTGCAAAGGACAACTTTGAAGAACTTCTAGTGCAGAAATAGCAGAAGGTGCTTGTGCCAAATCCTCAACAATGCTGTAGTGTTCAGCGGCACGAGCATTCGGATTATAAGAAGATCTTCGAATAACACCTTTAGAAGGTGGCTTCACAATAGGTTTAGGAGTAGGCATCTCGATTTCCAATGAACCGGAGACAGGTGGGGGAGGTGTTCCATCCACAACTGCCTTCCCGGGTGCCTGCCGTGATTCGTTGTAATCCTTTGAATGCGTAGCGACAAAGATAGGTGCAACAACCTTCATCATGAAAACTTGGGACCCAAATGGTGCAGATGGTGACGGTTGTTCAACCATCTGGGTCTACTGAGACGGTAATGGATCTTTTAGAACTACTGGAGTCCCTTTTGAGCCCTTGAGAAGTTGACTAACCTCGGATCGTCATGGACAATCCTTAGTATAATGGTCTCCTTCGCAAATGAGGTAGGGGTACTTCGGTTTACGCTGAGAACCATCCTCAGTACGAGATTTAGATTCTGGCTTAGGGGCGTCAGATTTAGATTTTCCTTTGCCCTTCTTTTTCCCTTTGGAATTTTTCTCCGTAGGATTGGCCTAAACGGCATTCACCTCCGCTGTTTTGCCAGAATCGGACGGGGCGGGATTAGCAGGAGTATTGTTGGAAGAATTAGACTTCTGCTTCCCATTCGAAGATTTCTTTGAATTCTTAGATATGGAACTAATGACACCATCCACCGCAGGGGTAGGTGAAGCCTTAGAGGTTCCAGACCATGGAGCATCAGGCAAGATATCATAAAGTGTGTCGGACTGAGAATATACAAGATCCAGATATTGGGCACGCGCAATGGCTTGTTCTTCTGTCACACACGCTCCCATTGCAATATCTTGAGCGATTTTATTCACGAAGGAGGTGGTGAACCAGTGAGTTAGTATCTGATCAGGTATATGAAACTTGATCACTCTACGATGGCGCCGCCACTCATGAATGTGATCAAAAATGTGAGTGGCCTTGTCCTGCTTCAAAGAATTCAGGAGGTGCGTCCCGGCTTCATAACGAACCGGTAACTGAAAGTGCGTCAGAAAATCCATGGCTAAGGAGTTGAAATCTTGGAAAATGCCACGAGATAACTCTATGTACCACTTAGCAGCAGCTCCAGTCAAAGTGTGTTGGAAGAGGCACAGACGAATTGAATCATCGACCCAAGAGTTAGACGAACACCAAAGATGATACGTCATCACATGCGCTTGGGGGTCCTCTCCAGCTTTACCCTCAAACTTGGGGCAGTCACCTGGTATCTTGGTAGGAACCGGAGGCCAATAAGGATTATGAAAAATTGGATCATTGGTCAGTTTTGAAACATTTGGAAACTCCAAGGTGGCCAGGAACGACAATGGTGGATTAACCAGCACGCCAGGCCCGAGATGAGGACCGGTACCTATACTCCACAATGGTTGTGAATATCCTTGCCCCCATGGGTTTTGTCCTGTAGGATTCTGACCTTAGGGGGTGTAGGTCATATAACCAGACTCATTTGGCTGCTGGTAACCAGTGTGTGGGGCTTGATAACTAGAGTACGGACCCTGATTATGTGTCGACCCGGTGTAAGCAGCATTTGGATTTGGCTGTTGAGTATAGGTAAAACCGGGTGGAGGAGGATAATACTGAGAGCCTCGGGGCTGATTATAATTCGGTTGAGATTGACCATGAGGATAATAACCGCCCTGAGGATGAGTCGGCTGCTGATAGGTAGAACCCTGCGGAGCCTGATAACTAGGGCGCAACTGTTGATTTGGCTGCGGCGTTGAATAAATCGGCTACTGGGTAGGGTTAATGGAATGAGCGGGCTGCCTTGAATGAACAGGTTGACCCGGCTGAGAGGGCTGACCTAAGTGAGCAGGTTGACCCAGATAGACAGGCGGTGCCGGTTGCGCAGGTTGACCTGGTTGCAGAGGAGCCCCAGGTTGTACCGGATGGGCCAGTTGGCATGGAGGCAGAACACCGGGTTGTACCGGATGAGCCGGTTCGCCTGGTGGAGGAATAGGGCTAGGTGATTGCTGGTAACCGATTTGACATGGAGCAGAACCATAGGATGGTCCCGGCTGATATGCAACATTAGAAACAACAGGATACTGCTGTTGCATAGGTTGAGAAGGCTGGATTTCCCCCCCAGGACCATAGACCGGTCCTGGTTGGTACCCCGGCTGAGGCTGTACAGGTTGACCTGAAGGGCTATAATACTATCCTTGCGGACCGTATGACGGCCCTTGCTGGCCCGTAGGATAGCCTTGCATGGGCTGCCCCTGTGGGTCATAAGGATAGCTAGGTTGGCCCGAAGGTTGGCCTTGGAAAGGCTGCCCTTGCGGGTTATAAGCCTGGTTATATGGTAAACCTTGAGCATGGAGGTAAGCCTCAGGAGCGGGCAGACGTAAAATGTCCCCGTGCTCATCATACTAACCTGGAAAAGCATACACGGGCGTACCATCCTGTGCATAGTGCAAAAAGTAAGAGTTGTTGGGATCTTGGGAGGATGGTCCAACCTCGAGGTTCGGCTGTTGCAGGGACAACCCATACTCCTCCGGAGAGATGTTCTCTGGTATAGCACTCACTAAATAAACATCTTCAGGAGACGGCATAGCCCTAGCCAAGGGTGCCATGACAACGGGTGCAGAAGCAACCACACAGACAGTGGGCTGGACGGGTATAGAAGTAACGGGTGTTTGAGGGGACACCCCCGGTGAAGGAGCAGCTGGCCTCGGAGAAGGAGCTGACACTCCCATAGAGGCTGCGGCGGAAATGATCTGACCCAAAGACCTATACCCCAGCGGTGAACATGTCAGCTATTTCAGAGTTGTCTCCCGGAAACAATCTTCGTGGGAAGAGCTTATAGTCTTCACCAGACGTTGGGATTTCCTCACCAGAATCACTCATGGTTGAGCCTGCCGCTATATCTCGTAATAGACGACGAGGACTAGGAGGAAATATAGCAGCAATAAAAGGCGAACCCGATGTAAGAGAAAGGAAATCAGCTCCTAATCTCAATTCAAACACAGGGTCCGAAAAAGGCCAATCGAACTCAACTAGTCCTCGAAAGGGTTTCTCAGAAAGAACCAGTTCCCCGTGAGGAAACTCAGAAACAGTGGGCTGCTGTGGTTCAGCAGAGGATTGTGACACCTCTAAATAATCATCCATGTAAGGACTACTAGTAGATGAAACCGAAGGTTCCGCCACTTTGGAAAATGACAAGAGAAGAAAGAACAAACACACACACGGGCTGAAAATGAGTCAAGACACACGATCAAACGGTCAAAAAAAAAAATCTAACAAGGCGTGTAATCGTGCGTCATTAATTTTTACCACATTGAAAAATAAGAAACTTCACCATTTCATGTTTTAAGAGTCGAGAAACGGTAAAAAAGGTGACTCTATCTCTTTCAGATTTGACACAAGCGTGAAAGGATAAGCGCTTGGTGATCCTTTCTAATTTAGGGAGTCAGATAGGATCAAAATGACTACTCAGGAATACTAGGCAAAAAGGTGTACCAAATAACCGTGAACTGCAATATACACCTTGGTTTCAATAATGAAAGAGAAATCAACCAAGGACTTTCCGTATGTGCAGGCAATCTCCCCGAATGCTGTGTTCGGTGTATCACCGGTATAGGGCGGCAGACTCGGCTTCCTACGGATAAAGGATTGAAACCTAGAGGGGTCTCCCTTTATATACATGAAGGTACGGGGAGCACAAGTCCATACTAGAGCTGTCTAAATCCAAAAGGTGAACGACAGCTACTATGTTTAAAGACGCTGGAACACGTCTCTAGCCTAGACCTCTAAATGTGTTTCGTTAGATTTCAATGCTGCCTTAGTGTAAATTGAGTAGATTTTAAAGTTGATCTTCAATTGCGTTTCAGTTTTCAGGCCCTAACGAATGTGTTGTCTCAAAAATCTCCTAAATGCAAGACTACATGCCACAGTACATCATTTTGTTTGATGAAAACTAGCTACAGAAGAGTTGAGAGCTTTTACACAAACAAAACGATCAGAAGACAATCAATGATATCTCTAATGAAACTAATGAAACTAAAACTTTTCTTTTAGATTCACTAATTACTAGTAAAATGAAAATATTTCAATTTTCACTAATCAACCAAAAGCAAAAGAGATTTTTTTTATTTTCAATGTTTGATAGCTAGATGCACTAAACAAACCGAAAACAAAATGAAAATCAATTCGAGAAATGATATTAAGAGAGTAAAACGAACAAATTTCACTCAATGGCACAAACAATCAGATCTCAAATCGACCAAAGTCTCTCAAAACCAAGAAAAGGTCCCAAAGGCTCCAATGGACCGTGTGATTTAGGCCCAAAGCAAGACCAAACAAAATTTGAGTGAAGAGAAGAACAATCACCCAAAAATCGCAACGAAACGGTGAACAACCACTAAGATAATGCGGAGGAGCAATCAGAGAATTGACTGGACTAAAAAAACACCAAAACTCCTAAGGAGGGCTCGACACACTAAGCCACTAGATGCCCTAGGGCTTAAAATGTGAAATCGATGGAGAAAAGCAAACAACCAAAGGATGAAGGCAAACTCCCAGTCAAACAGGACTCCAACACACTCAGGTAGCCGAAAAACCAAAAATAAACACACTGACCAGACCCAGAGAGCTCAAAACTGAGCGAACTCTAATGCCTCACAGGAGTGGCACAACTGTGAGGTTGTAACTGGCGCCAGAAAGAAATTGGCGCAGGTAATACACAAGCAACCTGCGCCAATTGGCGCGACTGTCGAGCTAAAAAGTGAGCCAGCCGAGTTTCTCAGCCAAAAATAAAAAAGAACTACTCCAGAAGAAGATCAATGATATCCAGGCAAACCAAGAAGCAAAAACAGCAAAAGAACCCAGCCCAGAAGGCTAACCAAGCAAGGAAAACCGTGAAACAATCAAAACGAGACAATCAAAACTAGACAATTGTCACCAAATTGTTGAAGAGGTAAATCCCCTCTGCAGACAGAGGCGATCCCTACTAGCCCAGAATGGGTCTAGAAACAATCATCAAATGCTACAGCGCAAGTTCCTAAGTGCGAATAAACAGACCAACGATGGAGGCCTACCTGGAGTCCAACGCTATGATTCGTAGAAGAAACAGTGTTCCTGTTCCTCAACCTCGGCAGATCACGATCCCCACGATCTCCATGAATGGACGCCTACACATGCAAGAAACAATACGGATACAAGCATAAAATCCAGAATACGCAACTATATATCAATCAGAAAGGATATAACTCATCATTATCATAAGTGAAAAACAGAGTGGAACCATAACCAGTAGTCATTTATTAATAAACAATCGAAAGAGAGTAAAACCAATGCTCTGACGCTGAGATCTTCTTCGGAGGGGTCTCCAGTAGTACACGTCTCGCAAAGCCTGCCAAGGATGGGACAAGCCTCTCTTAGAGTCGCTCGACGATAGTCTCCTCGCTTGAGTTTGGCCTTAAGGGAAGAATGAGGGCTCTCGCAGCATTAAGGCTCTTGGTAATTTGAGAACTTGGAGATTCAAAACTTGGGCACTTCAAGACTGGATTGCAATGGCAATGGGCAAGCTTTTAGAGATGGAGGAAGGGGAGTTGGGACCCCTACAATTGTGGGATTGGCCCTATCTTCAAGGAAGCTTCCATGAGAGGTGGCAAACCACTTCCCCTTCATGGAACTTCCGGAGCCAAACCTCCCAACTCAAGATAGATAACAGTTTCTGAGTCTGTTGAAACGAAACTTCCGCCATTTTATTTTAAAAAACACTCCTTAAATTGGCTAGCGCGACTGCGACTCTAGGACAGAGCGCCAGTTGGCGCGGCCTCTTTGTAGGATTTTCCCCATTGGCGCGAGTAATGAACTGGCTACCCGCGCCAATGCAAAAATGGATGTTTTTATGGTTTTTTGCAAGGAGATGTCTTCAGGGCAATTGAAGCTCATATTTAGAGGAATGCAATGATAGTGGTTTCAAGGCATGACATTGCTCACAGGTCACAGAATGGGCCCTCCAATGTGCGGGACGGGGAATGGTAGGGACGGTGACAAATTACTGTGTAACACTCACGAAGGGAGGATTGTTACAGTGGACCAATTGGACTGTCCTCTTGTAGACCCGAATGCGTCTACTGACTCAACTATTCCAAAGTTGGATAATACCAAGTCGCCTACTGAGAATTTAGGGGTTGGGATTTATTCTTCCTTGGTGAGTACTTTTGATATTCCTCCTCCTACGGTGCATATAAATGCAATTTCATCCTCCAGGACTCCTCTTCGAAGAGAGTTCTTCAGAACTCATTATTTTTCGGACCGTTGGACCTTACCTTCCCCTACCACCACATTAGCGGAAGGTCAAGTGGGTGGAATTGCTTTTCCAATGTCTGCAGCTGAGTTGCTTATCAGTCTATTGTTGAATCTGCAGAATCCATCCCAGATCCTGTTTCACCGGAAGAGTTGGATGGAGATGTGGCTCCGTCTTGGATGCTTAGTTCTTCTTCTGCCCAGGATTGCCTTGATACCACTCTTCCATCTGAGGAGGCCATCTTGGAAGCTATGACTGGTATAGATAGACCATGGGATGATTTGCATCATCGATCTTACTTTTTACCTGATTTGAGCGAAGTTGAAATGAGTTTTCCAAGTCCTCCGTCTCCTAGTCCTGTTTGCCCAGTCCTGAACCCTTTAGCACCAACACAGGTTTATGCTGAAGGGAACATGGCTGTGATTTCTCCAACTATCCCGGTGAACATTTCCAGGGATCCCAATGTTATTGAGAATGTCTTCATCGGAGCTGAATGTTCCCCTGAAGAGATTCAGATTTACACCGAGCTCTTTAAAGAGTATAGGGATGTATTCACTTGGTCTTATGAGGAAATTCCTGGTATAGATCCATCTATTGTCCAGCATGAGATCAAGACTTACGAAAACGCTAAGCCTGTCAGGCAAAAAAATCGTCTAGTCAATCCTAGGAAGGCAGCAACTATCAAAGCTGAGGTGGAGAAGCTGCTTAAGGTAGGATTCATTTTCCCTATTCCTTTGACTGAATGGGTTTCAAATCCTGTTCCTGTAGATAAAAAGTAAGGAACAATTCGAGTTTGCATTGACTTCAGAGACCTTAATAAAGCATGTCCTAAAGATAATTACCCCACACTATTTATAGATCAGATCATTGACGAGTGTGCCAGTAATGAGATTTCATCCTTCATGGACGATTTCTTCGGATATAATCAGATTACTATCCATCCCGAAGATCAGCATAAGACTGCCTTTATTTGTCCCTGGGGTACTTTTGCATACAAGAAGATGCCTTTTGGTCTTAAAAATGTTGGGGCTACGTTTCAGCGGGCCATGTCATATGCCTTCCACGACATCAAAAATATTATCGAGGCCTATTTGGATGATTTAGTTGCTCATTCTCGGAAGAGGATGGATCATCCTGCTCACCTCCGTCAAATATTTGAACGATGTCGTTTCTATAAGATTAGGTTGAATCCAAACAAGTGCATTTTCGCGGTTACATCCGGTCGGTTATTTGGATTAATTGTGTCTAGGGAAGGGATTAGGGTAGATCCCTTCAAGGTTGAGGCAATACTTCGGTTGCCTCCCTCGTCCTCAATTCATCAACTTCAAAGTCTACAAGGAAAATCTAATTTTCTTCGAAGATTTATCGTAAATTATGCTGAAGTTACAAAGGGATTTATGAGATTGTTGAAGAAGGGAGTCCCATTTCTTTGGGATGACTTCGCTCAACGCTCATTCGATGCTTTGAAAAAATAATTGACCTCTGCTCCTTTATTGAGTCCACCTGATTATAGCAGGGATTTCCTTTTGTATCTTGCAGTAGCAGAATCTACTATTGGTATGGTTCTACTTCAGGAAGGTGATGCTCTTGCAGAGCATGTTATATACTATCTTAGTCGAGGATTGGTAGGACCTGAACTCTAGTACACTCTGATAGAAAAGTTATCTTTAGCAGCTGTTCATGCTGTGCAGCGACTCCAGCATTACATTATTCTACGAAAAACTTATGTTTTGGCAGCAGCCAATCCATTTCAGTTTGTCCTTAGTAGGCGAGTGATTGGGGGCAAATACAATAGATGGATTGTGATTTTGCAGGAATTTGATCTTGATTTTATGTCTGCCAAGTCTAAGAAATCATTGGTTTTCGCGGAAATGATCTCTGAGTTGCCCTGTGGGGTAGAAATGATCTATGATGAATCCTTCCCGGATGAACATTTATTTCTTATCTCTCCACAGAATCCTTGGTATGGAGATATAATTGTGTATATTCAGACTGCGAAGTTTCCCTCTACTTTTTCGAAAGATGAGCGTCGTAAGTTGCGTCACTTAGCTAAGAATTACTTGATTATTGGTGATGCTTTATACCATCAAGGGGTTGATTCAATCCTAAGACTTTGCTTAACTCTCAAAGAAGCTGAGGTTGTGCTGAATTTTTGCAACAGTGGAGCTTGTGGTGTTCATTTATCTGGGCTTGCTACGGCCCAAAAGATCTTGCGTGCTGGGTACTTTTGGCCTTTGATTTTCAATGATTGTATGGAGTCGGTCAAAAAGTGTCATCCGTGTCAAGTTTATACTCGAAAAATGTGCGCTCATCCAGCTCCGCTTTTTCTAGTCATTACTGTCGGTCCCTTTACAAAGTGGGGTATTGATTATACTACTTGTAACTCGCCCTCGGCTAAAGGTCACAAGTACATTATTGTAGCAGTAGACTACTTTACGAAGTGGGTCAAGGCTATGCCTACTTTTGGGAATGATGGTGAGACTGCAACTCTTTTTCTTTTCAACCATGTTATTGCTCGTTTTGGTATTCCTAGAGAGATTGTCACTGATAATGGCAGTCATTTTTAGAATAGCATGATGGCTGAGTTGGCTCTAAAATTAGGTTTCCGGCAGGAGCATTCATCTCCGTATTATCCTCAAGCCAATGGGAAAGTGGAAGCCGTGAATAAATCCTTGAAGACAATTCTTCAAAGGATAATTGATAAAGCTAGATCCAACTGGAATATTATGCTATATCATGCACTTTGGGCATACAGGACATCAGTGAAAACTGCAACTGGCTTTACTCCATTTCAGCTAGTGCATGGGTTGGAATCCGTATTTCCCATTGAATGTGAGATTCCTTCCCTTAAGTTAGCTGTTGAACTTCTTCCTGACACTTTTAGTCTTGAAGAACATCTCCTTCATCTGGAACATCTTGATGAGCAGCGTCGGGATGCCGCCACAATGAATGAAGCACATAAAAACAAAGTTAAAGTTCAGTATGATAAGGCGGTCAAGCCCAGGGTTTTTTCGGAAGGTGACCTTGTTTTGGTCTATGCCCAAGAAAAAGATGCCCTGGGGGCAGGAAATTTTAAGTCTATGTGGTATGGCCCCTTTATCGTTAAAAAAGTCCTTAATAAAGGAGCATATACCTTGGTTGATTTTGAAGGAAACGAGTTGCCGGAGCCCAGAAATGGGCTCTATTTGAAAAAGTATTATGCCTAGGCTTCGGCCTGGCATGTTGCTTTTGTATATAGTAGTTTTGCTTTGTACATATCTGGTTGTTTTTCGATCTTTGATGGGTGGGTGATGTTTTTGATCTGCTCTGGCAGGTTGTGTCGGATGTTATGAGTCATTTTGGTTTCGCCGATGGTGCTAGTAGACACACCCGGAACTTGGCTTCCGCGGCTTGGGTGCTTCATTATCCATCCAATCAGCTGTTAGTATCACGAGGAGTCTACATTGGTCCTGCTTCCAATAATATAGTAGAGTACACTACAGTTGTTTATCTACTCTCGGAGGAAATATCTTTGGGTGTTGATTCGTTGGTAGTTTTCTTGGACTCTCAGCTGGTGGTGTCGAAGTTGAACAATACTTATCAGGTTCGAGATCCATTTTTACTCCAGTTGTTCTTGAGGGTACATTTGTTACAAAGATCATTTCAATTTTTAACTTTAATTTATATTCCTCGAGCTGACAATTGGATGGCAGACTCATTATCTAATCAAGCAATTGATTGGCATATTAATCATGCCATACAATAAAATTTAATCATCAAAAACATCCTACATTTTGATACATTTGTCGCATCACATCAAACATCACTATATATATATCATCAGAGTGTTCAAAAATCTATACAAAATTTGGATCCATAAGTCATACAAAAAATTGGGCTTATGCCCGATCATGTTCAGTTTCAAAAAAATATACAATCATCTGATACATCATATCTATCTACTCCTGTGGTCCCTACCCAGAAGTTGTGTTCCTATAGAACACGAACGCGGTGGCAACTCGGCGGAATAACCATACCAGTCGCGAGGTACTCCTACTACCTGCCTCTGGATGGCCTCGGGCAAATCTTCCACTGCAGCCATAGGCACCTGGCAGGTTAACCCCTCCAAGTTCCTCTCTACGGCATGGAGGGTTCTGTCTATGTCTACTGTATCTGCTTCACCTCTACGATGCTTATGTCATGGGTATCCCTCAGGTCGAACTGGTCCAATATCTGTTTCATGATCATTATGAAATTGTAAGACATTTTGAATCCAATAAAAAACAAGTTTGTTTTTCACATTTTTTTTCATACATATTGAAAAATCCAAAAAAAAATATATAAGTCAAAAAATTGCAAAACTTACCGACTGTGCCCCATGCCGCACCTGGTGGAAGGACAAGGTCTGGATCGCCTCATAAATCCATCCCGGCATAGGGATAGTCTTCCACAGTGATGATTTGTTCTCCCCACCAAAGGAAGAACTCATCATCCCAAGTGGTCCCGGGAACTTCACTTCCCCCCAATATTTTCATCAAGTCAGCCCATCGATCAATTCTTGGATCTCTAGGGCTGCTAATAGAAGAGATCACTTTGGGTCTTAGCGTTGGAATCTTCTCGAAGAAGAATGTCATCAAGATTGTACCATATGAAAAATTTTTTGTCTTTGCTTTTCAGATAGAAGGCAATTGTTGCTTCATGTTCATCAGTAGAGCTGTGCACCAATCATATACATGAGTTAAGCATTCCACTGCTATACTCATTTGAGTCCTGGATGCCTGGTGTAGGGAAGCAGATCCTTCCACCCTGCCAATGGTAAAAAGGAGGATTTTTATGTGCAAGTCTCTTAAATATTTGATTGCAATTTGAGTTCCAACTTTCTTGGAACCCTCTACGCAGTAGACGTGGACGTAATCTTCCACGGTTAGCCCTCCCAAGGCTTACCATGCAAGTCTACTGGCTCCCCCCTCCAGGAGAGTCCAGTAATAAAATATATATCTTCCACCTCAATGCGTATGGGCATCTAATCTATGATGAAGCAGTCTTCTTCCAGTTCCCAATAGTTCACAAGCATTTCGAGCAACCGGACATTACTCTTCATATTTGGCATTTTGAAAAACTTGAGCAATCCGCAGTTTTGAAGAATATTGAGTAATACTCGGTCCTGCATGACTTCTTGATCAATAGCACTGTGTTCACGCTCTCTCCATGATATTTTCATGCTGCAAAATTTCAATAATTCATTCATTAGCTACATATTTTTTCATTTTGGGTTGCGCATATGCGACTTTCTTTGTGCACAGCCGCGTATATACGCGACTTGGTCATTATAAACCCGCGTATGCGCAAACCCGTGATTTTTAGCAAATGATTCAACGGTGAAAATCCATAATTTTTAACTTATGAACGGACAAAATGAATAACAAGGATGGTTTATGAGCTTACCTGACAAATTCGGTGAAGTTTGACGGTCGGTTGCTCCTGTTTTGACGAAAGAGGCTTTTTTTCTCTAGAGCACTTTTTCCCAAATCAGCAATGTAACAATGAACCAAATATGAGGTAATTTGTCTATTTATGCCCAAAGAGTTGAAAATTTTGGCAAAAAATTGCTATGCTTATTTTTTCAATCTATCTTAAGATGCATAACCCGGATGCTTGGAAGTGCCCAGATTGGTATATTTTCAGGTACATTTTGACGAATTTGAGATTTTCCCAGTTTTTTTATCCATGACTGCTGACCCGTCATGGAAGGTATATGATCTTCACTGGCATATAGGTTAGGGAATCCACTTTCCATTGCATTTTTCATACTAGCCTCCATTCTAATCACTTACCATAGGGTCGATCCCATCAGGTCATGAGTATTACACCCATTTCACTCGTCGATTATTTAATCATGACTTGGTGGTAGAGCCTTCCTTTACATGGGCTTCCTAGTTAGTTCCTCGCTATCACTTGTTGCCCATGCTGCATTTTATGTAGGCTCGGGAGTCCTCTTTAGTCCCGCCATGACTTATGTGTTGAAGCTTCATTCTTCTGCTTCCTCACTATCACTTTTCTGGCTATTACCCTAGAGGCTCCCTAGTGTTGTTGAGTTGTATTACTGCATTGCATATTGGCTACTTGTTTATCCTGGCCATTAGCCGGCTTTATTTGGACTCAATGTTTAAGCCAAATTTTTACCTTGTCTATCTGTACAAGTTAACCATTGCATGCACTTGGCTATTGCGACTTGACACCCTTTTACCCAAGGATGGAACATTCCTCTGAGTACCGCTTACTAGTTTTCGCCACATTGCATTGAGCATAGGATCGTTCCAATCCCAGGAACTAGTGCATTTGTTTCTTGATACTCGTTCTATCCATTGTACCATAGCATTCTTTTATTCCTTTTCAGGCTTATTATATGAAAAAGACAAAAAAATCAAATATAACAAAAAGAGCGGGAACGGGATGTATCTTCGTTATTTTGATGGCAGTACAGAGTCAGTTTGTCGCCCTTGAACAAAGCACATATACTTATATATATTTCCTTCATTTGGGATGGTTTAGTTTTGACCTAGGTTCAGCCTTTACCATGTTTCACTTGTCAGTTCTCCCCCGGTTGGTTATCTCTTCCAATCATATGGAGAGTTTGTTCTGCCTCCTGCATAACAGACTTATACAGTGTCACTTTTTACTGCCATGGTCATCATGAGTCATGCTTTTGTTCAAGGGAAGTCTAACCAGAGTCGGCCATTCTGCGGTGTCTCTTGACTCATTATTCAGTCGGCCTTCCCGGTCTTGTCAGTATCTTGTTCTATCACATCAGATGTTTTGGTCCTCTGCTCGTGTTGGTTTGAGAAGGTCTCCATTGACTTCTTGCTGGCGGGTTTGTCTCTTATCGACTACGACATATTGCTCTGAGAGTAAACCTAGAGCCGCACCCTAGCCCTATTTCCATCATTGATAGGTGACCTTGTGCTCGGCATTTGATCATCATTATGGGTCTTTGACTGAGTGGTTTTCCTTGTGTTCGACGTCAGCATACATTATCACACTTGGGATTCGTGCAGTACCTTGATTTCCATTTGACCCTATTGGTGGATATCTCGCCTCTGTGTCAGCTTTCATTATTGGTTGGTTTAGAGGGTTTCTTCCGTGCGCTAGCTTCATCTTGTGCATGTTGGAAACGTACTTCGGTTTGGTTTCGTCACTCTACTTCGTCCGATTCCTTCCAAATCTTGGCCTGCGAGTTACACTCGCGCTGGACTGATGTAGGATGCCTTAATGCCTTCCTTCCAACAGATATTTTCCCATCGACTCCGACTCATTGCTCTGGGAATAAGGTCTAGAGTCTTTTTGTTAGTACCTTAAGGTTTGCAGTCATCAGTGGAAGACTCTTCGCTATCGACAGTGGGGATTCATCATTGCCTCCTTATTGGTAGATTCTTTCAAGTGTTCGACTTCAACTCATTCATTCGCACTTGTTAGATTGTACTGGGGCACATTGACACTCATTTTCATTATTGGTGGGTTGTCTCGCGTTGGTTAACGATATACATTATTGATCGGTAATCCAACGATTTCTCACATGGTCGACTTCAGCTCATTTATTCCCATTGTGTAGAATTATGCCATAGTGATCGGTGAAGACCTCAGGTTGCATCATGATTTCTTGGTTCACTTTTGACAGTCCATTCGGTTTCTACCAGTGATGTCGTTCACCCTTATATGTTGCAGTGTCAGTACAGCAGCATCCTATATGTTGGCTCCCAAGTTGCATGATTGTACCGTTTATTCCATCTCTTATGATTTGGTACTTGGAGATTCAGTTACTTATATGATCAGACATCTAGTTTCAGCATCATTGATCAACTTTCTATATGTGATACTTAGACATTGATTCTGACTTGTACTTCCGGGCCATGCTCAGATGATTCATTGTGTACTTTCAGTTCAGTTATACTTGTATACATGTTGGATCTATTCTGTACTTTCGATATGATGTAATTTTGACTGAGCATGTGTATGCCCGCCTCAGCATGAGTTGACTCTCTGTTTTCTTTCATTGGTTTTTGGCACGCTGAAATCTGGTGAAGTCCTCTCTTGTCCTTGCGAAGTTATTTCTATGTGCATCATACATTTCGGCCATCATGTACCCCTTCTGACCTCATATATTAGGGCGCATCTGTTATAGCATCATTTTTCACCCTCAGGTGATTCATGATTGTCTTTATGGCTTTGGGCACCCATTCCCACTGACTTGAACAAAATTCATTAAAAAACAGTGTTAAAATTCCCATACGCGGGTATGCCCAGACTTTTTCGCGTGTATACGTGAGTCCACATGTACTTTTCCGCGTATTCCATTAAAATCATTAAAAAATATATAAAAATTCCCTATTTTCGGGCTGGGTTGATGGTTACTCTAGTAGTTCAACCACCCCAGTACGTGGCCAACTGTTTCCAACTGATTGAAACTACTTTGAGGGAGTATAAAAGCCCCTCATGTGCATGGCCTAAGGGAGAGAGAAATTTTATAGATATTATACTCTGTTGGAATCCCAATTCAAGTCTGAATTCCTATGCCTCCTGCACTTTCCCAGATTTATACAGGAAACCCTTGTTTCCTGAAGATGTTCATTCATTTATATGCCATCTCGAGTGCACAAGTCTTGAAAGTATTTTA
Organism: Pinus albicaulis; assembly: GCA_034641835.2. Lineage (NCBI taxonomy): Eukaryota > Viridiplantae > Streptophyta > Pinopsida > Pinales > Pinaceae > Pinus > Pinus albicaulis. Next base: position 1,201,596,187 of record CM076581.1, on the reverse strand, counting down.
GCGAGGCAAGGGCGGGACGGATCCGGACGACGGTCTGTTCGAAGATCGTGGAAGGATTCAGGTGATCTCTCCACTCTTTATTTCTGTACATGCTGTTCGTAATAATAAAGAACCATCTTGTTCCTGAACTTGTGTGTTAATATCTATTTTCATATGTGAAAATATTGATTACTAAGAATTTATTATGGTTTATATAACATTTCACATGGATTGCACTAACGTTTAGGAGAAGTATATGCTGTACAACTAGGTTTTTGTACACATTCTTTCTTGTTTTCCAGGTTGAAGGAGGAAGAAGGGTTGTTGGGGGTTTGGACCCCGCGGGATCTACATCGAACGTAGGACTACGGGTGAGTTCTACTATCGTTGTTATCTAGTTTTTAGCATTCAAGTGTGGTTGTGTGTGAGTCCTTCAGAATAGCATGCCCTGCTCTATGGAGGTTTTGACCCAACAAACCTCTAGGGTGTTTTTCCGTGAAACAGGATAGCAGTGAAGTGGATTTTCAGATATTTACGTGGCCCTAGTGATTATGGCTTGTGCTGCTAGGGAAGACCAGGATTGGAAAGAATTTTGTACATTCATGGTTTTGTTGATGCAGATTGGGCTGGAGATCTGGACCAAAGAAGATCTACAAGTGGGTATGTGTTTAGCCTTGTTGCACTGAAAATTGTCACCTTGACATTTATTTGTCCGTATGAGCTCATTATCACTCATAATTTTCTCCTTTGCAAGTCTAAAAACATCATTTCCTCATGTCAACCCTTAAAAATAAGAGAAAAGCTCTCAAAAGTCTCTAAAACTCTGGTATCGCACTTTCTCTTTGTCTTACCTGTGGTCCCACACATAATGGTCATGTCTCATGCTTACATCACCACATTTTCTCTGTGTTAAGGGTGCAGACCCCTGTAAAAGATTAAAAAGGTGCAAGTAAACTCAAAAATCTCACTTTCAGTCATTTCTAGAAGCTTCTGGAAGGAATCTTGTGGTGTAAAGTCCACTCTTTTCAGGTTCATGTATCCCATGCCTTAAGGAGCTAACCCCTTGATGTGGGGAGCTTATCCCTTTGAAGGAGGATTGTATCCCTTCATAGGTGGAGCTGTAACCTCCTCTTTTGCACTATAAAAAGAGGCACAGGGAAACCTCAAAGGGTTACTAACAACTAGACAATTGAGGAGTTCAAGCTTTAGTGTTATTTAAGGTAAAGTGCTGTTGGAAATTAGACTCCTTTAGCCGAGATTTTATGAGGAAAGATTACATACATCTATGTATCTCAGTTGGAAGAGTGCAAGGCTTGTCGGAGTAAAGGAAATTCCTGCTTCGGACCCTAGGAAGACATGTTCAACATCAAGGCTGAAAAGGTTGTAAGGTTCTTCTACTATTTCAAGGTTAATACAAATAAGTTTGTTTTTCTCAATAAGCTGTCATTTGAATGTTTATTTTATGGATTCCTTGATCACCATAATAGATATTATTTATGAATATATGCTATGCAGGTGCTATTTTATGTTTGTTTGTTTGTGATTGCAGATCTTCGAAGATAAATCTTTCGGGCGACTAAAGGACAACTACTACAAACAAGCATTGGATCGAGGTAGGATCGTAACACCTTTGTAGCATTTAATTACAAATCGTGATATATCTAGAGAAAGATATATTTAATTATCTATTTTCTTCTAGACTATCTTATGATACTAGGGAGATTGGTCTTCTCCACAAGATCGATTTATCCGGCCAACAAATTGGCGACTCCGCTGGGGAAAGGTTTTTGATTTTCGGTTTTCCTTTGTTTTGACTTGAGAAAATGATTTTTTCTGGTTTTTGAATGATGTATACTGGCTTGGGTAGCTTAGGTTTACTTTTCTTTGAAAATTTTTGAAGTCTTTTTTGTTTTTCTTGAATTTTTCTGGGGACCGCACTTTATCTTCACACACTGTGCGGGCATCTTCGCAGTTTCCTTGACTAACCAGTGCGAGACTACAGCTGTTTGATCTGGAGCCTGTGGACCCTGTCAAATTTTTGAAAAACTTAACATTTCTCCTTTCAGTTTTATTTTAGATTTAATTTAGGATTGTTAGCATCTACCCAGATCTGCATTTTTGTATCAAAAAGCCTTGTTTATGAGTTTCTTTCAGTAGATTTTTCATCTCATCAATCTTCGTTAAGTTAATTGGGTGTTTTGAGTCTCTTTTTTGAGAAATTATTAATTTTATTTCCTTTGGTCATTACTTGGAGGTTTTTCTCGGTCTTTTCACAATTTTGCATCTTTTTTCTTTTGTTTTTGCAAAAACATTTCCCCCTCATTCGCCTTGAGTATGAGTGTTAATCGCCTTTGAGTATTTTTAGTTTTGATCTTTGGAACTCTCACCCAATTTTCTTTACTTACACTTGATTGGTTCTTAGATTACATTAGAATCATATTTTGTTTGAGAATTCTCTTGCATAAATCACATTTGCATAATTATAATTCTCATTTTCAGAATATGAATGAAAAATGTGCATAGATTACATTTGCATACTTTTCAAGTGAATTGTGCATAGATTACAATTGCATAGTTTACATTTTGAAAAATCAATCGTAGATTTAGATCAGTTTCCTTAATTTGAATTTACATGTTTTTATGCTTGTTTTAGAAACACAAAAATTAAAAATTGCTTTGGAATTGATTAGCATTATTTTTTCTTGATGAAATTAGTGCATTAGAATTTTTTTAATATTTTCTCTTAATGATCAATTTTTTGCATTGCTGGAAGTGAATGGAAACTCTTTCCTTACTTTAGTTAGGATTCATCAAATTGAAAGGACTACATTATCATATTCGATTGCATTTATTTTTGGGTTGGGTCATAACACCACTAGTTTCGTATCCATTTACCCTTTGAGTAATAATAGCCTAAATAACACAGTGCTTAATTAAAATTCATTTAGTAATTTTTACATTTCTAGGGCTCTTTCCACCAACATAGCTTAGGCTAGTGTCTTGGAATAGGTTTTAGTTAACTCTCCAAGACAATAAAACAAACAAGTAGTTGATCTTGTGGTAGGGAAATTCCAATAGTTGCATGTATGCTCTGGGAAGCTCCTCCTAAAGGAGTCAAGCACGAGATCATATCCGAACTAGTGAGGTAATAAATCCTTCCTCATTGGGAACGATAGAAGATATACGCATATTAATAATGGTAAGCCTCGGATTGACCATTGCGGAGGAGCCTGGGGTCACTTGTTGGTAAACCTTGGATTATGTCAAGGAGCCTTCAAGGGGATTGAGATTTGTTACTCTGTCCTTGTGTGTGTATCGGATGATAGTATGTTACCCCAGGTATATTTGTTTCTGTTGGTAACCTTAGTGGCCATAATCTATAGGATTCTTTTCCAAGGTGATGGTGGAGGGAAGAACCCACTGTACTTGGAACAGACGTTGGCAAGACTCACTTGGACTCTTCGGAGGGTTATCTTCACTCGAGATGACATAGTGGAGAAAATTGCACCAGTCTGTTTCATTAAGCAGGTTGTCGGGGTAACTATTCCAACCACCATTTATGCATTAAAATTCTACGATGTTGGATTTCATCACCAACTAGTGTTTTTAGTGCGGGAATCTACTGTTTGTGTGTGGTTTGACTCCTAGATTTGATAGCGTGTGTTCATTTTTTTGTTTTTACTTTTAGAGACCATAGGTGTGAATTGTGAATTGTTCATTTTAGTTTTAAATTGTTAATAAAATTCACTGAAGTTGAATATAATGGCAACTGTTCCAGAATTTACCAACGAAGGAACCGCTCTTAACGAGAATCCTAGTACTTTTCCTTGCTTTGGAAATGTTGGTCCTCCTTATATGGCTACATTTTCATTACCTGGATTTAAAATAGGTTTACTGATATGGTTATTTTCAACTTCGTTGGCCCCGAATACTCCAATTGTTCCACCTCAACCGAATTCTTCACCTCAATAGAGTTCACCATCTCAACATCACCAACCTTCTGTTGACCCTTTACCTTCTTCGCCCAATATTTCTTCCTCTATTTCTTCCTCTTCGCTTGGTAAAATCCTTGACACTAGTAACCAGGTGACTAAGAAGAAGAAGAAAGGGAAGAAGAAGAAGAAGAAGAAGAAGAAGCAATATAAGAAAGAAGTCAACTAACCAACCATGGTTGTAAATGTTAGTAGTGTTGAGGAAACCTCCAACATGCATTGTAAACCCAAATTCCCTTGCGAGCTTTGTAAGTTTGAATAATTCCTTATCAATTGTCCCGGTATTCCAAAGGTCTTGGAAGTATGGTTAGAAAAATCCCATGAACTTTCCATTGATCCATCAACCACAGATAATCAGGTTCCTGGGAAAAAGGGTAAAGTTAGGTTTCCTTGTAATTTATGCAAAGGGAGTCATCAAACTCACATTTTCCCTCACATGGATGAAGCCTCAAAATTGTTGGAAAACCTTACTGTTCCACAACAAGAAATTCCAACTGGTTACCGTCAACTTTCTCCAAACCTACCGTCAACTGACGGAGTGATTGATCTAATTCTAAGTACAGTCAATCCCACTCTTCCATTGGAAAGTGAAACTCATATCACTCAGGTTGATGATCCATTAGTTGATCAAGTGGTCAACTCAATTTCCCATTTGGTCGATCCCACTCTCCCTGAAGAGAGTGAACTTCATACCGCTCAGGTTCTTCTTGTTACATCAGATCCTTCTATGTCAGGGAGCATTTCACCTGTTTCTACAGAACCCCCTCCAAGTACTGAGGTTTTTTTTTTTATTGGAATAGACTGATAGAACCTCGTCTTCCTTCCTCCATCCCTTTCCAAATTATTGTGAAGGCTAGTGGTAGGAGCATATGCCGCACACATGTAGATGAAGGTGCTTTTGTTAGTATTTTATGCTCAACTGCTTGGAAATATTTAGGTTCCCCTTAGCTCGTGCCTATTACGCAGAATCTTAAAGCTTTTAACAGAACCATTAGTGAACCTTTAGGGATCCTTCCTAAGGTTTTTATTACTTTGGAAGGTAAAACTATCTGTATTGATCTTATGGTAGTTTGATGCCCCTTGGATTTCAATTTACTCCTTGGGCGAGACTATTTCTATGCAATGAAATTTGTCGTATCGACACTCTTTTGTGTGATGTATTTCCCTCACAATGGAAATATTGTGACTGTAGACCAGCTTTCGTTCCATAGTCTTGATTCGAATACCAATAATATGACACCCGTAAATTTTCCTGATAAGAATGTGGTATCTACCCTGGCATGGGTTAATTATGTGGCAACTAGTCCCATGTTTTCAATTACCGATGTAAGCGAGCCTCTCACTGTTTGCTCGACTTCCTATGACTTAGATCTGGTAATTGACATGGAAAAATCTATGGGATTATTTGAACGCGATTTTCTTATCGCTTTTGAGTCCCTTGACATGTGTTCCTTCCAGAGAACTATTCTTCCTTCTAATGAATACCTCTTGGAAGTCATGATCAAGGTGTTTCCATTGACATTTGTTTCTTCCAATTAGAAGCCATGATCAAGTCTCCAAGGATAGTTCCTTTTATTGTGTCAACCTCGCTAAAAAATGAATCAGTGGCCTGTGAGGAGAGTTCTTTTTACTGTGTCAACCTCGTTAAAAAATTAATCAGTGGCCTGTGAGGGGAGTTCCTTTTACTATGTCAAATGAATAAGTTAGTCGAGAGCATATTTCCTTTTCTTTTGTTAAGCTCCTTAAAAAAAAAAATGAAACAAGCTTCCAAGAGGAAAGTTATTTTCTTGTGTCAACCTTGTTAAAAAATGAAACAGATTATTACGAGGATAGTTCCTTTTACTGTGTCAACGTCGTTAAAAAATGAATCAGTTGGGCAGAGGATAGTTCCTATTACTAAGTCAACCTCGTTAGAAAAGGAATCAGGTATGAGGACAGTTCTTTTCCTGTGTCAACCTCATTAAAAAATGAATCAGTAGGTAGATTGTAGAGAGTAGATTAATAGATTAGAAATAAGTAGTTTCTGAGGATGGTTCCTGTTACTGAGTCAACCTCATAAAAAAATGAATCAGGTATAAGAAAGGTTCCTTTTACTGTGTCAACCTCGTTAAAAAATGAAACATGTTTCCATGAGCATAGTTCTTTTCCTTTTTCAAGCTCATTAGAAAATGAAACAAATCCTCCCCTAATTGAGTCGAGTCTTTGACTAGATCTCGTAAATGTTAAGTCATAAATTTAGGTTAGTTATTTTAGTTTTTGCATAATTTTCTTACAGTTTTAGGTCGGGTCTTTCATATGATCTCATAAATGAACCTTCATTCCATCAAGTTATTAATTACCAGTAGTCTATTTAGTTGAATGAAATGAAGCTGGGGGGCATGCGCTCTAACAGATTATTCTTAGGGGGCATTAAAACATATCTGAGGCATAGTTTTTCTATGTTTCAAGCTTTTGTAAAAATGAAACTTATCTTGAGTCCATTTCGGTTATTATTTTCAAGACTCATTAAACTCATGAAAATCCCGAGATTATTTTTCTATCTTTCGTTCTCGTAAAAAATATGAAAATCATGAGTTATTTTTGTCTTTTTCTGCTCGTAAATTAAATTGAAAGTCGGCCACAAGAGTACATTTTTATCCCTTTTTCAAACTCATTAAAATTTATAGAAAAAGCGAAACCATGAGTACATTTTTATTCATTTTTTGAACCCATTAAAACTTACGAAAAAGCGAAACCCTGGAGTCCTCTTTTAAGCCCTTTTCAGACTCTCAAAAATTGAAAATATTGCCGAGCACTTAATCATTTGAACTCGTTAAAATAAATGAATGACCGTCCCTTCAGAGTAAGTTTACCCCTTTTACAGAATGAAATGGACTATTTACGAAAAATGTATACATTGACTAATTACAGTCAATAGAGTTCTCTCTCACAATATTTTATCCTTTCTTGGGCTCGAGAGACTAAATTTATGAAAAATGAAACCCATGGAGTTTTCTTAAGTTTTTTCTTCTGACTCCCTAAAATTGAAAAACAGCAAGTTTCTCCTATATTGGACTCATTAAAATTTAACAATAAAGGACCTATTCAATTTTAAGTAGGAATGAACCACTCCTTCTTAGGGTTCAAATTTTAAACTAAGTTGGACTCATTCGAAGGATGAGCTTATAAACAAGAAAATGTTATCCTCCTCAAGCTTGTCAAAAATAAAGAGGTACTTGCTAGAAATGGTGGGGGAAATGTGAGAGAAACGAACCTGTTTGTTACATTTTGATTTTCGGAAAACCGTTAACCACTCTTGAACATGACACTTTTTTTCACTCGGGTTGGGAAAATAATTTTCCTAACAGTTAATCAGACCATATTGAAAATATTCAGCCAGTTTTTGGGTATTAGTTTTGGGTCAATTGTCACCAAGCCATCTGCAATGTTGTTATGTGTTCAAGAGGACAATTCAAATAAACCATTCATCTGCAAAATATTTGTCTTCCATTTTGACCATCCCTAAGTCAGTCCTTGCAAATATATTTCTTCAAAACTTGATCTATGATTTCGTGTTGTGGCCTTGCCTACGACGGATCACATTCTAATGACAAAAGCTCATTATCTAGGAAGTTGATCTGGAAATCGTCAGTACCTTGAAATCTGCATGCCTCAATGGCAGGTTTCTCACCTTCGACGATAGATTTCATCATTGAACTTCAATCGAATGATTCCGTGACATGTTCGACTTTAGCTCATTCATTCACATTTCATGGATTATACTGATTACTTTGAGGGCCATTGACATTACTGGTGGTTACTCTCAAACTTGTTAATAGTTCACATTATTGACTGGTAATCAAGTGGTTTATACCATGTTCAACTTCGACACATTCATTCACATGGATAGAATCGTACTAGTTCAGGAAGTGGAAATCAAGACCTTGGATCTAGTTTCTACCATCCAGGCTGCGAGGAATTTTGTTATTCATTTATATAGTGGACTATTCATAAACAGATGGTTGCATCCATATTGTATCTACACATATCTATACTGTTGATGTATTGAAAAATCATTCCTATATCAGAACAGTTTAAGTCAGTTTTCTAGTTAGTTTTGATCTGAGTATGGGAATGCCTACCTCAGCGATGATATGCCTACATATATATATTTTGCATTGAATTTTTTTACAGGTTCTGACTGGGGTGTCCATAGGATGATCCTTGAAATTATAAAGTACCTCACTCTTCATACATGACAGACTCTATCTTCATCTATTACAGACTTTGCACTTTAGGGGACAATCTGTTGCACTGAAAATTGTCACCTTGACATTTTGTTGTCCGTATGAGCTCATTATCACTCATAATTTTCTCCTTTGCATGTCTAAAAACATTAGTTCCTCATGTCAAGCCTTAAAAATAAGAGAAAATCTCTCAAAAGTCTCTAAAACTATGATACTGCACTTTCTCTTTGTCTTACATGTGATCCCGCACCTAATGGTCATGTCTCTTGCGTACCTAACCGCACTTTCTTTGTGTTAAGGGTGTGAACCCCTGTAAAATATTAAAAATGCACAAGTAAAATCAAAAAGCTCACTTTCAGTAATTTCTAGAAGCTTCTGGAAGGAATCTTGCGATGGAAAGTCCGCTCTTTTCAGGTTCATGTATCCCATTCCTGAAGGAGCTAACCCTTTGATGTGAGGAGCTTATCCCTTTGAAGGAGGATTCTATCCCTTCATAGGTGGAACTGTAACCCCCTCTTTATCACTATAAAAAGAGACATAGGGTAGCCTCAAAGGGTTACTAACAACTAGACAATTGAGGAGTTCAAGCTTTAGTGTTATTTGAGGTAAACTGCTATTGGAACTTAGACTCCTTTAGCTGAGATTTTATGAGGAAATATTACATACCTGTATGTATCTCAGTTGGAAGAGTGCAAGGCTTGTCGGAGTAAAGGAAATTCCTGATTCGGACCCCAGGAAGAACTGTTCAACATCAAGGCTGAAAAGGTTGTAAGGTTCTTCTACTATTTCAAAGTTAATACAAATAAGTTTTTCTTTCTCAATAAGCTGTCATTTGATTGTTTATTTTATGGATTCCTTGATCACCATAATAGATATGATTTATGAATATATGCTATGCAGGTGCTATTTGATGTTTGTTTGTTTTTGATTGCAGATCATCAAAGATAAATCTTTTGGGCAACTGAAGGATGACTACTACAAACAAGCGTTGGATCGAGGTAGGATCATAACACCTTTGTATCATTTACTTATAAATCATGATATATCTAAAGAAAGATAGATTTAATTGGTTGTTTGTTGCTATACTATCTTTTGATACTAGGGAGATCGGTCTTCTGTGCAAGATTGATTTATCTAGCCAACAAGCCTATTTGGGGGTGCAGTCAATTGGATGAGTAAAAGACAGTCTATAGTGGCTCTTTCAACTACAAGGGTAGAATACATGGCAGCCACTCATGCAAGCAAGGAAGAATTTTCGTTGCAGAGGTTGTGTTCAAGTATGGGATTGGTACAACAAGCTATAAGGATATAATGTGATAGCCAAAGTGCAATTTTCTTGGCTAAGAACCCTGCTTATCATTCAAAGACAAAGCACATTGATGTTCAGTATCACTTTGTTAGAGATATGGTTGAGGCTAAAAGGGTGTTACTGGTAAAGGTGGACACTTTGAAGAATGTTGCAGATGCATTGATGAAGTTTGTGAGCACTCAAAAGTTCTCTTGGTGTAGAGAAACAATGGGTGTTGAATAATTGGGCCAATGAATAAGCTCTCCTATGGCCCCCTACGGAAAGAAAACAACAAGTGGGAGAATGTTGGGTATGTGTTATATTATTTCCATGAATAATCACATGTTGGGGGTTTGTACTGGGCACAACGGGGGGGTCACAGGGGGGACAGTAGCCCCCCTGTTGAGGTTCGGAGCAGCGCCTTGGTGAAAATTTTTTGGTCCTTAATTTCTGGTGGGTGGTCTGCACCCATGTTTTTGTGCATGGTTTTTCACATGGTTTTGGGGTATGATGGTTTTCGGCCCCTAGTATTTTTGCAGATCCGGTCAAGGGAACTACGGTTATATTCTAATCCAGGGTTAATGGATTGGATTTTATGTATGCTTCGGCATGTATATATATGTGTTGTAACACTAAAAGGAATATAATGAAAAATAAAGCTGGTTGTCCTGATTTGGGATCCAGGGAAAAATCTCTGTGTTTATCTATTTTATGTTTTATGCTCTCGTTGTTATTTATTTTCTGTTATAAGATTCATGTGTAGATAATTTTTGTTCAAGATTAAAACCTACAAGCCCCTCAGCTCTCCCACACTTTCATGGAATTACCTTTGAGGACCCTGACACATTCATGTTTGAATTTGTCGTTGTCTATAGGACTTATGAATACACCTATGATGATCAGAAGTTGAAGCTATCCCCATCCACCTTAAGGATGCAGCCTTGCACTGGTTCATGATTCTGCCTGGGGATAGCATCACTACCTGGGCACAGATCGAAGATACCTTCAACAAAAAATACAGATACTACTGTAGGTACAAAGAGACTAGGGATGAAATATTTAGGATGACTCTAGAACCTGATGAATCCCTAGAGGACCATGAAGAGAGGTTTCAATTAAACTATAAGAGAGCCAATTGTACTCTTGGTCCTGCATCACTTAAACCTTTACTTCTTTAAGTGATCAGTGAAGAGATGATGTAAACCTTGAATATGTTAACAAGAGGATATATCTACCAAAAACCCTATGAAGCAATCCAAAATATCTTTCAAAACCATTCCAGGGCATTTACAAAGAAGGGAAGAGCTAGCGAAAGTACATCCAATACCCCTTCCTCTTCCACCTTCATAAAACATGATATGGGAAACATGCTAGAGGACATCAAGAGTGACAGGATGCACAACTTTTATTTGCAAATGGACATAATGTAGGTCAAAAGGAAGCAAGAGGAAGCAGAGAGAGCCTTGGCCATAATTTTTCCCAGATGTACTAGGAAGCACCCAAGAAACAAATTTCCACTGAATGTCATAGAGGTTTTCTTAGTATGTGAGGAAACTAATGCCATAGAAATTTTTCCATCCTTACCTGAACGTAAGGCTGTATATCAAGGTGGGGAAGCAATGCCAGAGAAACTATGTTTCATCAACCAGAAAGGCCTCAAGGCCCTCGGCCATATCAAAAATGTATGCAAGGTGCACCTTACTCTTACTATCACAACAATCAGAGTGCACCAATGCAACCTTCGTACACCCCCACTCCTCCACCCTGGTCTACACCTCCTATTTGTCCTTACAACCCTTCATATCATCATCCTCAGTAAACCAACCATTCCAACAGTATTTTCCACAATAACCTCAGTGGAACAATCCATCCTAAGGGTGGAGGGCTCAACAAAATAATACACCTTCTCTAATGCCTCCACCCCAACCTCAACCTCAGCTTACTCATGTTGCTCCACCTAGACTACCTATACCTGCATAGCCCAATCCGAACCTGAACAATAGACAGGCACAACAGGCTCCCAGTGGAGAAAAATCCTATCTAGCTTACGTCATGGAGATATAGCAGGTTAATCTCGGGTTGGGAAGGGTACTCCCAGACAACCATCCTCCATCTCCACCTGTAGAGGTTTAGGAGGAAACCGAATAAGGTAACACTCAGATCCAACAACCTCCTTTTCTTGAGCACTTGATCCACCCTAGTTAGCACACCATAGAGGAGTTGAACTCTTCAGAGAGTTGGAAAATTTGTGCGTAGAAATACCACTTCTCCAGGCCATTAAGGATGTCCCTATCTACAATAGGCTCATCAAAGAAACATTCTTCAAGAAACCTGGGAGAAGGAAGAGAGATACCCACACCATCAATGTGGTAGGACAATTGTCTGACCTAATACTGGGAAGGGTGATATTTCCAAAGTACCTAGACCCTAGTAGTCTAGTTGTTGATGTGCATGTAAATGGTGTCATAGTCCCCAACACTCTGATTGATATAGGGGTTGCCATTAATTTCATGACCAAGGAAACTATGTTGAAACTTAATCTCCAAGGGAATTTGAGGAAAACCACAATAGTTCTGCAACTTGCAGATCGATCCACAGTAACTCCGGAAGGAATTTTTGAGGATGTTATGGCTACCATTGAATATTGGGAGTATCCTACAGATTTCATAGTCCTGCAACCAAGAACAAAGTTCAATGGTTATCCCTTCATCTTAGGGAGACCTTGGTTAGCCACAATAGATGTTTATATTAGCTGTGAGGCTGGAAACATTACTATAAAAAATGGGCCTTTGTCTAAACAACTAGTGTTATATCCTCCATCCCAGCCTTCCATTGATCATGATCTTGCTATATGGTTGGAGGATGAAGAATATGAGTTATATAACACTACCCCTATGTGTACCATAGATGCTCTTCTTAGAGGCGAGAAGCTTCATGAAGATGAAATCATCGACCATGCCATTCAAAACTAGTCCTCCAATAACATTCCTCTTGAAACCTTAGTCAAAGAGTCTGAAAGCCAACCATGGATGGAAGTGCACTCAGTTGAGTCAACCTATGAATCCACCGAGTCTATTGATTTTGGCCCATCGAGATCTCTGAAAATCAACCCAAACCTCTCGAATGAAGAAGATAAGTAGTTGTGCCAGCTTTTGAAAGAGAATCTAGATGCATTTGCTTGCGATTACAAAGACATGAAAGGGGTGCAAACTTCAGTGTGAAAACATCATATTTACATCAGATAAGGATGCAATCCTGTGAGAAAACCCAAAAGAAGGATGAACCTGACTCTTAAGGAAATAGTCAAAGAAGAGTTGTAGAAAATTTTTGATGCAGGGTTCACATATCCTATATCCGACATTGAGTGTGTATCTGCTCTTGTCTTAGTCCCAAAGAATAATTTAAAGTGGTAATTTTTTGTTTATTATCGAGAACTTAACAAGGCGACCAAGGAAGACCATTTCCCTTTGCCATTTATAGACCAAGTTCTAGATGGCCTTGCAGGGGAGAAGTTATTTTCCTTCTTAGATGGGTTTAGTGGGTACAATCAGATTCAAATCATCCCAGAAGAAAAGGATAAGACTATTTTCACTTTCCCTTGGGGTACCTTCGCTTATAATGTATTTCTCTTTCGGTTGTTCAATGCCCCAACTACCTTCCAAAGAGTTGTCCTGAGCATCTTTTCTGAGTTAGTCCATGACTCTGTCAAAATCTACATGGATGATTTCACACCATATGGGGATGAATTCCATGAATATCTCTCCAATTTGGGTAACTTACTAACAATATGCATTAATATGCATCCCTCCTTAAGCCCCGAGAAGTGTGAATCCTAAAGAAAGAAGGGGTTGTATTAGGACACTCCATATCCCAAGCATGAATACAGGTAGACCTGAACAAAATCACTATCATAAAAAGGGTACCTTCTCCTCAAAAGAAAAAATATGTCAGGAGTTTCTTAGGCTTAGCTGGTTACTATAGAAGATTCATCAAATATTTCATCAAGATGGCTTGGCCATTATTTGGGTTATTGACCAAAGATTCATATTTCATTTGTTCTGGTCCTTTTCAAGAGCCTTTTGATCTTATTAAGAGAAAGTTGACTATTTTCCCCATCCTTCGAGGTCCAAATTGGACTCTACATTTCCACATCCACACTGATGTATCTGAAAATAAATGGCAAAATCCCTTATGCCATTTATTTCATTAGCAATAATTTGTTCAAGGCTGAGCTGAATTATACTGTTACTGAGAAGGATATGTTAGCCATTTTCCATGCCATGAACAAATTTAGGCATTATGTAACTAGATATTAGACCTTTATTCACCCTGATCATGCAACTATCAAGTATTTAATGAAAAAACCAGATGTTAATGTTAGAATAATTAGATGCTTGTTACTTTTGCAGCAATTTGATTAGAATATTGTTGAAAAACCTAGAAATGAGAATGTTGTTGTTGATTCTTTGTCCAGGTTAGCTCTCCCTGCTGGTGAAGAAGGAATGGTGGATGACCAGCTACCAGATGAGCATCTCTTTGCTATATCAGCACTCTCACCATGGTTTTTTGATATATCCAACTATTTGGTTGTTGGGAAAATCCCTCCTAATATTTCATTCAAGGAGGGGAGAGTAACCATTAGAAAAAGCACCCCTTTCACATGGATTGGGGGAAACCTTTTCCAGCCTTGCCCTGATCAAATAGTAAGGAGATGTGTGAGGGAGGAAGAATTTTTTGATATCCTCTCTGCATGGAATGAAAACCAATGTGGAGGCCACTTTGTTGCAAAGAGAAATACTTAAAAAGCTTTGTAGGCAGGATATTATTGGCCTACCCTTCACCAAGCTTCCAGAAGATACATCAGCAGGTGTGACCAGTGCCAAAGGATGGGGAAACCAAGCAAAGGGATGAGATTCCTTTGCACCCTCAGGTGGATCTTGAGCCATTTGACAAGTGGGGCATGGATTTTTTTGGACCTATTGATCCACCATCTTGACAAAAGAAGTATATCATAGTCTGCATTGATTACCTAAAAAAGTGGACTGAAAAAAAAGCAGTGAAGGTAGAAACCGAGGAGAAAGTAGCATAATCTCCGAGGGATAATGTGTTTTACAAGTTTGGATACCCCAGAGAAATAGTCACTGATCAGGGAGAGCAATTCACCTCTCACCTCATTGATAATATTTTGAGGAAGCGCAAGATTCAACATAGAAATTATACTGCCTATCACCCTCAGGCGAATGGCCAAATAGAAGTAACTAACAGAGCTTTGGAGAGCATCCTCAACAAAAAAGATTTGGCAGCAGCAAAAAATATTTGGCAGACATATTGGTAGAAGCTACTTGGGCCTACAACACTACTTGGAAGACAACAAGAGGATTCACTCCTTATGAAATATTCTATGGTAAGAAAGCTCTACTTTAAGTTGATTTTGAATTTAGTACTTTAAGAATGGTAGCTGAATTAAATATAGATCTATCAAATGCCCAAAAAGAGAGGTTTCTACAACTAAATGGATTGGATGAGTTCATAATGCAAGCACTTATTCATACATAGGTAGTTCAGCTTCAAAGGATGGTCTGGCATGACAATAAAATCAAAGAAAATACCTTACAAGAGGGAGATTGGGTGTTTTTGTATGATTCAAGGTTTAAATATTTCAAAGGGAAGCTGATGAAAAGTGGTTGGGACCTTACACAGTGGAAAAATGTTTTGATAATGTCGCAGTTCAATTCAAAACCATATATGAGGAAGGAATCCCCTTGCTTGTCAATGGTCACAGACTTAAAATTCACAAGAAGCCTTTGTCAAAGGCTAAGTTCATAAATTCAATAAGCATAGAGTTGTATGTGATGGGAAACTCCATAGTTTCCCAGACCTCCTAAAAAAAAAGGAAGAAGAAAAAAAAATAAGAAGAAGAAGATCCATGGGTGAAAAACTCTCTGATGCACTAAAGGCAAGCTTGTGGGTTGAAAAACTTGATGGAGGCATCTCACTTGCTCATAAAAAAAAGAGAAGAAAGAAGAAAAATAATAATAAAGATCCATGGGTGAAAACCTCTCTTAGGTGCCCAAAGCAAGTTTGTGGGTTGAAAACCTGCACGGAGGCAGCCCAACTACTTTCAAAAGAAAAAATAAAGATAAAGAAAAACAAACACAAAAACAAAACAAAAATACATCGGTGTTTATTTTTTTTCTGTGTTTGATGTTTTATAGGTTGTTAATGGTTTCTAGAAACACACGGACAGATTCCTCTTCTTTTCCCTTCTTCTATTTTACCATCCATCCCATCATTCACTCCATTCTTTTTCAGAACTTCCTCCATCACCTCCATACACCATATTACTCCGTTCTTGATCACAATGTAGGAAAAGAAAGCAAGCCACAAACTGCTAGAAACATCAGGAAGTTTCTTCAAAAACAAAGATTGTTCATAGACTACAAAGAAAAAAAATGAGGAGCCAATAAAGCAAACCCCATGCAAGACAAGAGTGCCACAAATGCCATCTGGAGCATCTCCATGCAACAGCTCCAGTAGGAAGAAACAACAAGGAAAGATCAGTACCTCACTTAAAGAGCCGCTCACGCAGTAATATGCTCACTCAGGGAACATGAAAATAGTGAAGAATGCAACACCTAAAAGGATTTTCTCCTTAATCCAGCTCCTGCAATGTCTGTGAAACAATAGGTGAACTCAGTTATATCTTCTCACCCCTTTCTATTCATCCATAATAGCCAAAAATAATTTAATTTTCAGACTTAGAATTTAAGGGGTAGAAAGGTGGCCAAGTAGCTTGGCCACCATCATGAAGTATGAATAGGGAGAAATGAAAAGTCACGCCACTTGGGCATGCAAAAGAAAATAATTTAAATCAAGTGGATTTGAGGAGAATGAGGAGAGGAAACACACACTCCATCATGAATTAATGGGGAGAAGGAAACAACAGTCTCTAACGAAAACTAGATCTACGGCCGAGTTACATAAGCACTCCAGAAGTAGCTGCATAGACTAATACTAAAGAGGGTCTGTCTCATCCAAACCAGTAAATTAAAAATTTTCTAAAGGGACAGAGATCGACGAAATCCCACAGCACATCAACAGTGAGCCTTAGCTGTGTATTTTTGGACAACATGCAGCGACAATAGCAGAATACCACCACCCTACCCATGGCCTAGTCCTCTTTCGTAAATATGAGGAGGGAAGCTTTTATAGAAACCAAAAAAAGGCTGAGTTCCACTTCTAGCCTTATATAAGAAGAAGAAGAACCAACAGAGGAAGAAAATATAGAAGAAGAACCAGAAGAGGAACAAGAAGAAGAAGAGGAAGAACGAGAAAAAGAACCTGAAGAAGAAGAAGAAGAAGAGGACAAGCCTAAGGGCCAAGGAAAAATAGAAGAGATGGCCATAGAAGTCATAGAGATAGAAGAAAGTGGGTAATAAGTAGACTCACAACCCAACACCACCTCTCCTCAACAAAAATCATTAGTTTCCAGCTTAGCGCTTCTCAGTGCAAAGAGAAAAAGGAAGACTTCTATGTATTTCATAGATGACAAGAGTAAGAGGATAAGTAAGAGAGATCCAAAAGCTCGTCCCATGAGCGCAATTATAATTGAAGAATCACCAAGGGAGGAGGAAAGAATCAAATAAATAGTTCTAAAGGAGCAGCTGCAGAAGGCACAGGCAGAGAATGTAGCACTGAAGGAGTAATTGCAGAAAAAAAGGGCATCAAGTAGCAACCATGACAGACCTATGAATAGAAGCCCTTCAGCACAGATTCCCTTCTTACTCATATATTGTGTACCTAAAGCAGAAATGGCTCCTATTTCAAATCAAGACTCTAGGCTCCCATGGGTCACTAACTTTCCAGGATTGTAGGAAATCCATGGATTTCTACAAGAAATATAACATGGCTGATCAGGAGAAAATGGCAGAGTTTTATGTGCATAACCTTGTGCTGAAAAGCCTGGATACTTAGGACCGCAATCCAACAATGAGGGATATGCAGTTGATGGCTCTAATATCTTGGATGATGAATGAATACACTAGAGCAAAAGAAATACCGAGATTCATGGGAAGAAGAAGCAGAGAACCCTTATATATCATACCATAATTCTTCAGCCCAAGAGGAGTCATCCTTAACTGTTGAGAGATTGAAATCGACCCTACACTAGTTGAAAGCTACCCTCAGACTCAAAACTAGGTGATAGGACACTTTGATGATGTTCCTAGGTAGATAGAAGATGAGTGAATTATGTCCAGCCATATGATATAAAATAGCCTTCCTCACAGCCTCAAGAATACTCCCGAAACACTGAAGGGTGCATTGGAAAGGGCACCATTATAAAAGAGGGCCATGCAGGCCAAAAATATCTAATAGTTAGGGATAAATCTCAACCCACTTTTGTTGCTACAGTTGAATGATGAAAAGGACACAGATGCTCGAGATAGAGAATGGGAGAATGTAGAAAAGAATAATGGTGTTTACGCCTTAGGGAAACTCCCACACTTCTTCCTCAAGAAATCAAGTGGGATATCCAAGTCTTGAAGGAAATGCAGGAGGAGGATTAGTTGCTCAGAGGATGAGAAACCATTCAGTAGGGGGGTGATGATGAGCTCCATCATTAGACATATTGGGACGGGTTAATGCTCACTTTTTTTCCTTCTTAGATATATTTTTATTGCACTTTTATTATTATTTTGTTTTATGATGCTAGTATAGTTAGTGATTAAGGCTAACATATTTAGAGTGCCTAACATGAGCTTGACTGTAGAAAATCATGAATTATTAAGCCTTTTTATGAGGATTTTATCATAAAGACTTGTAAGAGACAAAAAGGAGAAATTATAGGAGGATTTCCCAGCGTCCTTAACTCTCAAAGGCAGTCAAAGGATTCCAGAGATTCTCTCCAGCAATTCAAACTCTAAAGGCAACCAAAGGATCACAAGGATTCTCTCCAGCAATTTGAATCCCAGAGGCAGCCAAGCAACTCAAAGCGAAATGTAGCCAATCTTTGTTTACTGTGAGTCAAGTGGACTGAATCACCATTTTCTAGGGAGATGTTGGTAGCTTCCATGTAGAATAAATAGAGCAGAGGCAAAGCTAGGAATATTTAGTCAATTCCATTCGATTCTAGTTGAAACTTTGTTGAAAGCTATTGAGCTTTTTATTACTTTATTCAGTGATCAAACTTTCAGAGATGTATGAGGTTATTCTTTTATGAAATGAGCAGATTGATTTCATTTGACTAATTTCAGTTTCAAAGATATAGGCTTGTTGGTTAGGGCCCAATCCATGTACCTCAACTTCTCTGTTGTCAACATTTTTTCCTTTCTGCCATTCAGCTAGTTTTGTTTCTGTCATTCAATTAGTTCTTCTTTAATAGTTTCATTTTTTTTTAGTTTTTCTTCTAGTGTGTTGTTGTAGTTCAATTTCTTGTGAGTAGTAGAATAGAGGAAAAACTCCAAAATTTGTGGTCAAGCCTCCCCTTCTCATCTCTGTCAATAGAGTTCGAGCAAGGTAGACCTTCCCACAGGCCAAAAATTTCTTTATGTTTGAGTTTAGGAAGAAATTGCATTACCAAGTCCAGTCTCTCTTTGAATATTTTTATTACGTATTTTTATCTGCTTTCCATGCATGAATCCACAGGTGTGTTACACTTCTGAGAACTGATAGTGCTTTTGCATTCCCTCCTATTTTCCACTTCTTTTTACTGCTCCACCCACCTTTTATTCCCAAAAACACTTAAGAAGACCCTTCATCCTCCCTCATTCCTTTTTCCTTTGTTATCCGTGATTTCTTTACCTTCTTAACACAAAACACTTGAAAACCCTTGAAAGTTGACCTTCACTTTTGATCCTCGAATCTCCCGCCACTATACACCACAATCACATTTAGTATTGTTTAACTTTTTCCTTTAACACTTACCGCTCGCTTTTGCCAATTGCGATATTGTGAAATCACTAATTGCAAACTGTAGTTCTTACCAAATAGCAAATCGCAAATCGAACCTTTTACCTTTTTTCCTTTACACTTACTACTTGTTCTCTCCAATTGCGATATTGCGAAATCGCAAATCGCAAATTGTAGCTTTTTACATTTTCTTTTTAAGACGTTATCGCTACGATATGTCAATTGCAATCTTGGGATCGCACTCCACCACCGGTCCCACTACCACGTCACCTGTCACACATCACACTACGCACCATATAGTTGGTTTTCGTTACACTTACCACTTGTTTACATCGATTGCGATATCGCAACTCTTGCATCCATCACATCTCTGCCATTGCACTTTTCAATTAATTATGTTCCAAAGATATTTTTGCGCCACAATGAAGCATTTATTAGGTTTAACCCCCGCTTTCCACTTCTAAGCCATGTTTCATGTGTTAAGCCCTCCATTAGCCTCTTTAGCCCTCTTCTCTCCTAGAAGTTGCAAACACAACACTATTTCAATTAGAATTAAGTCATGGATAGCTTAGCTGCATGGATTGAAGCATGATAGATAAAGCATATGATAAATAAAGTGCATTTAGCTATTTGGCCAAGTTAAGTGTGGTTTAGAATTATTTTCCTTTTTTTCATTTATTTTGAGCAAGTTAAATTATTTTCCTTTCTACCATTTATTTTCAGCAACTTAAATTAGTTTCCTTTCTGTCATTTCTTTTCTGCAAATTAAATTAGTTTCATTCCTGTCATTTCTTTTCAGCAATTTAGTTTAGTTACATTTCTTTCATTTCCTTCAAACAATTTACTTTTCAGTATTTATGATAGTTTAAGAAATAGCACCCTTTCGTAAAGTAGAAGAGGATTACATGAACATAACGCATATGTTGTGTATATAGTGTAAAGGTCCTATAATTTATAGGATCTCAAGGTGACTGATTATTTCATCTTAGATCTTTCATATTGTAAATAATAGTCCATGATTGTAAATTATTTCCAAATAAGGTTAAAACCTTAAAAAAAATATGCTTGCACGTCCAAATGCAACATCATGAGAAAATTAAGTATGTTTTGATTGAATTAATCACATCATTTATATGTGATTAAAATAATTCGTAATAAGGTTGGGCAATACAGGTTTTGATTTTGTCAAAAAGGAAAAAACTAGCGAAGAATGGATTATCCAAGGTTTCATAGGCCCATTATAGGTTAAAAGTGTTCTAAGGAAATTCTTTAAAAACCTTTGGAGCTCATCCTAAAAACCCCACCACACTGCATTACCATGTTTCATTGGCGAGGACCCACCTTACCTTTTTTTCATTTCCAAAATCCCAAAAATCCTTTACATTGTCATCTCCTACAAACATTCTGAAATACCATACACAATGGAGCAGGACCCATTCACTCGCTGCTTCCTTCTCATTTCAAATCCCCTTAAAAATCATTAAACTTACCCTTTTTTCTGCCTTTCCGCTTTACCCTTCAACCTTTACCTTTTCATTTCTTTTCACTTACCTCCGCTTCCTTATTCCTTGATTGCGATTAAAGTGGGGCCCTCATCGCATTTCAAAAATTATACATGTTTGACGTCGCAACTAAAAATTAAAACTTGTGATCACCTTTTTGTGATATCCCATAGCACATTTTTTAACTAACCTTTGAAGCGCCCGCAATATATTTGTTTTAACTTGCGATGTGGTGGTTGGCCCACCATAGCAGCTCTGCACCCCACTTCACATCTATTTGAAATACATATCACATATAATATGAAACTGCATAAAGGATTCTCCGATTTATAAACTCTGTCGATTAAAGCTGGCTCCCTCTCCCCGCACTTCACAAATTTTATAATTTAACTTTCACGCTTATAGTTTGCGATTTTCAATACAGTCCGGTCCCACCTTACCTACCAAGTCACTCTTCCCTCCCCACACATCACACTTCACAGGATTTAGATTTTACCTCCACCACTTACAGCTAAACTTTAAAATTTGTTATTTGCGATGTGGTCTAGTCCCATCTTCCCTCCATGCCACCTCCCACTTCGCATCACATCACCAATAACATTCTTCATAAAATTGAACTCTAAATATTTAAAAGTGTGTGGATGTGATGCAGCTTTAGAATTAAAGTATATAATATTTCAAATACGGGTAAATGTGTTTTTGCGCTGTTTTGTTAGAAAAAGTGTTAAAATACAGCATAAACGACTCGAGCAGAAAATAAACACTATAGGTCAAGTGGGGCAAAGGTTTTTTGGAAAAGAAGATTATCTTGTAACTAAAAGAGCACATGGCATTCATAAATCACATCTACCAGCATGACACTCAGTTTAATCTACCATCACATCAGTAAAAGATGGTCCACGTCCTAACTGTCCCACTACATCAACACCTGCAATTGCACAGTGCATTCCACCGAGCTATAATTTTGTAATAGTTTGGATTTTTTAGTTCAAGTTTAAGTATAAAAATACCTATCTGTTAGAGATTATATTGTTGTAATTTTTGTATAAATACTCTAGTTTTGGAAGTATTAAGTGGTAGTCGACTGATTGAGATCAGAATCGTTACTGTCTTTTGGAGTACTGTAAGATTTTTTAAAGCACTGGTGCATCAGTAATAATCTGACCATTCACAGGATTCTTGTGGCTTAAACACTGGTGATGTTTTCTTCTGTTCTTATGTTGCATTGTCATATTTCATTGTATTCATCTGAATTATAATTGTAAAGAAGAAAGCGTGATGAATAATATTTACTTTTGAGTAACTTATTCTGGCTGCATTTACAATCATAATGTTTTCCACTGAAATCAAAACTAAAGAATTCTTAATTTATCTTTAGTTCTGCTAAATCTATTCATATTTCTGTCATAATCCATTTACAATTCGAAAATATCGAGTAAATATTCCTAGCTTGCCATGTGTTTACTCTGTGAAAATTTGATGCAACCATCCAGTTATATTTTGATTCCATTTCCCAATATACATTAATCAATTGAATACAATAAATTTTCCAAAACCCCAAACAAAACTCAAAACCCCAAGTACTGTCATAAAAAGCCTAAAAACTTATCCAAAAAAAGTTAAATCTTATAGAGAGAGCCCTCTCTGAATCTAGGAAGGCTAGGTCTTGGATTCCAAAATTTTTTTAATGTTGGCCTCTAGGATTCTGTCTTCAGCCTTAGAATTAGGGAACACTAACACAATGACGACCATACTAGGGAAGAATCTATATTCCTCAAAAATTAAATTAAAGTTTACACCTGATTACTGATGGTGGACAGTGACTAGACACAAAGAAGGCTGCAATTATTCACCTGCCGACTCCATGATTCAAACAACCCAGATTTTGAGCATTCATGGCAAC
Organism: Pinus albicaulis; assembly: GCA_034641835.2. Lineage (NCBI taxonomy): Eukaryota > Viridiplantae > Streptophyta > Pinopsida > Pinales > Pinaceae > Pinus > Pinus albicaulis. Next base: position 1,201,573,388 of record CM076581.1, on the reverse strand, counting down.
TCCACAACATGCTGACCATAGTTACAGCTTAAAAGGATTACAAGGTTTGTGGTAAACCTTATATCTCATGAAGTTTTAAATGCATTTAAGAATCACTTATCAAAATTTCAACTTGATGAAGATTTTGTGGAGGCTATATTTTGCATTTTGAAATCAAGGAAATGTATCCTTGAAGCTAAAACATGTTTCTTGGAGATAGTTGTTGAAATATATGAAACTATTATTGAACTTTTGAATTCTCAAATTGACTTCCGTAATTTCAGAGATCCTCAAGAATTCTTGGAAAATATTCCTTCCCATAAGAAAGAAGAAATTGTACTACCTCTTGACTTATATGGTGAGCATGATTGTGCTTTCAAGTACCAAACTGAAGATGTGGGTTCAAAGTTTAATATTGAGGACACAACTACTCAACTAGTCATTGAAGGCCTACAAGAAAATATCATACATCATGCTTTTATTGATCCTATAGCAGAGTATATGGAGGTTATTATTAGCTCAAATGCTCAAACATGTACTCTTTATAAGGGTCAGATACATTCGCAGTTTCCATTACACATCACAACATTGATTATGTGGACAAAAAATCAAGTTATATAGCTGATTTTCCTGATAGATAGTAAAGTTTTCCATTTATTTCTGCAGCTACTTGACTGGCTTCATTGGCTTTTTTGTATTACCTGGTTCAACATAAGTTTCAACAGTATAGGGTAGGTAGCATTGTGCAAATAAGCTCAGTGTTTTGAGTATTTTTTCCAAGAATTCTTTTGAGTTTCATTTCCAGAATTAATTTCAATTTTCAGTGTGTAGGAAGTTATGACTTCAGTTTGAGATTTTTAGTCACAAAGGTTTTATAAAATAGCAGGTTGCAGATTTTGGATGAGCCCAATGGATCAGGCTACTAGTTTACTATGTTCTTGGAACTTCACAGAGAGAGTACCATCCTCGGATTTAGCCACTGTTAGGGTCCTACAATTTATAGGATCTCAAGGTGATTGACTATTTCATCTTAGATCTTTCATATTATAAATAATACTCCATGATTTTAAATTATTTCAAAATAAGGTTAAAATGTGAGGAAAAATATGCTTGCACATCCAAATACAACATTAGGAGATAATTAAGTATGTTTTGATTGAACTAATTACATCATTTAAATGTGATTAAAATAATTTCTAATAAGGTTGGGTATTACAGGTTTTAATTTTGTCAAAAAGGACAAAACTAGCAAAGAATGGCTTATCCAAGTTTTCAAAGGCCCGTTATAAGTTAAAGTGTTGAAAGGAATTTCCTTAAAAACCTTTGGAACTCATCCTAAAAACCCCATCACACCGCATTACCATGTTTCATTGGCGAGCACACACCTTACCTTTTTTGCATTGCTCAAATCCCAAAAATCCTTTACATTGTCGTCTCCTACAAACCTTCCGAAATATCATACACGATGGAGCAGGACCCATTCACCCACTGCTTCCTTTTCATTTCAAATCCCCTTAGAAATAATTAAACTTACCATTTTCTTCGCCTTTCTGCTTTACCCTTCCACCTTTACCTTTTCATCACTCTTCCCTTACCTTTGCTTCCTTATTTCCAAATTGCGATTAAAGTGGGGCCCTCATCGAATTTTTAAAATTATACATGTTTCACATCAGAACTAAAACTTAAAACTTACAATCATCGTTTTGCAATATTGCATCGCACAGTTTTTAACTTACCTTTGAAGCGCTCGTGATATATTTGTTTTAACTTATGATGCAGTGGTTGGCCCACCATAGTAGCTCCGCCCCTCACTTCACAACCATTCGCAATACATATCACATATCATATGAAAGCGCATAAAACATTTGCCGATTTATAAACTCTGCCGATTACAAGTTGGTCCCTCCCCTCGCACTTCGCAAATTTTAGAATTTAACTTGTGCGCTTATAACTAAAACTTAAAGTTTGTGATTTGTGATGCAATCCAGTCCCACCTTACTTTCCACATCACTACGCACTCCCCATGCATTGCACTTTGCAGGATTTATATTTTACCTCCGTCGCTTACTGGTAAAATTTAAAATTTGTGATTTTCGATGCGGTTCGGTCGCACCTTCCCTCCATGTCACCTCCCACTTCAGATCACATCACCAATAAAATTATTCATAAACATAAACTCTAAATATTGCGAAGTGTGCGAATGCGATTCGACTTTAGAAGTAAAGTCTATAAGATTTCAAGTCCCGGTAAATGTGTTTTTGCCTTGTTTTGTTAGAAAAAGAGTTAAAATACATAAGAAATGGCTCAAGTAGCAAATAAACATTGCAGGTCAAGTCAGGAAAAGGTTTTACAGCAAAGAATATTATGTTGTAACTACAAGAGCACAGGGCATTCATACAACAGATCTTCCAGCACATCACTTAGTTTAATCTGCTAGCACATCAGTAAAAGGTGGTCCATGTCCTAACTTTCCCACTACATCAACACCTACAGTTGCACAACACATTCCACCGAGCTATAATTTTGTAATAAGTTAGAGTTTTTACTTCAAGTTTAAGTCTAAAAATACCAGTTTGTTAGAGACTATATTGCTCTAATTTTTGTAAAAATACTCCATTTTGGAAGTATTAAGTGGTCGTCAATTGATTGAGATCATAATTGTTACTGTCTTTTCGAGTACTGTAAGCTTTTTGAAAGCACTGGAGCATCAATAATAATCTGACCATTGACAGGATTCTTGTGGCTTAAATACTGGTGATGTTTTTCTTCTGTTCTTATGTTTCACTGTCATCTTTCATTGTAATCATCTAAATTCTAATTGTAAATAAGAAATCGTGATGAATAATATTTACTTTTGAGTACCTTATTCTGGCTACATTTACAATCATAATGTTTTCCACTGAAATCAAAACTAAATAATTCTTAATTAATCTTTATTTCTACTGAATCTATTCACATTTCTATCATAATCCATTTATAATTCGAAATTATCTAGTAAATTTTCCTAGCTTTCCGTGTGTTTAATCTATGAAAAGTTGATGCAACCATCCAAATATATTTTGACTCCATTTCCCTATAGACATTAATCAATTGAATACAATCAATTTTCTAAAACCCCAAACAAAACTCAAAACCCCAAGTACTATCATAACTAGCCTAAAAACTTATCTGAACAAGAGCCCTCTTTGAATCTAGGAAGGCTAGGTCCTAGATTCTAAAGTTGTTTTGATGTTGGCCTTTGGGATTCTATCTTTAGCCTCAGAATTATGGAACACTAACATATATCACTGTCACCTCCAAGTTTGTATGAACCCCGGGTTGACAAAGTAAAGTACGGCAACCGCTGCGAGTTGCAATAGTCTTGGTGCAGTACGAGGGCTCACCACCCTCAACATACCTTCCTAGTCCTTCATCTCTCAATATAAAACAACTCCAATATGTCTCTATCAATGAACTAGCTCCATTAGTTCACTCAACTCGACTTTAGCTCTTCTCTAGCTGACCATTAGTTCTTCAACGCATCAACACATCGAGACTCTTCTCAAGTTGTTCGCAACTCCATTTGTGGAAAACTCTCAATTTCCCATTATTTCTTGTGAGCTATTTTGGGACTTTCTCCCCACTAGTTCCTTCTTGTATTGCCTAATGAAGAAACACATAGGGTTAGAGGGCTTCCCACTTGTCAAACCAGGAGGTAACTCCGCAAATCAGAATGTGTATTACATGAAGAATGTACATGTATTTATACATGGAGGTGAGGCTATTGGGATTCATCTCCCAATGAATCTTGGCCTTCCTTATTTCGTAATATTAAATAATATACAATATTGAATATTCTCACCCAACCCTTAGGATTAGGTGTCAACATTCCCCCCTTTAATCCGAAGGGATGTTGGTGAGCCCAAGCATCGATCTGAACTTTTCAAACTTCTCTCTTCCAAGTGCTTTGGTGAAGAT